>VXAX01005995.1:269728-541485 GCA_013399835.1 Leptocoma aspasia | reverse complement strand
TTGTTGTCGGCCCATTTGCAAATCTTCCAGATATTTTTCAATTGCATTTGATTTGATCCTATCTCCTTTCCTATGTGTCTGCAAGGCTTTCTTTTCTGTTTCAAGAGTTCAATGACAATCCATTTGGCCAGCTTTGCTCCATATCCCTGCACTTCATGACCTCCCATGCCTTTTCAAAATTTTCCATTCGGCAAAAAATTTTTTTTTTTTCTTGCTTCGTCTCATTTCATTCAATTCCTCTCCTGTCTTTTCTGTCTCCTTCTTTGATTTTTTCCCCTTATTTTGCAACTTCCGTCTGCTTACTTTTGGCAAGTTTTGCTCCTTTCCATGCACCTCATTTCATCCCTTTTGATTTTATTCAGCACATTTGTAAATTTTCCGCTTTTAATTAATTGAAATATTCAGTTCAATAGATTTTTTTCCCCTAATTTTGCCTTTCAGTGAACTTAGTTTTGACAGGTTTTGGTGCTTTTCACTGCACCTCATTTCGTCGTGGGCCATTTCCTTGTAGTCTGCACTTTTGGAAATTTTACATTTTTTTGCCAATTGCATTTGGGTCGATCTTATATCCTTTCCTGTGCGTTTGCAAGGCTTTGTTTTCTCTTTTCAAAATTTCATTTCCTTTGCCGAAAGGAAATTCCATTTCCTTTCGGCAACGGAAATGATATCTTGAGAATTCAATGAGAATCTATTTGGAAATCTTTGGTCCATATCCCTGCGCTTCATGGCATCCCTTGCCTTTTGGGGATTTTTTCTTTGGCAAAGTTTTTTTTTTTTTTCCTTGACTAGGTAGCATTTCATTGAATTCTTCTCCTGTCCTTTCTTCCTCCTTGTTGGATTATTTGCCATGATTTTGGAACTTTAGTGAACTTAGTTTTGGCAAGTTTTTGTCCTTCCCACTGCACCTCATTTCATCCCAGGCCATTTGATTTTAGTCAGCACATTTGCAAATTTTCTGCTTTTAATTAATTGAATTATTCAGTTCAATAGATTTTTTTTTCCTGGTTTTCCCTTTCAGTGAGCTTAGTTTTGGCAGGTTTTTGTCCTTTTCACTGCGCCTCATTTCATCCTGGGCTGTTTGATTTTAGTCGCAATTTCCTTTCAGCAAAGGAAATGAAATCTTGAAAACAGAACTTCTCATTGAAATCTCTGTAGTGTATTAGTGGTATGTTCTGTAAAATAACCGACTTTGATTTAAATAACTCTAAATTAGGGAATGTCCCGTGCCTCCTCAAAACCACTCCTTCTTTTGCAGTGCAGTGGGAATCTGTGCCCCAGCCCATGTACAACAGTACCATTGCATAAGAAACTTCCATGCCCTAAGAGGATATTGGAGACACAATGTGAAGATTGACATCACAGGTCTCTGATAGGAGATGAGCACTGCCCCTGGCCCCTGGCATCATCTTTGACCATCATCTGGTGTTTTCTCTCCACCCTTTGCAACAGGATCCAGGAGGAGGAAAACTCCAATCTCACCTGATCAATTGTTGCTTCTAGGACCACACATCAAACACATTGGCATTTTGGTTCAATTTTTATGGCCTGTCCCACGATGAGGAAAATCGGGCTGCAGCGTTGAGCTGAAGGACACAGAGAGCAGAGGGCTCAGCAGACAGCCCAGCTTCAAAACCACTGACCTGGTCATGTGGTTTTTTGTTTCACCCATTTTCATTTGTTCCCTTAAAACATTTTTAAAAACACCAGAACACTGCTGAGCACAAGTCAAATTCCTCTGAGTCTTGTGAGACCAACCCCTGGGTCCACAGTGAACAGAGTCGCCAGAGTGGAAAATACCCCACAGAGTCCGATGGAGGGACTTAAAAACTGACTGCAGAGGGTAAAGCATACCTGGAGGAAGGAGAGACGGAGCCACAACTTCCTGACAGCACCAGTACATCTCACAGCTGGACTCAGGCAAACGTTCCTTTTAAACCTGGCTTTCCTTTCCTTTCAAGAAATCTCTGAGAGAAATATAGAAGCAGTGTTTGCCCAAGTCATTAGACTTTGCAACTTCCCCAAACCCTTTCAGGTCAGACACTCAGCTGCCAGAATAAGCAGCAACCTTATTTCACCTCTGGATGGTAGAGGAAAAAGGCACACACACAAAAGACCTGAACCCGACAAGCTGGAGAGCCCTTTTGGGGACAGCAGGGGTTACTGACACACCCATGCCCCAGCACCGGCAGATGGATGGGGTGAGGATGTTGGTGTGCTGTGGCCCATGGGGTAGCTCATGCCAGAGAAGGTTCAAGATGCAGCACACAGCAAAAAAGAACAGCAAGAAGCACTTGGGTGGAACCTGTCCACCATGACTTAGATGATGAGACACCCAGGCTCTCCTTTTGGAGAAGCACAGAAGGGCAGCTCACCCACCTCCCCTCAGGGCTTGCCAGGGGCAGGGTGCCTTAGGCTCCAGTTCTGTGATTCTTCCTCCAGACAAGCTCACAGGCTGGCATCCCACTTCCAGCATGCCAGGCAGGCATGAGATTACTGGATGTGATCTCACACATCCTCCACCACTGCAAGTCCCTGTCCCCTCCATCCCCCAGCCCTGGCCAATCTCCACAGCCCCACCAAAACATCCAGGAAGGGCTGCAAGCTGGCAGGAGCCCCCACCTCCTTGACTGAGAAATGTGGCATGGCAACGTGGTAACTATGGCAACAGAATCCCAACAGAATCCCAACAGAACCCCAACAGAACCCCAACAAATCCCCAATGGAACGTGTTGGGGTGGAGGCCCAACAGCCCAGCAAAACAGTGAGAAGCAAAGTCCCAAGGACACCCAGGGACACTGAGGACAAAGAGGGTGCCCCAGGCACCTCGAAGCCAGCAGATCTCTGCCTGGTCCTTGTGGCAAGGAGCCTCCTGGATATTCCTGCCCACAGAGGTAAGCCTGTTCTGTGACACCTATGCAGGGTTTGATGGGGACAAAACTTTTTTTTGTGGCTATTGGATGCTGCTTTACATTACCCTCCATGTATCCTTGTTGAACCCAAATTTGTTGTTCTCCTTTCCTGGTTTCCCTTTCACACGGGAGATAAAAACCAAACCCCTGATGGAAGAAACCCCATCCTGTATGGGAGTTAGGAAGGAAGGAGGAGGAGGAAGCTGCAGGATGCCCCAAGGGCCATCGCTTCCCTGCAGCAGGCAGGGGTAGTGACACAAGAGTGGGTAATGGGAAATGGAGAGGTACAGAGCCAACCTCCTCCCTCAGCCCCTCAACCATCCCTGAGGTCAGACTTTCCTGAGATGTAGAAGCAACAGTTGACCAAACCACACTACAATATACCTTAATAAAAATTAAAAATAGAAAGGGGAAATTAAGAAAAACATTCTCAAATATACATTGAGCCAATCCTTGGGAGAGCTGGAGTCAGTGCACCCTCTGCCCACTCCTCTCTGACTGCAGATACTGCCACAGACCCTCAGGTTGGCAGGCCCTAAAAACTGCACATGGGAACAATACATCCTGGCAGGTAGTTTCTTGCCAAGGTGCCTATGGACAGGGCACAGGCAAGAGGTTTTTAAGGCATCTGGTAGGACTGTGCCTCAGCAGGATCTGTGCTGACAGCATTGTCCCTTGCCGTCTTTCTCATACTCCATGTTCTCTTCATAAACAATATTCACATTCCTTTATCTCTTTATTTTCTTCATCATAAATTTCTACATAAGAACTTGTAGTTTTAATAGACAGTTCTGTGAGTATATGTATTTTTAACTTTGACTTAGCATTAAGATATCTGGATTAGCAGCATAAATAAGAGGCTCTGTTGAATAGTGTAAGGATAGTTTATTCCATCAGGGTAAGGAGGAGACAGCAGAGAGCTTCTCAGCTCTCTCTCAGTACAACTGGCTCAGTATAAGTGTGATTTTTTTTCTGCTCTAAACCTACAGCAGTTGTAGTTACTTGGTATCACTGCAAATTTACACCACTGGTGTTTGAGTGGGTGCATTGTGACTATGACCTTTAGTTCTATGTTTAGGGGCCAGTGGATTAGTTATGCATTATTTGCCACCTCTTAGAAATGCTCCTTCTCATATCTACTAAAATATTTGGCTGCTGCAGAGGGCAGGACAACAGGCAGTGGAGCTGGGGCTCCCCTTTTGCACTGTAGGACACGAAGCAGGACAGACTGTCCTGCCAAAAGTCCTTTGCGTGGATGAGAGGATCAGGTCCTATGAGCCACTATGAGGAAAAACCTATGAGGAAAAATGTTTCCACCTGCAGTTTGCTGCAGTGTTAGAAATCAAAACTACAGCCAGCAGTAACTTCAGCTCTGTGTTACCCAGAGCCAAACCCAATAAATCCCTGGTGTTGCTGTCAGATGAGTCCTTTACTCTTCCAGAGCATGAAAGAGATGGAACCACTGGCAGTTAATTGGGGATTTCTGTGCTGTCAGACAGTCTAACTTCAGACCACTTCTTGTGTCTCACGCCACAAGTCCCAGTACACACACTAACAACCATGATTTATGGCTGGAGCTGCTTTGCTTTACTGTGCAGTGTAATTGCTGTGCTCTTGAAGTGCCAGGCTTTCTGAAGAGCATTCATGGACTCTGGCTCCTCAGCTGTGTGTCCTGTCTGCTCTGTGGCCCTGGCAATGGCATCTGCCAAAATCAGGTTTTAAATCCCAACAGCAGAGGTTAGTAGTCTGGTTCTGCATACCCCTCTCAAGCTGTTTATGCTTACATGTTACAAATGTAATTTTTTCTGACTTACTAGAATAAATAATTTTTTTCTGATTTACCAGAATAAATTCCATTCTTAATTGCGGGTGTTACCGGTTGCAAGCAGAAGTTCTCATCTCTGCACCTGCAGAATTAGCATGATCTTTAAAACCTTCAGGCTGAGTGAATTTTCTGGGGCCTGGATCATCACATATATGCCATATATTTCTATAAGCCTACTAATGGCCACTGCATGTTACAGAGAGGTAATCAACCACTCAGCTGGAGCCAATGTCACCTCTATGGTGAGACCCAGGCTTTTGGATGTAGCTCTTCAAATGGGAAGACACTGCTGAGATGAGTATTGCTGGCTCTGCCAGTGCTTACAGGACTGGTAGGATGCAACAGGCGCAAGAGCTGCACAACAGAAGACCACTCAAGAGTCTTCTGTGTGATTTACAGTGACCAATTGCTTTCCAAATATCTTTCAAAGTGCAAAGTACAGAAACAGAGTTATTTTAGGATATTATTTTCTCTACAAGAGTTGTGGTTATAACTCAGAATTTGGAGACTTACTCTGGACACAGCTGCAATGGCAGAAATAGGTGAAACAACCTGCTTGCTTTCAACAGGCTTGTTTGGCAATTAAAGTCCATAAATGTGTTGGGGTTTTTTAGAGAGATATATAAGGTCACTCAGGGGTGACCTTATCACTCTCTACAACTCCCTGAAAGGTGGTTGCAGTCAGGTGGGGATTGGTCTCTTTCTCCAGGCAGCAGCTGACAGAACCAGAGGACACAGTCTCAAACTGCATCAAGGGAAATACAGGCTCAATATTAGGAAAAAGTTTTTCAACAAAAGAGTGATAAAGTACTGGAATAGTCTGCCTGGGAAGGTGGTGGAGTCACCATCCCTAGACGTATTTAAAAAAACATTGGATGTGGCACTCATTGCCATGATCTAGTTGAGGTGTTAGGGCACGGGTTGGACTCTATGATCTTGAAGGTCTCTTTGTGACACTCTGTGTGATTCTGTGATTCTGTGATATTCTATTGCATTATGTTATAGATATTAATGTATATAATGTGTGTAATAATGACAACAGTACTGTGTGTATAATGTGCACACTATTCTCCTTGAGTCTGTAAATACACGCATACCATAGGTACACATACACAAACATATCTGCCTCTTTAGCATTTAAGGAAGTGTGGAGTCCACCACCCCAACCTGCCCTTGGTGGGTGGTGGTAGGCTGTAGCTCTGAGCATCACAGCACCTGTGGTGCCAATAGGTCCCTCTGCCCCAACAAAATGTGGAGACTGCAGTGATGCTTTACTGGAGACCCCAGTCCCTGCTGGACTGTGGGTCTGACAGCTCCTGGCATCAGCTATTGCATTGGAAAGTCCTGCCAGAAAGTCACATCTAAACAAAGTCGTGGCACCGTCAGACGCCTTTCATTGCAGTGGGCTATAAACTAGGAGGTTACAAATCCCATAGGATCAAGCAGGCATTGCTTAGAGGGGAAGATTCCCCTGTCAAGCACAAATGTCCTGTAGATTGCGATGGAAAGCACAGGCTGACTAAACTCTTATTTACATAGCATTCCCTCCAGACCTGCTGTGGTGCAGAAATTCCACTGCAATGTCCGTGGATGGATGCCTCTCTAGTCTTGTGTACATAGCACTCCTCTACCTTTCAGGATATGTGTAGGTCTTACAAGAGGAATTAATTTAGTTGACATTCTGCAGTATGATGCAGAGTTTAATTCTTATTTGATGGCATTGCACTCTCTGTCTTCTGCCTCTGCCTGGGGAGTTATGGGTGTGCAAATGAAAGCATTTCCTCTGAGATGATCCTACAGGGAAGGTGTTGTCTCTTTTGCAGCACCCTGCAGAGCTTCCTGGGATACTGGGTCCCACCAGGTGCTGTTAGTAAAAGAGTTTGACAATATTTTCCTGGCCATCCTTCCCCCAGTGGGGGACCCCAACCCAAGGGATGTGTTCATAGAAAGAGTCAAGTCAGCTTGATTCTTATGGGGGATGATGAGAGAGCTCAGAGTAAGGAAAACAAGGCTTTGATGGTGAAGATGGCAGTTGTGATGGGACTACCCACGTAGGGCTGGGCAGCTCAGTTTGCCAGCCTCACTTTGCTCAGGGAAGTGCCACAGGATGGAGACGGCAGGAGGTGCTGCTGTGGCCTCCCCTGGACATATCCAGCCTGGCTGTGTCTGAGACCACAGGAGAGGGGGGCTGTGAGATGAGGCAGGACAACAAGAGCTAAAGAAATATTGGGGTAAGGGTGCCAGAGAGGCAATTCCACTGTTATTAACACAAACACAGCCATCGCTCTGCCTTTGTCTCCTGGTGAATCAGAGGAAATTGCCTCCCCAGCCCTTTGCCTTCCAGCTACTTCAGCTGTGTTTTGTTTCTCTAAGATTCAAATATTCTGACTAGATTTCAGCATATTATTATGAGAACAGAAGAGCTATAGAGAAAGTGAAGCTTCACAGAGGAAATAGCCAGTAAGCGTTGCTTTGAATTCTCTTGCTTTTTATGACAAACTCTGATGTCAGGGACAGATATGGCTTTGGAGAATGTGTTGCAGTGCTGCAGATGTGTTTGTGAATACTTAGTGACAATTTCCTGTGACATTGCAGTGAGAAGATTACCATCATACATTAGATTTTTAAGCCTGCCATTTTGATGTAACTGATTCTTCTATTTAATGCCAGTCCCCATGAACTATGAGCTTACAAAACCAAGAGCACTCTTCTTTGTGTGCCAAACCTATCTGGCCAGGTTAGCAAAATGTTCTATTTGCAGTTTGCAAAACTATTGCACTTTGTAACAAAAATATGCACCAAGTCAAGTTAAAAATGTGACAGTTTGACATCAAAATCCCAGAATGGCTCATGATGGAGAGGGTGAGGCAAATTTCCAAAGCAGGAATATTTAATTTTGGCACTTTCAAAATGTGGCATTCCATCTCTCTAATTTGCCATGGGCTTTTTGTTTCAAACATTTCTTCTGATGAAAAGAAGCATGCAAACAAAAAAAAAAAACCACTCCATATTTAGAATTCAATAAAATACTTAATTTGATCCTCTTCAGTTTCTTTGAAAAGTTCAATATGAACACTCAAGTGCTGCATTCGTTCAGACTGTGAGGAAGCTGCTGATCTGGGAGTAGTGCAGCTTTGATGTGCCAAGTGCCAAGAGAGGGTACTCTAAAAGCTGCTGTAATTCAGATTATTCAGTAGGACTGTCCTGATGGGCATGAAACTTCAGTCTGGCAGGTACAGTACAAGAAGAGAGACAGAAATTGTCTGTCCTGAGGGGTTTACCCTCCTGATCTCTGATTCCCATAGGGTCAGGTATATGTTTTTGTGTGGAGTGACACAAAGAGAATGGGATAATCCATTCAAAACATTTTTCCACCACTGGAAGAGTAGTTTTCCACACCTCTTGTATGAGGTGATTTTTCTCTTTTGTTTTGGAGAAAGTCAGGATAGGAAGGGTGGCAAGGCAACATAGACAAGCTGTATATGAAGGATGAGACCCTGCCCTTGGGCACTGCTGCTGCTGCTGCATGGGGCCAGGCAGGGAGCTGAACCCTCAGGTTCACGGCTTGTGCTCTTCCACTGGGTTTGAGAAATGCTCAGCTCAGTTGTGTTTTTATTTATTCCAATTCCCCATTTTCAAGGTTGCAAGAGAAAATATTTTAAAAGCCTTACTAATAATACATTATAAAACATCCTTTAAAGCATTCATGAAGAGGAAGAGTTCAAGGAGAGCAGTCAGTGTTAAGTGATGGTGGTGTGTAGGGACACACGTGGATGAAACACTGTGCACAGACACAAGCCCAGGACAGCACTTGCCACACAGACACTGTGAAAGTGGCACCAGCTTGCCCCAGAGCAGACTCTGAGCTTGCCCAGATCCATGCACTGCAATCCCAGGCAAATGGCAATTACAGGGCATTCCAGCAGGGACGCAGGTGGTCCTGAGTTGAAGGAAGACGTGGCCAAAACAGCCGGGATAGATTTGACTTCCAAACACAAGGTGGAGAAACACGATTGTTACCCTCTGCTTGGCAGTGGTGAGGCACATCTGGAATGCTGTATCTTGTCTGGGGCTCCCCAGTGTGAGAGACATCGTACTGGAGCATAAGGTCACCAAGGCATGTAGAGGCTGGATCTTACCTGCACAAGAGGAGGTTGAGAGAAATGGGTCTGTTCAGCTTGGAGGAGAAAATATTCAAGTATCTCTCATTGCTGCCTGAAGCTGCTAAATGAAAGGGTGAGGACAAAACAGACTTCTCAGAGCTGCACTTTGGTGGGATAAGGGGCAACAGACACACATTGGAGTATGGGAAATTCCAATTAAATATTAGCAAAAATATTTTCAGCATAAGGGTGGTTAAATATTGGAGTTGGAAAGGTTGTAAAATCTTAGCTTTTGGAAATATTTAAAATTTGCCTAGGCAAAAAACCCAAGGACTCTGATCTAGTAGACTTGTTTTGAGGAGAGTCCTGGACCCTGGTGAGCTCCAGAGGCACCTTCCAGCCCTCCTTGTTCTACAGCTCTGTGACCACAAAAACTCAACAGGGGAAATAGAATGACAGCAGTACAAAGATCAGCAGAGCTAATGACATAGAGATGTCTCAAAGTAGGATTAAGAAGCAAAGGGATCTTAGAAGTCTGTTACAAGAGAAATAGCAGAATTGTTCATGAAGGGCAGAAATGACAGACTTTTCCAAAACTAGCTCCCTAAGGAGATTAAAATTTAGCGACATAATTAGATTACATGATAATAAAATGCTTTGTGTTCCAGCAATGAAAGATGCCATGTAAAGCTAGGTTCTTTACAATCAGGTGTTGCCAGCTGATCTAGACCAAAGAGTAGTAAGAGAAACCTTTGAGGGTCTTTCTGGGTCATTTGCAATTGGTTTTCACCATTACCTGGATCAGAAGGAAAGTTCCAGAAAAGAAAATTATCTCAAGAGAAGGATAAGAGGAGAATTAAAGGTCATCCTTAATGTGAATTCAACACAGAGTCAGGGAATATGGCTTTTGCGAGACCAACTAACTCAGTGATTTCTTTTAATGAGGTATTGTATAAGTTTGATTGACGAAGGTGAAATTACTGATAGCCCATATATGTGCTTCTCTGTAGCGCTTGAGCTCATTGTGTCAGGCACTTGTACTACGCAAGTAAACCAGTTTAGCCTTGTGGATTCACACACACTAACCACTGTGTCTCAGACTTACAGCCTTCAGTACACAAGAAATGGGAACTGAGGACCATTGCCAGAGCACCTCAGAAACAGCCCTGGCTGGGACCTTGCCTGGGCAGCATCTTCACCTTGGACAGTGCTGTGCTGGTCCTTGCCTACTCCCTTCTCAGAAACTATTCCACTGGGGAAGCCCAGCCAAGGGGTGAGCAGCATGTCCCACTGAGCCATCCCAAGGGCACCTGCAGTGCCTGAGTGTGAGTGTGTCTGTGGGCTCCCACACTGCTGGCAGAGACACCTCTGCCCAGGGCAATGGAAGGCTTTGGGTCCTTCTGCATTGATAAAACACCTAGAAACAGCCATCTCAGTTTGCAGTCAGACAGAGCAGAGGATCATCACACCCGATGGGAATTGACAGGGAGGGGCAGGCCAGGAAAGAGGAGGTTGCGAAGCACTAGTTCTGCCAAACTAACCTTATTATTTTTCCCTCCTTTATCTTCTGACATTAAACAGACTGAGTGGGAGAACAGAAGATGCAGACACAATTAAGCAGATATTGCAAACAGGAGGGTGAGTTGCTTTTTATGGCTAGTTTATGTTTCAGGCACACAACTATACTGAATAATGCAATAAGAAAAACCATGCAGTATTTACCCTGGGTTTATTCACTGCAGGTCCTCTGAGAGCTGCTTTTGTTTGTCTTTATTTAATTGGCATGGTTGGATGGCCACCAGCAGGTCCAATTAAACAGATTCAATAGATTCCACAGTATATTTTAATTTTTTTTCTCCATCAGTGTGTAGCAAAAACTGTCCAAAATAATTTGTCTGAGTACTAGTAATGAATATAAAGTGCACTCTATTCCAACCTCCACACAGTAAGTTTCAGCTGTACAGCATTTTACAGCCAAAGCAAACTGGGTTAATAATGAAATCACTGATGCAATCTTTAGTACAGCCTTAGTGGGGAGGAGGGTAACATAGTGTATTATGATATGAGATATTTGGTTGCTCAACTTTGGGCATATCTGAAACACAGATAGGCATTATGTCATCCTTTGTAGCTATCTTAAGATTTGGTCTTAAGTGTTAGGTGGGAACAATTTAAGAAAATCCCACCAATAGGACCTGAGCATGCCCTTAATATCAGGTATTTGTTTAAGTGCTTTGTTGAATTGGAGCCTAGTAGATCCTCTTGAAAAGAAAGTGATTTTCAATCTAATAAGGTTATCTTAGTGTGAACATTTTAACTACATCAATCAATATGCCCATCAGGAGTAAATGACTAATGGGATTTCTCTTTTCTTTCTTTCTTTGTTACAAGAATGATGAATTGACTTTGCCTGTTGCTAAAGATTCTCATCTCCTTAATGCATTGCAGATATTTTTAATGGACACAAGCTGTCAGGGTCTTGCAGTAACCAGTTCCAACCAAAAATATTTCCCCTTCGAATTTGGTCATCATATCCCAGTTCTGCTCTCACAGTGGAAAATGTGAAAAGGCTGGAAGAGGAATATGTGGCTTCTAAAGAAGCCTTCAAAATGCAGAGAATGCAAGATTATATTGAGCAGACTAATCTTGCTCTCTTCAACAAAGAGACAGCTAAGAGAACCAGCAGAGATTTTGTCTGTGAAGGAGCCTCCTTATCCCTTCCTGCTAAACAAGCAAAAATTGCAATTGAGTTTCCTGAAAGACCTCTGAAGAAAGAAGATATATTAACAGGTATTTTTTAGCAATCTGTTACAGGGAAGGAGAGAGAATAAGTCAGCTATTCTGGAGCTTTCCTACTTTGCTCTCTGCATATCATAGAATCATAGAATGAACCATCATAGAATGGTTTGGGTTGGAAGGGACCTTAAAGATCATCTCGTTCCAACCACCTGCCATGGGCAGGGGCACCTTCTACTAGACCAGGTTGCCCAGAGCTCCATCCAACCTGGCCTTGAACAATTCCAGGGACTGGGCATCAACAACTTCTCTGGACAACCTGTGCCAGTGTCTCATCACCCTCACAGTAAAGAATTTCCTCCTAACACCTAATATAAATCTCCCCTTTTTCCATTTAAAACTATTCCCCCTTGTCCTGTCACTATCTGACTGTTTAAGAAGTCATCCTCCTGCTCTTTTATGTCTCCTTTAAGTACTAAAAGGCCTCTAGCAAAGTCTCCCTGGAGCCTTCTCTTTTCCTCTGAACAACCCCAACTCTCTCAACATGCCTTCATAAGATAGAACCATCTGTTTTCATTTTGTCTGGATCAGAGCTGCTCTATTGCATGTAAATGCCAGCAAATTAATATTAGACAGTTATCTCTCTTGTAAGACTCTTCAAGCTCTGTTTACTTCAGATAGATAGATAAATAGATAGACAGGTAGATAGACGTAGGCAGATATATACATCCTGCTTTTAACAACATTTTACAGCTCATTAAGTAATCCAGCCAGGATAGGGTCACAGCTGCCCCCTGTGAGTGGGGGAGGAAGGGACAAGTGGCTCCATTGAAAGCCAGTGGAAGGGGACAACACAGCAGCCCTGGGGAACCACAGCTGGTTGCCTACATAGAGAGAGTCTGGCTTTCTGCAACACAGACTGGATCACAAACTGGGGCCCAGGTGGGACAGCTTGGCATTATCCTAGGTCTAAAACATTTTTTTTGAGGAAAGATTGGACTTTTTCCATTAATTCTTCTTTGAACAGAGTATGAGCAGGGATTCCACCTGCTATAGGAGAGCCCCTGGCACAGCCTGCTTTGGCACTTAAAAATGCACAGCCAGCATGGAAGAGCCAGGCTATTCCTTGAAGTAAAGGGTTACCTATTTCCTAAGGAATTCGTGCATTGATCCTCTTCGGGGGTTATCAACAGAAGTGTTTTCTGCTCACCTTTGCATTTTTCTCAATGCAAATTTGCCAGCTTCTAAGAATGAGAAAAATAAACTGTTCACGCACATAAGGTTAATGTTTTAAAGAGCTTTCCACGTGGAATTCAAGTATTCTTATCAGGAATACATGTGAGCTGCATCCTTGAGGACAAATCTATCCTGGCAAGAGGCTGAAAGTCTGAAACCACCATAAAAGACAGGAAGCAAATGCATGCAGAAACCTCTCTCAGTGCTATCCTAGGCAGTCATTGCTTGGATTTGCACATCACAATTGAAATTCAGGTGATACATGAAGTTTGTTTCAGTGGAGAGATAGTATGTAGACACAGGAAGATTTACCAAGGAAAGTCAAATATGGGAATGCCTCATTAGGGACCCAGTGTCAATATTTCATATGTCTTCAAGAATTTGTACACTACAGTGGTTCATGGAGGGGGAGGGGGGGGTTGGCTTCTTTTGATCTCTTTTCATTGTTTTTTGTCTTTTCATTGTTTTTTGTCTCATAAGAGTGGCTTATGTAATCTGAGCAGTAACCTGCATTTGGATGCTTTTTCTGGCTCCCTGTCATAACTGTCTATACCTCTCTTTTTTATCATGTGTCTTACTCTTCTACATTTTCTTTTCTACCATCTCCTCTGCCACCCTACAGGCCTTCCCAAATGCCTCCTTGTCCACCCTCTTTCCCCAGACCCCTGAGTGTCCACAGGCACCTCTCCTCTCTCCCACCTCCTTCTGCACATGCCTACCCTAAATCTCTTCCCTCTGTCCCCTCTGTTTTTTTTGAAATAAGACCACTTAGAGACACTGAGGTAGGTTGCATAAGAGCTGTATAACCTGAGACAAGGTGAGATGTACAACTGACCCAGTAGGTCAGTGGGCTGGAACAGACCCCAGGCCTGCTGTGCTCAGCACAAAGAGGGAAATGTGCAGCCTGTGGCCACTGAATTAAGGCAAACCTGGAGGAGAAAGGAGCTGTTCTGGCAGCAAATCCCTCATGGCACCACACGTGGTTGTATGACATGTTTGGGCCAAAATCACCATTTTGGGTTCACTCCCCATTCTTGTAGCATCATGACCTTCCCACGGAGGGGCACCCCCAGTCCTCTTCAACCCATCACTCCTGTGCAGCCACAGGGAAGGTAAAATACCCATGGGAATATGCCCTTCCAAAGAGTCTCTAAAGAAAGGAGACTGAAGCTGTTTACAGATGAAACCTGAACAGAAAGGCAAAGTAAATTAGCTTGTTACTCTTGCCTCTTCCTCTGCAAAGCCTGCCCTCAGACTCCAGCAACTTTTTTTATGGTTCATTTTCAGGAGCTTTTTCTTTGCTCTCCCTCAATTTATTATACCATTAAAACCGATGGGGAAAAATGTTCCTTGTTAAGGTGAGAAGGTTTTATCTGAAATACAAAATAATGAAATGGCAAGAAATCTCAAGGCAGGGAAAAAAACCAACCAACCCGCTGTTCTACACAAAAAAAGAGGACCTTTTTTATTTTTAAAGAAAACTCTTTCTCTCCCCTCCAGCACCAGCGACATATTCTCTGTCAGCTCAGCCCACAGGACCTGTGCCAAAGGAATCCAGGTAAGCAGAGTAATTGGTAACATTTTTCTATACAATTCAGTCACGTTAGGCTGTATTTATGCCATACACAGGCAAGCAGCAGGAACACTGGGCAACTGGAAATTTACAGTGTGCCTGAGACACTCACAGCCTGGCAGCCTCTGCTGTGCCCTTGCTATCAATAAACTGGAAGTTATGTCTGTCCGAGGGGTTGTCTTTGGGCCCCTCAGCATCAGCTGTATTAAAAGGGATGCTGCCAGCCTGTGCAGAGGGTTTTTTTAAATTTTTATTTTATTTTGTTAGACAGATAAATCCTACACAGCATCTCTCAAATCAACTGAGATGTGTGACTTTTATTTTACAGGCTGCTCTTCCAGCTGGGGAAAAAAAATAGGTCTGATTCCCCAGCCACAGTAAATCAGCATAATACCACCCTTCCCACCACCGACGCTGCTGCAGCAACACGGATTTACACCATCTGGAAACGTGACTCCCTCCTCCCGTCTGCCCGACGCAAACATACAGACATATCTAATCTTCCTTGCAGAGAGAAGGCAGGGAAAGGAAACTGAATAGACTCTCTTGTTAAGAGGCAAACAAAGACCAAATTCTTTTTCAGTGACTTTAAACAGCACTCAGTTCATTAATAATAATCTTTATAGGAATATCCAAGGGATTTTTTTTTAATATCTTTCTTCCCTTGACACTAAGGGAAATGGATATAAACAGCTGTTTTAGGGAAAGCTGTTACATTGTTACAGGAACATGCTGCAAGGTGATTTTTTAATTATATTTTATAAATTACATTCATATAAATTCTAAATATGTTATCAATTTTTAATAAATATAATTGTCCAACATTTATATAAATAACTGTTCTAAATTTGTAACTTTCACCCTCAAAGAGTGCAGACTCTATTTCTTCCACAGATTTTGAAAATTTTATGGACTGAAGTAAAACCTCTGATTGCAAATCAAGGGAAATCAGTCTTAAAAGTTTCCTGGCTGAAGTCACTACATGAATGCAAAAAAAAAGATATTTCCCCCATCTGAAGGTTTGTGAGAGGGCACCCTGCAGTCCAGTTCCCTGCAGGGCTGGCCTGAGCTGTCCTTAAGGGCCTGGCTGTGATTTGGGGTGCATGCAGAGAGCTGCCCATGCATTGCTGAGGCTGCACCTTGACCCCTCAAGGACAGGCAGGTTGCTCACTCTGAGCACATCATGCTCTTAAGCAAACACCAGCTGGACCTAGGGCGCATCCCAAGCCTGCCACCTACAGCCTGGTCCCAGGAACGGGGGTTTCCATGAGATCTGGGCTTGATACTGGTCCCAGTTAACCTGCAGATAGTCCTTTACTGGGCTCTGCTCCTCCTGTGCAAGGCAGAGATGATGTTATTTTGCTGCCCCAGGAGAGCTGGCAGAGCAACCACACAATGGAAGCATCCCCCTATTCCTCATAAGTTTTCATCCACGATGCACTCATTTGTGTGTGCTCTGCCCAGAATCCTTTACAATTGACAGATAACTAATAAGAAAGCAGTGATGTGTAAAGACCTTGTTGAATTACTAATGGATATAAATAAATAAATAAAATTTGAAGCACCCTTCACTCCTTACCTTGAATCAGATCACAGTCAAGCCCCCTTATTTTCATTATTTTGTGGTTTGTTTTTTTCATTTGCCAAGGCCACAGGTATCTTTAAATTAGTATATCACAGGGACTGCAAAAAAAAAATCCCTACATTACACAGGTAGTAGTGGCTAGACACCTTGATAGCTCTGTGTTGTAGGTTCAGAAGGATCTTGTACCCTGACTGACAACTTCAGGTGAAAGAGAGAGTGGAAGGGTGTATGGAATGCCTCAGTTGCTGCTCGACATGCTGTGGTAAAAGAGGGGTGTCCCAGCAGAGTCCCAGTCCAAGTGTGTGCAGAGGAATACCATATTGTCGGCAGAATGGGGGTCACCTACTGCCTTTTGCAGAACTGTGCAAGCTGAGATCAGCAGGAGGCTGATTTTAGGGCTGATGAAACCTTGTTTTGTGCAGTGGCAAGGAAAGCAGTAAAGAGCATAGAAGAGTCTGCACAGCTGCTACCAATACTCCTTGCCCATTTTGGTATGACAGCTGTTACCCTTCTCCTCCATGCTGTCCTTAGCTTTGGGAGGGCAATTCTCTCCTCTGCTTGCTGCAGAGTTAATTTCACAAGGATAAGTGCCTTTCATGACCTGTATCCTGAGTCCTATTCCTCTCCTCTTAAGCAGGGCACCCTCCTGTTAAGCCAGGGCAATGCTAAGCCCCTCAGCTGATAGCCCAGCAGCTGAAGAGCATCATCAAGAGTGCTCTGAGGAAATGTGACCCCAGTCCACTCTGTCAAAGAGCAGGGATTAGCTGATTTTGCTGTGAGATGCCCCTGGAAGGTTGCTCTCCATCACCACTCTAAGCCATGATGCCACAGCTGAGGGCTGAGGTGGGAGGATGCCCAGAGGTGCTCAGCATCTCCAGCCTAAGTGTGTCAGCGTGGGCTGTCTCAGGCAGCAGAGATGGTCATGACCCAGAATGGAGGAATATTCCAGTCTTCAGCTTCTTCATTTCAACAAATCTCCTCAGCCTGATGGTTCCCTCTCTTTTTGCCTGAAAGGGGGATGTTAATTCACTTGAAATTCACCAGCAGTTCAATGGTGCTGTCAGTTTACCATCAATGAGCAAAAACTCTTCCTCCCCTCCCTGCCTTATGCAGTCCTCAGGTTGTGCCTCCTCCCTGCCACCAGTAAGGTGGGCTTCAAGGCCAGCATCTCCTTTTAGGCTAGCACAACTCCTCCATCTCCAGACATCCAGGTTTCAAAGGACATTTGAGGGCCTCACCATTCACAAATGTGATTCAAATAAATCTCATTGATTTCCAGGGGCTCATTAGACACCTCAATGTTTTAGGGGTTCCTGGCCTAAGGGTTTCTCCATGAGTGAAGCGCAACATTGTCACCAGGCTGTCTCAACTCACGAGGGTTTATGAAATGCTTAGCTGGCAAAACAAAAACCATTAACTTCTTGGCTACAGCTTTCTGCCAAAAGATAGGCAGGTCGTGCTTCAATGCAGATGTCTCAGGGAAAAAATGTGCAGTGCATTAGAGAGCTGTGACTCATAGAATAATTATCCTTTTTTCTCATAGTTTATTAATAATTTAAACCCAATCTTGATGTTATTGATCTATCATTGAATTGGAGATTTATTTCAGATCTGTAGTCACTGAAGCAGTAAATTTAATCCCCCTTTCCTCCCTCCCTTCCATCTACTAAACTCACTTTATAACTAAAACATGATGTTTAGGCTGTTTCAGTAATAGCACAGGAGAATAAGAGCTCAGAGGCAGTGGGTGGCAGGAGCAGCCTTAAGCCCACATAATACCAAGGGAGAGCATTTAAGATTCTGGTTTTAATACATCATTTTGACCAAACCATCCTTTTCACATGGTCTCAGGGATGTCAAAAGGACCAGGAGCTACTTGCTGGCATGTGCATCACAACCAGATCCTGGACCAATTTTGCCTGTTTTCATCTAGATTTGATTATCCATGCCCACGGTTAACCATCAGTTTTGCACACATCACCCTAGTTGTGTATCCCACTCCTACTCTTTGTCACAGATACAAGCTCACTGAGGTAAAAGTGCCTGCAACACATGGGCTGTTGCAGGGCACATAAGCTCTTGGGCCCGATAATAGTCTTACTTAAACTGGCAAAAACCTGAAGCAGCTGCCTGGGTGTCCCAGGAGCATCGTGAGTGTAAAATCCATTTATGTGTGTGAAGGATCAAGCCTAGAGAACTATAATGTGAAGACTCCTACAGCAGTGCTCACTGGGCTGTACCAGGCGTCTGTTGAATTCAATAATACAGCAGCAAGACTTGGCCTTTTAAAAGAAGCCAGGAATAGAAAACAGCATCCTTTATGGCTGTAATGTGCCCAGAAGAGTGATTTTTGTAGGCAAATGAAATACATTTTTTATTAGACCAATTGTAGTGTGCAGTTGGGTAGGAAAATGTGTTCTTGGCTGTACCAACTCTTTCTCAGGTCTGGAAGAAAACAAATGTGCCTAAACGCACATCTGTTCTTTTCCATCTATATTAATGGATACAATTAAATATATTTCCATCCTCTGCCAGCCTACCGTTGTTGCTGACCTTAGACCCTGCAGCCAGAACCACAACAAGTGGGGTCTCAGCCACCATCGGGGTTCCTGCAGCTACAGAAATGTGTGACAGGGCCAAGCTGTCACAGCCTTGCTCTAAAAATCAAACCTGATGGGTGTCACAAAACAGAGAGGATGTGTTGGTGTGCTTAGTGCTGCATGCACCCACAAGTGTGTGCCCTTAGTGTGTCTGGTGTTTCTTGCCCAAGTAGGAGACATTCCTAGAGAAGAACGGCAGGAAAACAAGGCATAGCAAACTCAATGCAGTTTATGTTTTCCAGAGGTATCATTTTAATGAAATAGTCATGAAGCTCAGCTTTCCTTGGTTTGGATTTGGGGAAGTTTTTTGTTTCGGTTTATGTTAGCTAAGCCTGGAATAAGACCAGGGAAAGGCTGCTATTTCTTTAATCCTGCAGGACAAGGGATGGTGCCAGCAGTAACACATCAGGGTGGAGGTCCTGGGTGTTGCAGGGCTGTTGGGAAGGGAACAAGCCCAGGGAAGTCCATGTCTGGAAATGCTGCTGGATGACTGGGTCCCTGTGTCACTGGGTCCCACCTGCACTGATGGGACCATTGGCAGGTAACAGCTCCTGCAAGGCCCAGGCTCAGTGGCATTAGACCTTTCTCTTCTCTGAGGACTGAGAGCCTTCTTTGGTGAGTTTTCACCTGAAGCCATGAATTCCTGGAAATTGGGGCTTTCCTGCAGTTGGGAAGGAGTGACCTCCCTTCCTCCCTATCCTTGGTGAAATAGGTGGAGTGAGCAATGGCAGGCACAGGTACCCATCACCAGTGCAAGTCTGTTCTGAGCACCCACTTGTGACAGGAGCAGAGTTGGTGCCTCTCTAAACACATAACCTCAACTCCCAGTTTAGTCCCACACCAGGCAGTTAGGAGGGTGTTTTCAGTACTGAGCAGCCTGGTAGAGAAGCTGAGCACCACTTCAGGGCTTGGTCCCACCAGAATGTGCCACTTAACATGTCTAGGTCTCACTGCACCCTGGTGAGTTGAGGAAATGTCTTCTGCTGCCCTTTTAGGGTGGGTAACTACAGAGCTGTGTCCACAACTCTTTCCCCCTCAGGCTGCTTGCCTCCTACTCTGGCTTGCTTGCTGGAGGTGTCTGTTCCTCGCTGTTGACAATATTAGGCTCCTAATTCAGGTTAAGCTTCAGTTAGGGTGTTGACCTTGAGCCCTGGTTCAGCTCATACAGGATGTGTTTGGCTTTCTGGGTTGCAAGTGCACACTGCTGGGTCGTGTTGAGCTTCTCCTCTGAAGCAACACCCCCAGTTCTCCTCCTCAGGGCTGCTCTCAGTCCACTCTCTGTCCAGCCTGTATTTGTCCTTAGGGCTGCCCTGACCCAGTGTGGAACCTTGCACTTGCAACTTCATGATTTTCACATGGACCCACCCCTCAAGCCTGTCGAGGTCCCTCCGGACGGCATTTGTCAGGTAAAGAGAGGTTGTCCAAAGCAGAGGATGTGCACTGTGGTAAAGTCTGCTCCAGCATGTTCCAGAATAAATACCAGGCAGCAAGAGTGACACAACTGTAGAGTCACTGCCTGTGCCACTTCTCGTTGCCCACCCCAAACCTCTCAGTCTCCCATCACTGGGGTGCAACAGCTTTAAACCTGCAGAGGGAGAATTCCTGGAAATCTGGCTCTCTGTCTTGCCCTGCCCTGCAGCTTGTCCCAGCAGCCTTACTTTTGCTTGCCAGGCATTTGTATAAATAGGATTAACATCCACAATTACAGTTAGCTAGGTTGCAAATTACACAGGCTATCAAGGCTCGTGCTTCAGGGCATACACTGATTACCATCAGAGGGGCAAAAATTAGTTTTTCCAATAACAGAATATTGTGTGATTGACTGGGAACATTACAGGGCAGAGTGGATTAGCCTTTGCCATCAGTATCAGTTATATGTCATTACCACATCAAAGCACCAGCCCGCTCCCATTCGGGCAGCGGGAAGGCAGCTGGGTCCCGAGGAGCAGGGTTGGTTGTTAAACCCGACACAGATTTTGAAGCTGTTTCTAAAATGTGCCTCCAGCAAGCTGTGCTCCCTGCTTCTGCTCGCCTGCCTCCTGGGCTGCGCACCTTCGGCTGCTCAGAGGAGCCTGCCCGCCCCTCCTCTGCCTCCTGGGATTTCCTGGCTCTGGTGCGGTCACGGGGGTCAGCGGATCTGGGAGTCAGTGCAACAGGAGCTGGGAGGCACCTTCACTTATAGGTCTGCTGACGCCATCCTCATGGTGTTTTCAGAGGAGCTGAAGTCCCTGTCAGCTTTCTATTATGGATGAACAGCTTTGCCCACTTTCAGGTCATCTCATTTCTTCATCTTGGCAGCAAATGATTGTCTCATTTGAATGGAAGAGCTAGAACTGACAGAAAATCTAAAATAAGAAACATAATTAGCAGCAAAACTTTTAATTCTCCTTTCTAAGCCATTTCTAAATGTGTTAGTGCTTATTTATTGAACCTGGCTTGGCATTTAGACAGCTCCTTTTAGTGCTAATAGGGTTGATTACCGAGTTGAAATCTACAGCTTTGAGGAAATGGCTACTCAGTATTCAGAGATGCCAGGTTCCCTCGGCACAGAAATGCCCACCTTCCTTCACAGGAAATGTGTTGTATTCAGCACAAATATATTAAAATAAGGATGTCACAGGAGTCACAGATGCCACACCAGCAGCCCATGCACAAGGTATGTGGCTGTGGGATGCCAGGGCTCGGCCTTTCTGGGGCTAGCAACTCCCTCCAGCACGGGCAGGACAGTGCCAGCCTTTGATGGCAGTGATGGGAACTAGGCTGGGCTTTGATCACTGGCTTGGCTCTGGTGGGTTCCAGGTCATTGGCTTGGCTCTGGTGCCAGGGGACACCCTGGGGGTGGCAGGACCCCTGACATGGGGAGATCTGAAGAGGAGGATTAGGGAAGAGGGTAAACAATTGGAGCAGAGGAGGAAGAGGAGGAGGAGGAAGAGGAAGCTACCTGGTTTCCCCAGGTTACAGTCAAGATCTGAGGTTTCCTACCCTTGCGTACTTGCAGCTCACACTGAAATCCAAGACTCTTGTCTTCCATCCAGAGCCAAGCAAAGCAGGGTCTCCTTCCTAATAGAAATCTGGGAGCAAAGAAATGTGGGTGGGGAGTTTTTTCCCATAACAGTCATTACCAGAGTTGTTGCTTCAGTGTGTGTGATGGACCTTTTTGTGTTCCCTCTCCTGCAGATCAATCAACGGGACAGATGTCTGATTGTCCTCCTGTTCCAATGTATATCATCATTACTCCTTTGGAGCTGCTGCAAAATAGCACAGGTGTCAATAAAAATAGAATTTGGCCTTTCATTTACTTTCATTTAGGCTTTATATGTGAAAATGGTAGGTTTTCAGAAAATAAGCCTCGCCTTCACATTACTGAGCATGTGATGTCAACACAAGGCTGCTTGGCTGATGCAGCAGCCTCCAGAAATAGGCCAGACACTAAAATCTGAGTGTCAAGCCAGCCTGGCTTGATAAGCTTTGCCAGTGGCTAGCCAAATGCAATGAGATTACCCTGATCTGGGGAGCAGAGATACTTGAGCTCAGGAATTTCTCCCTGGGTGTGATTATCCTTTAATAGCCACTATCCCTCATTCTCATTTCTAGTTGGGAAGGAGGCGCAGAGTGAGTTTACCGGTTTGTGTCCACCAGCTTGTAAACTGCCAAGGCATGGCTTTCAAAACAGCCTTGGAAAAGTGCACAGGAACACAAATGTCTCTGTCATTAAGGCACTGAGATTCCAACCAGAAGGGTCACTTGCATATTGTGTCAGTGCAGCGTCCAAGTGTTTGTTTTTAATTTACTGGGGGGAAATTTAGCAAATCACTCAGATTTGGATTGACCATTAGAGCCACTGCTGCACTTTTTTTCCCTCCATCTCTTGTTGCTCATACCCAGGCATTCTCTTTCAATGGTGCCTTGCAACAACAAACCCAGGGTGAGCCAGCCCAGACAAAGTGAGATGCACATGAGAGGTCTGCATGGAGAATAAGGTTGCATCCCTTGCTTACCTGTTGCATTCCAGAACAACTTGGCCTCCAGCTGAGAAGCCTTGTCCATGCAGGTGAAGAATTTTTCTTTGGGAGCTAAAGGAAAATGGGATGCATCTGCCTGTGGGTCTTGGTGGAAAACTTTTTAAGGTGAAAATTGTGCCTGATGTAGAAACAGCAACAGGCAAGAGCACCAGACACCTCAGGCTTCAATTCAACTATTCCTCTTAGTGAGATACATGGCCTGGTGTGAAATGCAGGACAGAGGGATGACTGAAAATGGTCAGCCCCCAAAATACACCCGGCCCAGCATTCTGCCCTGGCTGAGACCCAGCAGATGCTCAGGAAGTAATACAAAAATGGAGCAAACATTTGTTTTTACTTCCCAGAACACTTTCCGTTTCCCCAGTGGTCTGTGACTCAGGAGCCTCCTGAACTGTAGATGCCATCTCTGCGTTTAATAGCCCTTGATGGATTCCTCTTCTATCGATCAGCTTACACCTTATTGAACCAACACAAACTTTAAACATCCACTGTACCCTATGGCAAGGAGTGCCACAGCTAAAAATCTCCTTTGTTTATTTTGAACTTGTCACTTGATAGTTTTCTTTGATGTTCACTCTCTTCCTTTGAAGAGCACTGAATAATATGAACAGCTGTTCCCCAGTCACATCGCTCTTCCTTTCACAAAAATTGGTCATATTTCTTCTTCAGTCATTTTTTCCTCCAAGATAAAAAGTCTTAATCTATTCAGTCATTCCCTGAACGGAGGCCCTTTTGTGCTTTTGATCATCTTCAATTGCCTTCCTCTGTAACTTTTCTATTTCTTCTGTATCATATTTGAGATCAGTGAATCAGGATTGTACAATGGCATTCAAGAGAAGGGAGTCCATGGAGTTATACAGCAGTATAATGATTTCCCCTGTTTTGCTCTCTCCTCTTTCCTAATAATTCCTAGTTTTTTGTTTGCTTTTTTGATTGCTACAAAGCCTTGAGCTGACATTTGCATAGAGTTATGTATTATAACCTAAGGATTTTGCTCCCAAGTGGAAATAGCCAGCTTGGAGCCCATTATTTTGTATGTAAAGCTAGGATTGTCTTTTCCCATGCACATCACTTTACATTTATCTACATCAGATTTTATCTGTGATTTTATTACCTTTTCATTCAGTGCCACAAGGGTCTTTCTGAAACTATTCACAGTCAGCCCTTTGCCTCAACCACCCTTAATATCATCAGCAAACTTCTCCTCTCCTTGCTTCCTTCTATTTTGAGATTATTTCTGAATATTTTGAAAGCATGGGACAATGTTTTGATTAATTTAATAGACAAGGAGCATCTCTCCATGGGAGGAGAACACAAGGATGATGGAACAGTCACTGCCCTCTGCCCAGGCAAGGTGAGACCCAGCCCTGGTTGTTTGGTGAGAAAAAACCAGAAATGGCCAGTGAGGAGCACTTTCCCAATGGTGTGTTTTCCCTGGGAAGCAGCACCTTGCAGCAGTGCCTGTCAGGGGGTCAGTGCTGGGTAGCAACAACAGGGGCTCTTCCTTCTGCTGGGAGCATCCTTGTCTGGGGGAAGAGGCTGGACATTTGCTACTGCTATTTGTAGACAAAAGGAGCCAGACTGAGCATCTCTCCAACACCAAAGGGGACCATGGAATTAATTCACCTAGAGGAAAAAAACAGGAGAGAGTTCCTCATCCCTGTCCAGTGGCACTACTCAGAGCCACAGGGTCACACAGAATATGTTTTCTTCTGCTCTCTGGTCCTAGTAAATTCATGTTGCAGCCTCTAGAGCCAGGCAGTGCAGGATTTCCCAGCTCTTTGGTGAGATGTCTTTCAGAAAAATCAAGTGGCTTTCAGGAAAATGCTCTGTGGAAGTGATCTGATGCTCCTGCACCTGCAAGGGGAAAAAGGAAGTGTCTCTTCTCTGATGATAGAGCAAAAATTGCTTCAAAGGGCAGAGGCTCTCCCCTTTTAAGAGACTTGAGCTTGACCATCAGAAAACCAAAACCCTTTTGATGACAAAAGAAAAGAGCAGGCATCAGTGACTCAAGCACAAAGTGTTTCTTGAGCTGTGGGAACACTTTTGTCTCCTGGCAAAAAGATGTGTGTGCACATAAAAAAGAAGACTGACTGCTTTCAAAGATCCAGGGAGCAAAACAGAAATTCAAGAGAAAGCCAGTGGCAGACCCACCAATATTGCAGCCATCAGCCCCCTGCTCATCTGAGTGTGGAGGCACTCGGCTACTGAGGCAGAATTCCTTATTTCCATCCCAGCCTTGCGGCTCTGGCCATGCCACTGCCTGCTCCAGGGACTGAATCTGAGGACCAGCAAGTGACCAGGGCTCCTCCAGAGGGGCTGAGGATTTCAGCAGTGCCTTCACCTCTTGTTTAAGGGTGAGCTTTGGGGTGGGAACTGTGTGGTGTGCCCAGTGCCAGCTCAGTGCTAGTGAACCACAGCAGCATGGCCCACACATCTGCACAGCCCTGCTGCACTGACAACGGGTGTAAAATCAGCCCCTTTGGATCCTGTTACAAACTTTGCATTTCATTCAGGTCAGAACTGGAGGGTTTTTGTCTGTCTCTCTTGAAAGGAGGTTTTGGGGAGAAATGAATAATAAATAAGAATTCTTCTCACCACCAGAAAGGCAGATGTGGATCGCAGGCAGAGCACAGCTTTTGTGTAAGCAGCAGTGGCAGCAGCCTGTGTAACTCAGCCAGCACAAACCCACAATGCCTGCGAATAAAGCTGGAGTAAGATGCAAAATGCAGGGGTGCCATTTGTTGATCCTGGTAGCACCAGGGTTTGTGCTGTCAGCCCTGGACCACAGCTGGTTGACAGATGAGAAAAACCCATCTGGAAAGAAACCTGGGGAAAGATGGGCTGGATTTAGGTGACAGGACTGATCACAGTAGAAGGCACCAGAATGGCTACTATAAATACTACAGAGAGGAAAAAGGCCCTTAAGGCTAAACCAGACTTGCACTGCTTTTGAGCCATTATCAGAGAATCACAGAAGGGCAGCATGGTTTGGGTTGGAAGGGACATTATTGATCATGTAATTCCAATCATCTATCTCCAATCCCTTCACCATGGGCAGGGACCCCTTCCACTAGATGAGGCTGCTCATAGCCCCATCCAGCCTGGCTTTGAACATTTCCAGTAATGGGGCATCCACAGCTTCTCTGGACAATCCGTTCCAAGTGCTTCATCACCCTCACAGTAAAGATTTGCTTCCTAATACCTAATTTAAACTCTCTGACAGTTTAAAGCCATTCCCCCTTGCCATATCACTACATGCCTTTGTCAAAAGCTCCTTTCCAGCTCTCCTGAGCCCCCTTTAGGTACTGGAAGGTTCTGTAAGGTGGCCCTGGAGCCCTCTTTTCCCCAGGCCGAAGGACAGGCTGGAGACAGGCTCTCTCAGCCTGTCTTCATAGGAGAGATGCTCCAGTCCTCTGACCATCTTTGTGGCCCTTCTCTGGAACAGGTCCATGTCTTTCCTGCTCTGAGGACCCCAGGGTTGGATGCAGCACTGCAGGTGGGGTCTTACCAGAGCAGAGCAGAGGAGCAGAATTCCCTTCCTCATCCTGCTGCCCCCACTGCTTTTGATGCAGCTCAGGACACGTTTGGCTTTCTGAGCAGCAAGTGCACATGGCTGGGTCATGTTGAGCTTCTTGTCAACCAACACGCCCAGGTCCTTCTCCTTAGGGCTCCTCACAATTCATTCTCTGCTTGGGAAATCCCCAGTCAGGAGGGAGGAGAGCTGACCATGAATGTTTCCATTGCAAATGCCTTGCAAGTGCAGGCTATTTTACTTTCCAAAACGCAAATTTTCTAATTTCCCTTGAAGATTCTTCATATTAATGTTGTCTTAAAAACAGAGTGTGTCTTGACTTATAATGTAGTTTCTCAGGGTTTTCCTTTTAAAGAAGAGACAGGAGCTGCTTTTTTAAAAATTCTTTTTAAAGTTTCAAGCCTTTTAAAAAGGCATAAACCCTTTTTTTTCTCTTTTTTTTCCACTTTCTCAGTGCTTCACAGGATGTTAAAAGAAGGCCAAATTCCCAAGTTGTCCACATTATCATATGAAAAGCAGCTACAACTTTCCATTGAGCTCTTAAGAAGGAAGTGTAAACATGTCAACTGTGTTTATGTGGGAGCACAGATAATTAAATATAACCTACATTTCCTGACATTATATATATATATATGTGTGTGTGTGTGTGTGTGTGTGTGTATATATATGTATGTATATGCCTTTATGAGAACAGTCTAGATCTACAGTAGCTGATCAGAAGGAACAGCCCCAGGAAAATGTGAGTCTACCCATACTGTGTGAGCATGGCTGTAGCACAAGCTTCTTCCTGGCAAAAAGGGAGAGTGACCATCCCATGGCAGTGGCAGGGAAACAGACTCTACCCACTTCCATACCATTCACTTCTCTTGCCCTCCAAACCAGGCTGCTCCATTCAAACTACCCAGCGGGGTCACATCCAGGCTCCTCAGCTAGGAATCACAACGAGAAGTGCTCCTGGTCCCAGGCCAACAATTTAACAGCACAGGCAAAAGCTTTACAGGGTTCTGGCAGCCTTGAGTAAGGACATCACCACTGTGTCCAGCAAGGGATGGAGTATCCTGAGATGTGCCCTCCCACCAAACTGCCAAGAGAAGCAGCAACACAGGCCCTGCTGTCCCAGCTTCTGTGACCTTGGAAGGGCAAGCAAGGAGTTCTGCCCAGTGAGCCAGGGGCTGGAAGGGATCTCCCTGACAGCTCAGGCCCCTGCAGCATGGCTCCTCTCCTCCCTGCCTGCTTCTCCTCTCCCTTCCCCAGCCAGACAGCACTGCAGTTCTGCCAGCATGCAAGAAAATTACCTGTGATTTATCACACAATCAGTGATTTTGTCGGCTTTTTTATTTTGGACATAGAAGCACGTTATACTGCTCTCCCACACTGAAATATAGGGGTAGCAAATCCGCCTGCCTGGGACTGTCTGTCTTTTTAGCCTCATAAAAAGCCTGGAAAATGAAAGCAGGAACAAAATTGTCAGTTTGCTTTTTTTTTGTTCCCCTCTATCCCTTACAAGCAGGAAGGAATTCTTTGATATTCTGCAGAGCCAAAGCCTGCACCTTCAGGTTATTAAACTGGTGCCAGAGCTACAGCTGGAGTCACCCACTTCAAGCATACAAAATGCCTCCACCTGGGAGCTGCTGTGGACGAGTCCCTCAAGTCCCTGCCACAGACACAGCCCAAGCACGGGTCCCTTTCTGCAAGTGAGAATTGGCTGCTGCATTAACAATGACCTCTCTGCTTCCCTCTCTCCTGGTTGCTCTGCATTCTTCCCAGAGAAGCAGGTGGTAATGCTGCTTTTTTCTATTAGAAAGTATTAAGCCCTGTTCCCTTGTAGTGCTGGGAGCCAAGCCCTTAGCGAAGAAATGTTTCTATGTTCCCTGTCAGTACCTTGCAGGATAAATTACTTTTGTGTCTAATGAAAAGAGGGCCCTTAGCAAATTATATCATCAGAGAGCAGCTAATAACATACAATAAAAAGAGTTATCTTTGTATATGGAATGTGAAAACACAGAAGTGAAGGATGAGTTTTCCTCAGTTATTTGAAAGGGTTTAATTAAACAGTAAGCAAATAAACAAAAATACCCAAGACGAGGTAGAAAGCACAGAGTGTGATGGTCTTGCAGAGCTCTGGAGCTGGTACCAGTGGAGGGGGGAAGAAGGTCTGGGGCATCACATCCCCATCCCCTCTGTACATGCAGGCATCCCCACCACATGACCACGTGGAGCCCCAGGTGGCCACAATGGAAAATTGTGGACTTGTTACCTGCACCTGTGAGGAGAAGCTGCAATAGAGTTGGTTAGCTTTAGGTGAACATTGCTGCTGGATTTTTTCTCACCTCCAGTGAGTGCTCCTCACTAAAAGAATGACTGAGGTAACCAATTTCTTGCAGTCTAAGTTGTTATATGAGGTGAGTGATGACTTTAGTAAAGCTGCAAGCATCTGAGCCATCAAATAATAATTTTTGACATCCCATTCCCAGTCTCCAAAGTTTCCTTCAGAAAGCTCATATCTGGGGGAATCACTACATCCCATCTCAATTTTACAAGTCCTCCCTGTGCTGAGGCTAATTAATGGACATCTTAAACGTCTAACTGGCTATTACAAATCATTTTAAATAGCTTTTGCAATAACGATTCCATCAGACTCCTGCAGTCCTGCCATTTGCCTGCAGACATGTTGGTGTTCCATCCATCACACAGCAGCCAGGTTTTACAGCCTGACACCGAGGAGATCCTGAGCAGCACTAAACCATTGCTGACGTGCCACGAGTCTCTCCCGACCTCACAGGACCGCACACTTCCCATCGGTGTCAGCCACGTGCCGGCTGCTGCCTCACCTTGATCCCTTCAGCTTTAGCTTTCATATTTTCCAGGTTCTGTAGTGCATTAGTATATAACTCTGAACTTTATCTAAAGTGTCAGCAAGTTCTCCTCACAGGTTGGTTAGACAAAACAATCCTTTTCCATCCTGAGAACCAAGGACACTAAAAAGTGTAAACAACAGCAAATTGAGGAGAGCAATCTGGGAGGATGGGACTTCATAACCTGAAGCTGTAATTGGACAATTAACCCCAATATGGAAATGGACCAAAACTTAAAAAAGTGTGAGAACTCGTGACCCACGGTCCATCTTGGGTGAAGCCACGGCCGGGCTCTTGTACTGCCCAAGGTGTGTCCTTTGAAGGCCTTTTAATAAACACCTACTTTATTCCTTTAACACTGTCTAGCTTCTCAAGGCATCAACCTCAGAGCTGGGGCTGGCTGCCGCAACACACCCAGCCTTACCCAGCACCTGCAAATTAAGGGCAGTGCTAAGTGACCACTCTGATATTTGTGAATAGAATGTGATAGTTTTGATGGGAGGAAAAGAGAAAACTGACAGCTTGTCCTGCTTATGGACAGGCTCAGGCTTGCCCCAGGCTGGTGTTGCAACACATCACAGATGCAAAGTTAGATTTTTTTTTCCTGTTGTTTTTTCTGAGCTGCAGCACAAGGTAACACAGAGGGAGACCAAGCCATTTTTGCAGCCTGATGAGAATCAACTTCGTCATATGTGAGCAGGAGAAACTCAATGCAATACATGCTGTGAATGATAAAAGCTCTCCATGTGCCACAGCTGCAGGATGGTCCAGCACCCAGAGCCCTCTACCCAGGCTGTCATGAGATGAGGAGCATCAATCTGTATCTGTATGTGTAAATATGGGCTGTTTTCCCTCACATGATGCCTTTCCCTCTCCTCTGTAGTTTGGCAGGGCCATTTCCCATACCCAGCCACACACAACCATACACACATGCATGGAAAACCTCTTTTTAGGGACTTCCAGCTGTAGACGTGCAATAGGAAGAGGACGACTGTGGGAAGATGACCTGGCTAAAAAAGGTAAACAGTTGCTGCGGAAAATACAGCTGCCGCTCCCTGGAGGGAACATGGTCAGCATACCCAGCCTTCCACACACAACACAGCACAGTCTAAGGGGGACTAAAGGGAGGGTGGAGTGGAGACACCACGGGCAGGCTCTGTTGAAACCCTTGCAGAGGAGGGAACTCAGTGGTACTTTCCAGCTGATAAACCCCACAGCAACTGAAAACCAAGAGAGATAAAGGAAAATGTCCTGCTCTTGAATCAGCACCCATGGTGAAATCACTCTCCTTGGACTGGCATAGGTCCCCATCACACAGGTCCCAGCCTTCTTGGGGTGCTGGCAGACCAATCAAACACAAAGGGTTTGAGTCAATCTCCCCTTTTCACGTGACAGGGACTTACACACACGCAGCCCATATTCCACCCAAGGGGTTTTTCTGCCCTTTAGGGACTCATGGTTCTCCAAGGGGCCATCCAATTTCTGTAGCGTGCCTTTACCAAAAGGATAAAAACTTACCAAAAATCAGCCCCTGACTTGATGCATCAGGTCCCAGAAGCAACTCTTGAACGGAAAAATGGAAGTTTGGTCCAATTGCAGACAAATTGTGATACATGGGACCAGGAAGTTGTTGGGTGTAAATTCACCCAGCTGTGTATTTCTCCCCAGGGCCACCCTGGACCCACTACTGGGATGTACTTGGGGTGGGAAGGGACCACCAGAAGTGCTGATCTGGCCTGACTTCAACCACCACTCTCACAGCCCTCCTTTCCAGTCCATCACCGTGGAACAGAAAAACCACATTACCATTAAATCCTGGATTTAGGATCAAATTGACTTACTGTTCTTCAGGCACAACAATCCTGTCTCTTTCAATGTGGGATCCCAGCTCCTGGTGAGCACTTGCTGTGATATCCCTGCCTGGCTGGCTCCTGCCTACCAGCTCCTTGAAGAGCAGCAAGGAAACCACTCAGTGGAGATAAACCTGGAACTGCTGCATGGGACTGGTCACAAATTTTCATGCAGAAAAATCAGTTGTTTCATTCAAAACCAAATTTCCTGCCTGTGTGACTCTTAATGAAATTCCCTCCCGGGAAAGCATTAAGAGTTGAAATGCCGTCACTGAAGGGCAAGAACAAGACTCACAAATTCATTTTGAAACACTGTTTCTTTTCAAAGCATTAATATTAAATGTCAATATAAGCACAAAGCTTCTGATTTTATCTAAACAGCATTGCACTTAACATGAAACAATCACGTGGGGAGAACACCACTAAAATCTTTTGGTATTTGTTGTCACCCACTCAGGTTTCCCACCTCTGACCCTTAGAGATGAAATGCTGTTCTGGCCAGGGTTGAGCCCTGCTCAATGCCTGTGACTGTTCCAGCCTAGTGGTGTGTAACCCTGTCCCTTACTAGAGGCAGACACACCTGGTCAGCACTGAAATCATGTACTCCCCATGCTTGGTTGGGGGCTGAGGCCTCAGAGGGAAAGATTCTAGTTGTCTTTCCTGGTGCAGGCACAGACCAAATGTTGCCAGCCCTCACAGCAATGCTCTGTACATAGTCACAGGCACATCACTAATGGAAACAACATCTGTGGTGGCTGTTCAGGAGGGTGGCAGTGAGCCAAGGCCCCAGGTGTGCAGAACCATAAAGCTCTGGCTACTGCTCTTTGACCCCCAAAATTCAGACTTCTTCTCAGGACCACATGCTCTGTTAGATAAGTCATCTTCCTTGTCCCACTACTTCTGGGCACCTGAGCTGGCTCAAGTCATGAGTTTAGTTCTTTGTTCCTCGGTCCCCTTGTACATGTGCTGGAAGAGGATCAGCTCGCAGGGGGAGCTGTAGGGTTAGTGTGCTCCAGGGGCATGAAGGAAAAGGGCACCCATGGCACATTTCATGGTGAAAGGCTGGGTTACAAGAGATGCAGGATGCCTCCCACTCAGCCCCACCTCAGAGAGTTTAGCATCAACATTCTTCACTTTGTACGGGCTCTCTTCACAGCTGAAACATCCAGAGAAAAGTCACCCACTTAGCTGGCCAGAAAGCAAAGAGGAGCTCCTCCTTCAGTCTAAAAACATTCAGCTCATGAGCGTGCTCTCCAATAATCAGTGTTGCAATACTTTTGTCAATCTCTTTCTCAGTGATATCATTCCTTGCATTTCGTTATCTTCTACCTGCATGAAATACTGAAACGCAAGAAATTAGTGCTCACAGCAAGCAGTCACATCAGCATTTCAGACCAACTTTTCCCTTATCAGGGTGGTAACAGTCACTTTGCAATAAAAACAAAGCTCCTTTCTTCAAGCTCACAGCGCCCATCTGTACAAGTACACCAGGTCCTTGCAAGCAGGTTTGCCTCAGCTGACAGCACATGATGGATCCCAGTCTGATCAGCAGAGTTACACACCAAATGCACAGTGCCTTGAAGCACATGGCTTCCATACTGCAGCTGAGGAAGTGGAAATTTGGGAACTGGTTGTGCCAAGTGTGACTGAGAGCTTGCTTTGGCTCTCAGCCAGAGACACCAAAGCTGGTGCAGAGGGGATAGCAAAGAGCAAGCAGCCTGGGCACAGGGACCAGGGGCAATCCAAGCGAGGGAACACAAGGTGTCTCCTGGGTTTCCGGGCTCCAGTTGATGGCAATACCCATGGCTTAGTGGCATGGTTGGCCACCACTGAAAGAGACCAACTGACTTTTTTTCCTTTTGCTCTTTTTAGAGGCCTTTATATCAAACACCTGACTTGTTGGCTTATTGGCTTGGTTTTAGGGTTCAATGAGGATGAAAATGCACAAGAGTAGGAGAAAACAGCATTTGTGGACAGAGCTGGATCTACCTGCAGTCACTGGGATTTGCCTCACCAGCACAGACTTTTCCCCCTTTTCACACCCACATCACTTTGTCAATACCAAATATGCAGTTTGAGAAAAGGACTATTAAGTTTTGCTTGGAAAACACATGGCACAGCGTAAGACTTTGCTGAAGGCATCGCTGCTGTCCAAAATCTGGCCAGGCATTCACCTCATTTACAAGATGCAATCCAAAGGGCCAGACCCTTAGAGGAGGCTCCAAGTGACCAGGAAGCTCTAGTCACACATCACTGCCCCATACCTCTCAGACAGAAGCCAAATTCCACAGGGAAGGAGAGCTTTTACTTTGATAGTTCCATTCAAATGACACTGTGAAAGCCAGAAAGTGAAAGGAAGCTTCATGCTGACATTACAGAGGACAAACCAAAAGCTTCTGCATGATGTGTTTTACACCACTAAGGGCCAGAAGAGCACTACAGGGTAATGAGAAACTCTGGGTAGATGGGTCTGTGAGTAACCAGGCAAGAACAGTCATCAAACACAGTAACACTTCTGTTTTCTGCCACCAGCTCCCAAGCTCTCTTAGTAAAAGCCAACTTAGTTAAAATACGTTCTTGTATTACAGTTGTGGTTCACAGTTGTGGTTTCTTCCTCCTAACAAAACTGCAAGGAAAGAGACCATTTAGTCACACAAGACTGCTTGTCAGTAAAGAAAATACAAATTTACTTTTATTATAACCATAAAGAGGCATTAATTTAACAATTAGCTGTACATTCAGCACTCAGGTATAACTGTGCCAAATAAACTCAATTCTCTTACTGCTAAAAAAAGAACACTTCTCAGCAACCTGTGCTTACAGGATGTTTATTGTTTCTGTATTACAGTTATCTTGACAGACAAGCCTCAGGATACAGAATAAAGCTTTACTCTTGGACCAAAATAGGAGGCAACATTTTTATTTAAAAAAATTAAAAACAGCAAGTTTCTAGTCAGATAATATAAAGCATCTTAAATTAATCTTTTGAAAGTATTTACACTATTTGTAAACGTAAATATCTGAAACTGTACATGTTTAAACAAATGCTCATTTAGCAAACAGGCTGTATAAACTGATTGCTCTTCTAATCCTTCCACCAGCTGTCCTAGAGCTGTCTGGGTACTCTAAGAGAGAAAACGATCCCAAGCACAAGAGTGACTACTGCCATGGTTTACCCTTCAGAACTCTTCTGTACAATGTCTGTATTAAGTCTGTCATAACTCTGTACAGTGACCATGCAGTCCTTCTGAAAAACTTTATAAAAAACAAATATACATATATTACAATGCACTGGACATTATTTTACAGCCTGTATTTCTACATAAGTAAAGGGAGACGGCACGTTTTTCTCCTTGTTAGTTCCTTTACTTAATTTTTAAGGAGTCATGTAAGGTCCTATGAGTACCATTTATGTATCTCAGCACCACTGCTGTAACACTTCTTGTGGTAGCTTTCAATCCTACCATCTTATACTCCAGCCTTGTTATTTATATCAGGAAAATTATTAAATCAAAATACCACCAATGTGCAAGGAAATTTCTTCTTATTCAAAAGTACAGAAGAGGCTTTATAAATAAGTTAAAAATCTGTCACATCACCCACTACATTTTCATTTTGCAGTGCTGCACAATGAAGATTTACACACTAAGAGACCCTGAAGTGTTCATTCCTTTAAGGGCCAGGCATTTAGCATCCAGCTTTCCACACTAATGTCCAATTAATGCTCACTCAACAGCGTGCACTGTTTACCAGTTACTGAGTACTTATCCTCTCTTTACAATGCAGATTTGACAGCCTTGCACATCGAGTTTCAGGCATCTCCACACACCCTGATTAGCACTTTCTGATTTCTGATTAGCACAAAGGCTGTGCAAGTTCCAGACCCCGTTCTCACTTAAAACAATGCAACACCACCATCTGATCTTGGGAAAGGCAAAAAAACCAACTCTGCCCTAAAATTAGACAGCTGAAAACCTCAATGCTAAGCACTGCTGTAAAGCATCTGAAAACATGCAGTTCCCTCAGAAACAACAGAAATTATGTTGCACAGCTTTCCATTGCAAATTCCAAGGAGCTGAGACTCTTCACATGGAGAAAGGCTAGAGTGTGACACTTAAGGTCAGACCTCACAGCTCCCAATCACAAGAGTGTAAGAAAGACAGCCCATCCAGTGTTTCAAGAAACACTTCACATGTGGGAAATCAAGTTTTCCCAAGCAAGAACCTCTGAATTACTTTCAAGCACGTGGTGGATTATCAGTAGTTTCAGGGAAGTTAAAGAAAAACTCAGAGCACGCCTGCTTAAGTAAAATTATCATACCAATATGCTCAGCTCCCAAGTCTCCCAAATGTCTATTGCTGCTCTCATTTGATTCCCTGCACTGTATTTCCAGAGTCTCTTTGAAAGTGTGACTTTCCATTGCATATATCAACTCAATAAGGGAAAGCAAGAATGGTTTTTACATTAAAAAACAAACAAAAAATATTTTCAATTTTGAAAATATCTGGAAAAGGCAGTAATTGAGCTTCCGTAAGAGTGATCAGCAAAGGAGTTTTTGTTTCATTTCCTTCTGCCCACCGCTCATGCCAATGAACAGGAAGACCCTTACCAAATCAACAAACCTGTTCATTTTGGGTTTTTCTCCCTAAAACAGGGTTAAGCAGCCTGGATGGTTTTGATGCAGACTGGACTGCACAGTGGGATCCTTAATTTACTTCAAGCAAATGTCTCTGCATTCCCTTCACTCCCTGGTATTTGGCTGAAGCTTATTCCAAGCAGCTTCACTGTTGGGCTACTGGGACATCGATAACAGTAAGTTCACCTGAAAGACAAAAATTAAAGTCTACGTTAGACAGAGCAGCCAAGTTTCAAAAGTGATGTGTCATATTTTCACCTTTAAACAGGATTCCTAGGAAGCACATTAATCAGAAGACAGGTAAAATACAACAGCCAAAATTTCCAGTCAAATGCCTAGTCACAGGCTTTTTAAAATGCACCCGTTGACCATGCCGACTACTCATTTCAGCATTACTGTGATAAACCTTCTAAGATAACTTCATGTGTTGTCAAGAAATCCCAAAAAACAGGCACACTGGCTAAAAATGTTACCATTCACCTCAAATATCTGAAATACATTGGGGAACCTTCACAATACTTGTTTCCCATAGATTAGAGTATGGTTTCCCACACACTTCAGTTTATAGGATAAGTGACCCTAAGGTTCATCAGATAAACAATTAGAGGAAGCCATCTCCTCCAGGAGAACCCCACCTCCTTATGGTGCATCACTCCCACTCAGTGCTCCAGGAGTTATCACACATCCCCATGGCCACACACACTGCAGGCAACATCCTCTAATCCATAAACTAGATTACCTGTTTAAATACTGGCATCCTGTGGTAATCAAGATTCTACCCACATTCCCTAGACTACTACGGTCAAAGTGACATTTTTAAAAGCCTACTTGGTCTCTGACAGAGAATCCTAATACAGGGAACTCTTTACCCAAATTACCTCTGAGACTAAAGACCATGTAGGGTTACACTTCCATAAACATCTGCACATTTTCTCAATACAGTTCACTTAAAATGCACTCTAGTAATTCATTCTCGTGCTTCCTAAAAGTAAAAGCTGCTGCTTTTTGTATTTGTCAAAAGAAAGACTGCATTCAAATGCACAGGTTTTTTAAAGTCATATTCACTGGCTTTGATACGTTTCCAAGAAGACAATGCCAGGAAATGGCAAGACTCTTCTACAATGCTGTACAACTCAATTCCCAGCAACATCAATCAACACCTTGGTTTAAGAAAATCTATTAGACATTCATTAAAAAAAGCCAACCAAACTAAGTGCCCTCCTAGCTGAGAGCCTTAAGATCAGATAAAGCCCAAAGTTTAATCATCCAGGATCAAGGGGGATAAGAAATAAATAATGATTCTGAACACTGGAAATACAAAAAATGAAAAAAATCGATGTTTATAAAAGCCAGTCACATGAAAGAGCAACTGATAAAATAGGGAGCTTCAATATATACCTGTTCCATTGAAGGACAAGCTATGATCTGGAGGTCTTCATTACTAAATTCTTCCTTTAACAGAGCATGGAGTTTCTGGAACATTTGCTGAATGTTATTCTTTTAAAGGAAAGAAGAAAAAAATCAATATTAAAAAACACAACACCCACCTTAAACATGAACCAGAACAATCACAATGTACATGGAATAGCTACTGAAGTGACCAGGTAAGGAAAAGCTTCAAGAACTTTTCTAAAACAAGCCCCAAAACAGCTACAAGGAATCCACATTAGTCCTGAGATAAAAACTTCAGCCAAGATGTGCTAAAGTGAAACACTGAGTCCTGAAGACTTAACCTGAAAGCTTAAAACTCAAGCTTGGCTCTTCTGGTGGTTTACAATAGGTTTTCCACCGAATCTGTATCATCCTCTCTGCCTCTGGTACTCCTCCCCATGCATAACTGACCAAAATTGACTGGTTGGTGTGGGACAGAGTTAATTTTCCTTATGGTAGCTCAGTTGGTGCCAAGTGGAAGATGTAAACAATAAAGAGCAGCAGTCACTTCCCTGTAATATGTGTGTTGTGTAGTACAACCTACGCAATAGAGAGCAGTACAGTTATTTGGATTTGGCTTTTTTAAGCTAAAGACATCACCATGAAACATCTACAGGAAAACATGGCAGCAATACTCACCCTGACTGGCTTAAACAGAATTAATTCTGTATCTTTATTGGACAAGTATAAGGACATGCTTCGTAAAGTTGATGGCAACTTTGTTTTAATTGTCTTGTAAGTGGAAGAGACCAGATCGTTGATCTTTGCTGAAAATAAAAGAAGATATGTTTAACAGGCTAAAATGGAGTTCTGCTCACTGAAACCTACACTCCAGAAAATCACCTCTGTTCTCCTGGGGCAGACCATTACCACAGGTTTCAATGGAAGGGAGAGAGGGAGCATTGGGCTGTGCAGTGTCAAACCCACCACAGGACCACAGCCTGCCAGACACTGCTTCCTTTCCCTGCAGAAAATGCACCCATCCCATTTCTGAAAGCTACCACATCCTCCTGAGGTTTCTGAAACCACAGCTCTCCAATAGCAATGAAGTTCTACACAGGCTCCCTCCCAAAAAACTTGCCTGGAAAAGAAACTGTGGGGAAACAGTGCTAGTAAAGAGAAAAAGATATCACAAATTCTCTTTACTGATCATAGGCCATGTCTGTGAGAGGAAAGGCTGCACAGAAATCTGGATTTTGAATTAACCAGAGAGGAATGCTCTGTCAGACAAGATCTTCTTTCTTTATTGCTAGGAATTTTAATGACTTTACAAGATCATTGCTTAAAGGCCAGGGGGAAAATGTATTTTGTAGTTTTAAAGTACTGAAGTTAATATCCTATGTGGATTTCCCCCCGCCTCAACTTCTGCCACATCTAAATTTTCTGCCTAGTCCCATTTCCCAGACAAATGACTCCAGGAAACTGCAGACGCTCTGCTTCGATCTGCTTCTACACACATAATTATCTCCAACCAAACATTAAAATTACTCCTGAAGAAGCAGGAGATGTTAAGTAGAAGCTTGAGTTAGCCCTTGAGAGTGTCTGACCCATGGAGCAGCACTGAATTATGTATGAACATGGCTGGCTTTGCATCTTAAGAATATGATGCAACAGAAGGTTCCAATACATGATTTGGAATAATCAGATTTTTTCACCCAGAAGCACAACTTTGTAATGTGAACAGCAAAACAACCAAGGAGCATCTAAAACTGCTCCAAATGTTCCTATGAAACATTCACATTTGAATTTTTTAAAAAGAGGGAAACTAACCCAGATTTCACTTTTGCATAGCGACAGGAAAACGGAAAACAAGTAAATACCAAATGTACAGACAATAAGGATTTCAATGAGGATTTATTCTTTCCTACAAAAGCAAAAGTTTTATCATAATGTAATCAATTAATTCCTTAAACACATTCTGTATGCAGTTGCAGAAATGCTCTTTACATGCAAGAACAATTGCACAACTTGAGAAATACTCAAGGCATTCATCCACTGCACCAATTAAATACATATTCTGAAGTTTGTCAAGTTTTCTAGAGCTGGCTTAAGACATTTCAAACAGCACACAGGCTCAGATGGAAGCCAAGATTTGCAAGAAAAAGGTAGACAGTTCTTATATGTAGAATTTTTCAAAACCTATCACAGTCTCTTAGTTCAAGTTATTCTGAGCACTTCTTCAGATTCCTAACTGTAACATGAATATAAACCAAAGTAAATACCTGGTTGTGCCCAAGGTTGCTGTGAAAGGCTGTAATTGGGACCTCCTTGAGTGGCCATTGTTTTTAAAGCAGCTACCTAAAACAAGTAAAATCAACAAATCTATATTTCTTTCAGTTGAGTTCACAACAAAATGACCAAGTAAAAATTGCACAACTCTCTTAGGTACCACAGTGTACAGAATCTCCACTGCTCTGTCTCTTCTATGATCTGACTTAACAACACACAGGGGAAGCAGCTTGACAGAAATGCAATTCAAAATTACAACCGTGATCAATTCTTTAAAGTAAAATTCAAAATGGGATTAAATTTACAAAGATGCTTAGGCACATAAGGATACAAAACCTCAAAAGAGACTTATCCTTAAGCAGCTTAGTCAAACTCCCCAGATTCCCAATGAATCATTGAGATCACTCAGACAATCTATCAATCTCACCAGTTACCCATCTATATTTTAGGCATGCCACTGACCCCTACCCCAGCATGACAGGCAAGAGTAAATTTAATACTGTAATCTTCTTAATTCTCAAAAAATCAGCAGCTGGGATATTTGCAATCCATGCAATGATGTAGCCCCAGTTTCTGAGAGGCCATGTCACTTATTCTCAGAACCTAAGTTTCAAAATAGATCCAGTTGCAAGGTTTTCTCAAGATACCTAGAAATCTTGACCTCTAGAACAGGTTCTAGAAAGAAATGTATTGTAACAAAACATTTAATACTCTAAGACCTCCCTGAAGAGCACACATGACCCAAGACTGTTTTTGAAGGCTTACAAATGCAGTCAAAGTAGTTCCTGCAAAAAGAAAAGCTCCAGCCAACCTTCACACACCTGTTACAATTCAAGGAAAAATTAAAGCTTCTTGATCAAAGAACACAAGGGTTGCTTTTAAAAACAAACTACGACATGTTTCTTTAACCCATTAATCTCAAAAACGCCTGGAAAATTGCTGTTGGAACTTAAAGGAAAGCACATTATCTTCAGCTAATCACACAGCACTAGTAGCTTGTCATACACCAAATTTAAATACCAATTCCCTTATCCTACCAGTATTTCAGTTAGGTTAACAAACACACAACACATTTGTACCTTTGTCATGAACTCGTCCAGCTGTTCTATAAACTGTTTGGTTTGCTGCTGAATAAACTGCTCACAAGCTGATTTCAGATGACGATCTACGTCTTTCTTGGAGTCAATATAATGTTCTCTGATTTCTGGAGTACCCTTGAACAGAGAATGACAATTCTCTTCTTTTTACTTGCCAGAGATCACCACACAGTTAAATGATCCAAATTTTCTTAATGCAATAAGACTTGGCATTACCTCCAGTAAGAACTGTATCAAGGCGTTGTTGCTGTTTAGTCTAAAAAATCTTGAAACTGCCTTAGGATTCAGGATTTTAAATGCTGCATCTGTGAATCAGAAAGTCACTCACACTGTCAGTCAATGCTACTCAGCTCCAGGAACTACAAACTCTAATCACTCATTTATGCATAAAAAATGGCCCAGCATGAATGATTATGACTGCAACATTAATGACTGCTCAGAGTTGATGCACAAGTGCACATGCACAGAAGCACACAAAGTTTAATTCACTACTTTTCAATGGCACCTATGGTACACCTGTACCTAACAGTTGCACAGTCTAAACAGATAAATACATTACAAGAAACAAACAAGTTGCTGATATTAACTGCAGTGCCACAAGCATGAAAATTGAGTGAGCTCTCCTCTTCTTGTTACTGTTATCTCCAAGTGGAAGACTTTTACATAAGCTATTTAAGCCGTTACAAACAACATGCAAAATTTTGCAGACATTGCCTGGGAAAACCAACTACAGTTGCATGAAATAACTTTTAATTGGCACTTTTTTCTTCTGTGCTTAGCTGTTTCAGTTAGGACTAAACAACAAAACATCAAGGTTGATAAACATTCATGTTTATGTTCTCTACATAAGTCTCAAGAAGAAAAAGCAACAATGTCTGTAATTAACACAAGATACTGGAATTACACCTATAGTCTTAACAGGATGCTGTCAAGTTGAAATCTAGTCAAATTGGGAAAAAGAAAATTATTAGTTGCAGTATAGCTTTTTACCCTACTGTCAGCCATTTATCATCCTACACATCCATCTGCTTTTTTTTTTTTTCATTTCAAAAGGAATTCTGCACTGTGTATAAAACAAGGGAAGGGAAAAAAGAGTAAAAGAAGTGCTCTCTCAGGCATTAAATAAAGAGAGAATACCAAATATATAGGTTTGTAGATTTCACACAGAACTAATAATCTGCACTCCCATGCAGTGAAAGGTGAACACAGAACAAGATTATTTTTGTTCTCTGAATTTTTTACCAGCAATGTGAGAAATTCCAAAGACTTCCAAAATTCTTGATTAGAAGACTATGAGCTAGTCCCTTTTCCCACCAAATATTTCAGTTACATGAACCTTAACATTATACTACCTCAAAGAAACTGGGCAAAAGCATGACTTTTACAGTAAGCATTATCACTTCATCTGTAAATACCATATTAAATCTTAAACCTGTGTGCAGGAAGTTTGGCTAGAACACAGTAAAACTACTAGCCATGTTATTTTTCTTCTGCAACTCATCCCAAATATAAAAGCCCTACTGGTCTATGCTACACCACAGTAAGAATTAAGCACAACATACATCTTTTCAACACCACTGCCACCACCACCCAATATACAGAAAGTGTGTTCCAGTACTTACCACTACCACCTGCAAAGCACTGGCTGGCACAAAAATTTATTCAATTAAAGGAAGATGAAGAACAAACTTGTGTGTCAGCCAGGGCAAGACACCAAAAGGATGTATTTGCCCTTTAACCTCCAGTCAACTAGAAACCACTCAACAGGCAGGAGGTTTCATTGATGTTCAAATGCAACAAGTGGAATGGTTAGTGTAAGAAATGCTTGCTTCAGAGTTAAGACTGCAGCATATTAGCAGGAAAGGAAGTTATTTCTTCAGCTATCTCTTCTGGAATGGAAGGACAGAAACTTGACATGCTTCCAATAATTTTTCCCATTATCCTTACAACTTGGAAAGTGCATGACAGTTCAATTTGTATTGATAGTTTTTTTCCTGAATTTTACAAGGGAACAATAGTACAATTTCAAAAACCATTACCATGGCCACTACTTCTGTTTTCCTACAAAAGACATACTTGCTGCATAATACCATAATACCGATACTGCTTATTGAACTTGCAAAATAAGAAATATTTCTCAAAACAAAAACCTCCCAGAAAGGTCCAGGAAATCTTAATTTGCTCTAGCAAGGTTGACTATGTATTCTTAAATTCACCTGCTAAGCAGCAGTAAGTAAAGATATTTCTTTAAGAGACCAGAAAAGAGGAAAGACTTCTCTGTGCAACAGAAATGTACATTACTTAGCTGTTCTTAAAAAAGACTGGATAAATTAGTTAGGTCAGCAGTGAAGGCAGGCAAACACATTCCATACAAAAATAAAGAATTTATTAGACACATCTTGAATTGCCCTGAGTAGGAGAATGGTTTTGGTTTTTTTCAGAGAAGGTAGGAACAAAGCAAGAGATTAGAAAAAGCATACAGGGCATTGCAAGTGAACATAAAACAAACCCAAAACTTTTGCTGGCACAAAGGGAGGACAATCCCATCCCATTCTGTAGCCAGCAACTGTTTAGTACCTCTAGTTTTCTTAAGGTCCAGGGAAATTTCCTTAATGGTGAAATCAGTGTGGAAAGGAGCAATTTGTTCACGAAGAATCAGAAGGTGTTTTATTAAGAAAAGTTGTCCATCAACCTGGGTCTACAGCACAAGAGAAAAAACATGCATTACATGTAAAAAAAACCCCCAAACAATTAAATGAAGAGCAAAGTTTCAACATTTCCATAAGCTTTTTCCATTAGTCTGTAGTGTTATTAACTACACTCTGGGATCAACAAATCCCACTTCTGCACTATTCCTAATACACTGCACTACAGAAGCAGACTTTATTCCCATTTCTTAGAAGAATTAGATTACACAGTCATATCACTAAATGTCCTCATTAAGTAAAGGTATCCAGTATTTGAAAGATACAAATTTATTCTTCTTCAGAGAGAGGAATTATTTAATGTAACTCATATAATTTATAGTTGAAAAACATGAGGTTCTAAATTTGTTTTCATCATTACAATGACTAAAAAAGTTAATGTTCCTGTAATAACCTTGATTAACTGTGCCGTTCTGCAAAGGTCTTACAATGCATTTTTCTCACGTCATTAAACACAAAGCTTAGTTAATTTCTAAACAGTACAGCAAAGATAGAAAGAGTAAAAGAAGGCCAAGTTCACTCCATTGAAATAATCAGTTTTGCACTGCTTGTTATTTTAACCACATGCTTTATACCACATGCTGGTTTTAATCTTTAAAGTTCACGGCTCATTGAGGTAAAAGAAGGAGGACTCTAGAATTCAAATTTGCTTTTGCAAGCTGGAGGAGAACTTTCCTTGATATAATGTTAAATAAAACAGAAAAGAAGAAATCAGATTTAAATCTGCAGTTTCAACAGATAAAAAGTTCACTAAAAATGAGTGGTGGAAAGGGCTTCTTGAGTTGTTTGGGTTTGGCTTTTTTTTTTAATTTTTATATGCATCATTTCACCAGATAACATTAAATTAACATGCATCAAGAACAAAGTGGTTGAGATCCTAGTTCTGGGCCAACCTATTTAAGGTTCATTGCAGGATGAGTTTCATTCTCTGCAATACTTTTAATTCAACGCTGGCCAGGTACACAGTGCTGGAACTGGTATTTAACTGTAGAATTCTGAATCATTTACACAGGAAATAGTTATCTGCTCAAGCTAAAGGCAAGCATAGCTTGAATTTCTTTTTAAAGATGCTATGTTTAACAGATATTTTTCAAAGGACACACAAAAGAGATACTTTAAAACACATCATTTCCTGTCAGAACTAAAACCTTTCTCATTACTAAATATTTACTGCTTATAAAAATCCAACAGTTTTAGCCTACTAAGACTTTTCTTTTTTAATTCACTTCCTGGCTGTTAGGAATTAGCAAATTACTACAGGATTTAAAGGAACTGTGACAGCAAAAAGAAAGTTTACTCCAACTACTTAACCACAGTTAAACTTTAAATGACTTGATGAATCTGTTTTGAATTCTGAGCAACACACAAGATCAAACCTTTTGATAATACAGTTCTGAGCAGAGAATACTTAAAACTTCTTCCTAGTGAACGTAAGTTAGAAAGATTTTTAAGAATTCAAACAATGGAGGCATAGAAAAAAGGAAAAGAGTAACAAGCAGTGAAAATAAATACAAAGTCCTCTAGCAGAAATTTCCCTTTAGGCATCACTTGAGTGAATTCCCATGAGTTAGAGCAGCCTGTAACACGATTGCTAGGATTTGTATTCCACCGTTTCAGACAGGCTAGCATGTGAATCATTATCTTTGCCCTGCAATACATTAACCGTAACTAAGAACTGGCAAATCCATCAAGTCTCTGGGGGCACAGCAACATGCTTTGGCTAAGATTTTAACAGAATTCGGAACCACTGCTTCGTGACTTTAGATATACAAGGGGCTGGGGGCTGTGGAAATCATACCCAAAGCACAGATTCTGACCTTGTTTTTGCTGATGGAATCAGCAGCTCCCAGCAGCGACTGGATGCAGGCAGATAAGGCCTCTTGCGATAATCCCTGAAACACTGCCCTCTGCAGGGAAGAGAAAAAGGAAAAAAAAAGACCAACAAAAGAGGCATTAGCAAATCTTAGGCAGAATTTTAAGAGTTGCACTTTGTGAACGATGTATTTACCAGCTTATAAAACTCCAGATTAACTAGCTACAAACATTTGGCTAAATGCAGTGACACAGGATGGAGCATTCACATACAAAAGCTTGCTACAAACACTCAGGCTGGATGCAGATACCCACACAAGCATGCCCTGCTCACCCTGCAGCTCTGAATTTGCACCTGGGTAGCGACATGGTCAGTGACACCTCACACATTCAGAGCCAACAGCATGAATGGTGTGTGCTGGGTAACCTGACCTGACACTTCTCTGCGTGTCAGGGCAACTACCTGTGCGTGCAAGCTACATCTGCAATAGACACGAGATCATTCGAGTGAGCTTAACCTCAGGCAGAGTCAAATTACCTCACATTTGTGACAGCTTAGTAAACAAACATGACAGCTGCCATGGCCCAGGGGACACAGAGCAAGTCCTTAAGTGGCAGCAATATGATCCTATGGCTGAGCCAGCCCTAGGAACACAGCTCGCCCCCACCAGCACTGTAACAGAGCACAGGAGAGCCCTGACTGCCCCAGACTTGCCAGCACCACTTCATTCATGCCTTCCCTAGCTACAGGGTGCAGGCAAGGGGTACCAGTTCTGCTACAGTGTCTCAAGGGAAAACTAAATCAACCTCTGTGCAGATACACTGTAAACGAGCCTTGCAAACAAGGCAGAAAACCTCATTACAAAGGTCTAGCTGAAAACAAGGGCAAATATTCATCTATCTTTAGTGGGATTGATATTTTAAGCAATAAAGCATTAGTATTTTCCAGTTTCTTTTTTAGCAATAGCATCTTGGCAGGAGTTTCATTTAACAGCCATCAAAGATATTTTGAAATCCATTAAATGTATCTAATAAAGATACAACACATGCAGAAAAGCAAAAACACTTGCGTTAGTTTACTCAGAGACTTATCAGCCTTATATGGTGTTAAGTGAGCAACACAAAACAGATTCTAATGGGGGAGTCTTAAAATATGTGTTAACTAAACACTGCTTTTGTTTCTGCTAGACATGAAGATTTCCACTGTCTTCAACTTTGGAAATGTGTTCCTACGTTTTTGAACATGAAGAGATGTGCCACAAAAAAAATTCAGAACATTTTCAAAATGTAGAACCAGTACAGGGACCATTTTAAGACCAGAAACATCACACAAACACATTCACCCAGTAATTTCAGCAATAAAATCATTCCCTGTAATTGACCCAGAACTTTCTATTTTTTGTTCTCCTATTCACTCCTCAGCCTTGGTGAGACCAGTATCTTGAACATCAGACACTAAATTATTTCTGTAACAGCAAAAGCAATAGATGTACAAATAGTGCCATTTTTCTAATTCTACAAATATAAAACTGTCTTGGAAATGATTACTTAAATTTGTCAGTTCACTTGTTTGCAGAAAGACCAAGAGGTTAGAGGCAAGTAATTGTCCATTCCTAGTTTATATTAAAACATTTAGACATGGTGCTCTACACACTTTATAACTTAACCTAAAAAATAAGATAAAGGAATTTTTGCATACATCTATACATCTGTACAGTTTGGAGAGACACACTAGAGTCCTTCTGACAGTAGGATACCACATTCCATGAAGATCTGCAGGTGAAATCGTGCTCTGATGCCTGGGATTAAGGGATTCAGCTGAACCTGTTTAAAAGCAAAATACACACATGAAAAACTTGCCCATCTGTCCTTTCAACCAAACGAGACTGTAATAGCGACTGTAATATAATATTCCATTTTATACTCTCTGCACATGAAATATGATATTTTATTTTACCCAAACAGGTTAATTTTTTTTTTCCTTCTGAGCAGGTCAGTATGAGATTTCTGATGTGAACAGAGCACAAGCCTGTGAAAGACATGAATTTGCTTTCAGGGGTGGCCCAGCTCAACCTTCTTTAATGAGTTAGTTTTACAGGCATGTCTCCAATGACACACACCTTCCCACTCAGCTAAACAGCTGAATTGATCAAACAGTTACTGAAAAAAAAATAGCACGGAAGAAAAGAGCAAAAAGAAATGGTTAGAGATCATGGAATTACAGGAAATGCTTAGGAAGAAAAAGGAAAAAAAATTCTCTTTTATTTCTTTATGCTTTTCTTTCTGCTGGGGATAATCCTACATGGATTAAACAGTTGTAAAAAATATAGGGTTTAAACATAATTTTAATACTTGTAAAAATAACAGCAAAACCAATTTTGTCATGAGGTTGTTGCAATTACAAAAAAGTGCTCCTCCTGGATAACCTTCACAATAACTCTGCATGCTCAAACTGGATTTTCACAACACCTGACATACAGAAGTCTGTTTTCATTTTGTCCTTAAATCAAGCTGGGAAAAAGCTGAGTCAATAACATCAGAACTCTGATTTCAAATACCAACCATTTTAAAAAAGTACAATTTTTGTAGTCTCACCTACTGACGGAAAATGCACTTGTGTTTATGTGATCAGTTCAGAAATTATCTGAAATAATCTAGTAATATCTTTCTACCTTTTGCAACTATAAATTGTCACAGTAATTAGAAAACCTGTAAAATCTTATGCTATCAGTTTGAGGTTCCTAGGCCATTTATTAGTCACTTCAGCTACTCCTGCAGGCACTGAAATGGGAGAGAGGCGCCTCTGAAGGGCAAATAATCCCAATTATCTCAGACACATATCTTCAAATTATACCCTATAGTTTCCTTCAATTTCCTGAGTGCAGGTGAGATTTACAGGACTTGCAAATTCCATACTCCTGGGGTGAAGTACGATGAACTCTATTCTCAATGGGATTTGGGCAGTCCAGCTAGAAACACTTCAGACCCCCCAAGCCAAAAGCAAGAAACTACCATGTAATCAAAAGGAATACAAGAAACAAGTGATAAAGAGCTGAGAAAGATGCTGCTGGGGAAATAACACTGTACCACTCTGAACAATGATAAGTTAAATGGACAAACTCTTCATGGATCTTCAACAGTAATTTAAAAATTTGTAACACTCAAATGACTGGCATCAGAACAGCCACATTTTATGAAATTTTATTTCAGTTTGCAGACACATGGGTCACATGTTTAAAATGTCAAGGACTAAATTCTGAATTATTGTAAATACCTATAATTTAAGAGACATGCCTGACACAGCAAAACACCTTTCTCATCTTAGCATGGCTAACAAACAAAAGCATCCTCAAGCAGACATCTTGATGGCAGGGATACTTTTCAGTGAAGAATACATGAGCTCAGGTTTATACAAAGTACAATAGATGCTGTTGGCTGCAAAAGCAGTTGCCTCACATAATGGACTGCACTGAAACACAAAGAAATCACACCAAAAGAACAAGATTAGGCTGTTTCTCATAAAAAAAAAAAACAAAACTAAAACTTTGAGACAAAATTCACCTCTCAAAATTGCTTATGAATTTGTCTAGGAAATAACCCTTTAAGATACGTGCAAGTTTCTCACAGATGGTTCAAGTTAATGGTCACATTCCATGAGCTTTATGCATTAATTTGACAATATGAGATGTATTTCATACCAGATTTAACTAAGCTGCAGGACTCGGGATCTTCTAGCCGGACATCTGAAAATGAAGCTTCAGATGGCAGCTTCTTCTGTTCCTCTTTCAAACTCTGTGCAATTTGCTGCAAAGAAAGACACACAATAATATTTTAATATCACATAAAACTGCTTTGGTTACAACAGATAAAAGCATACTGAACTGCAAAAGAAATCAGCTACACTCAGCTTCCAGTGCTTCGAAGACATTTAGAAGAAATAGGCAGATGTTTCCAAAACAGTAGCAGAAATATTGCAATATGATAAAGATTCACAAATACGTATCTGTGTAAAGCACTGTTCTTTCCATTTTGCCTGTTTTACTGGTCTCTCAATAATGACCTATAAAGCCACCTAGAAAGAAAAGTTCAAAATAGGGTAACCCAGCTCAACTTCCACTTCCCAGCTCAAAATCCACTTACTTGCATTTTAAACAGACCATTTTTTGATGGTTATATTTCCATAAATGATATGTGCAGATGGCCCAAAAGTAGTCTCTACGTTATTCCCTGCAGGAGTTCAACCAAAAGCTTTCCCCTAACATTACTCAACATTTCCACACTTCAACCTTTTCCATTACTTGGTCTACTTCAAAGCAACAAGAGGCAGCAAGAACGGGCAAAGAACTGCATTAATATTTGAGCAGAACAGCACAAGAAACACTTCTGCCCTGTGCTTTTAACATTTTAATAATTCATTTACTAAGACAGAAGGTCTCTCTAAATAGCAAGGTTTTGAGGTTTAAAAGCAATCAAGTAGCAAAATGAATCTGAAACCAGGCAAAAACTGAAGTCTTACGAGGACATATGAAGAACAGCATAATTTCTCAATTTGGAATGAACTTTCTCTTCCTTAACTGAAGGGCCATAGCACCTTTGTAAGAAAATAAGGCCTCATACAAACCAAACAGCATAATCACTTGCCTAAAGATGCTTATTAGTCCTTAAACTTTCAGTACAAAGAGCATGTACTCAACAAACTCACTAGCTTCAGGGTATAAAAGCCTACAGATATCCCACAAAATTACAAACTGTAGCACAATAAAAGCTGTAGATGTGTATAAAGACAGTATTATAGCAACATGAGTTCATTACTGATAATTTTCTCACAGTGTTTTGTCTGGTTGCAGGCAAGAAGTGAGCACAGTGAGGTACAGTTATACAATGTTAATTATTTTCAGCCCACAGCAAAATACATTTTTGGTAGGTAGGTAGAGGGGAGAGGGAGGGAGGGAGGGAGGGAGGGATAAACAGATAGCAAGCTTTTGTATTTTTTATAAGTAATGTTCTGATTCTGAAGTCAAACAGCAGTTTCTCTACCAACTGGTCAGCTGGAACTAAGTCATACAATTTTCTAAGCACCACCAGCTATTCTGGCAGCTAGGTGGAAAGCAGAATACAGCAATAAAATTTGGATCTTGCCAGTCCATGTTGGAAAGGCCAACTCAGTCACCTCAATCCTTTCACAGTTTGGGTCTCCCATTATAAAGTGAATAGCAGTAGTTATTTGGAGGGGGATCTTTACTATGCTTTACTGCTTCCATGCAGTCTTCATACAGTTGAAGCTTGTTCTAGTCAAAAACTCATTAAAGGTTTCTCATTGGCATTTATTTATTTATTTCTGTGAGTTGTTTCATTCTGAAACTTTCATCAGTATAGTATTAACCTCTTAAAGTAAGTAGAATTAGTTTGATCCTTTTCAACAGGAACATTGACTCAAAGGGCTTGGAATGACTAAAAAATGGCTAATACTGATAAGAACTTGAAAAAGGCTTCTGGAAGCCATTGCTAATGTTCAATTATCTAAAGCAAGTCTTCTCTCACACTGCCTGAGCACAGGGTACACATATGCCAACCAAAAGCTAGTTGACCAGTAATTCTGAAAACAAACTTGCAGCTAACTGGGACTGTCTAAAGCATCTCTTCAATTCCAGCTCAACTAGAAAATACATTGGGTAATACCTACTACTTATGAATGTAAATAAAAATTCAGAAGCCTCAAGTTCTGATAAAACTGTTAACTGTGAGAATTATTGCCATTGTCACTAAGTTTGACATAAAACGTTGACATCTAGTTTAGGGTCATAATTTAATCAGCAGGTGTCAATTTAAAAATGCCAGTAACACTAAATACACCTAAGAACAGGAAAACCCAAGCTGCAAAGCACTGTACTGCACAACAGCATACACTGCACGTACAAAGTCAAGGACAAAGAAAAAGCTGAGGCTGTACCTCCATCATTTCCAGCTTGTCAGGATAGGCGAGATCGCCCGGCGCAGGCTTGTAGCCGGTGATGTCAGTCTGAATGTAAATATGCGTCCTATAGACAAGGCGCTCTTGTACATCTTCCAGCATCTGCTTGACACCAGCTGCAAATGCACCCAGTTGTTCAGCTGGCAAAGGTAAGAAAAGGCACAAACCTGTTAATTACAAAACAAGCTTACAGAAACACAAGTTTGAAGTATCACATATAGGACCATAAAAACCTGGCTTGCTGCAGATGGAGTCAGTCTATTTTTGGAACAGCGGCATGCAGACAAATTTGTGACAAACAAGGAATCTACTGGACTCCATGCTGCAGTTGCTTTGGGTACATTAAGTGGAATTTTAGTGGGAACAACAAAGCAAGGTGGCTTTAGTTCTATCACAGCCAATACCCATGGTGTGACTGTTGCAAGTTGATAAATACAGATAAACTAAAGCAGCTCACATCAAACTTAAGAATTATTGTATCAGCCCAAATTTAAGTAGTAGTAAGATTCTTCTTACGATAAGCCAAAACATTAAGTCAGCAAGTTTCTGCTCATTCCCAACAGTGTTACAATTATACTTCCAGGAAAGTGAACAATTCTTCATGATTATTGGCACAGCTTCAGCGACAAAGAGCTACACTGGGTGATATACCAGCTACCAAGGATGATTTCTGTTTATTGCCTGGTGCAATAAAGACTGTGAAAGGATTCCATTATGCACTGGTCATACTATGAAATGAGACACCAGGTCGGCTCACTACTATGAGACTTTGAGCTCTGCATACTTACAAAACTCCAAAATCTACACTGCTACTTAACTCCCCTGCTGAAGTTGCAATTTGTAATCTGGGAAACATGACATTAAGGAGAATTGAAAAAAAAATCAGTTTGTATTCCTTTGTTTTATAATCATTATGCAGAAAGTTCTACATGGATGACGCATTAGCAGGGCCAAGTGAAGCAATTCATTAATTTGAAAAGTTAATTTAAATCAACCCTGGTGCATGCATAGGGCATGCACTGGGGGGATGCTTGCTAGCATTTGTACAATCTAGAGAAAACATGACTAACATCAGTACATTACTTTAAATGATGCTATGCACAGACCCAAATATACAGACCTTCCCTACAGATGATAAAACATAATTAATTTTACACAAACATATTAAATATGAGGTTAAGATCCACTAGAAAGAAATAAGCATCTAGAATTTCTGACTATGCAATTAAATAATTTTATCAGTTAAGAAGACACTTAAAAACAATAATGTTCAATCTATGAGTTACCATTGTTCTGTACATGATCCTCAAGCATCTCATTTTTGAGAATCCCACAGAGTTCAGAAAGTGTCTCTAAGTGAATGACATGGATGATCATTGGCCTCAGGACATCATACAATGAAAGACACAACTTCTCCAGGAGTTCACTATGCAGGAAAAATAAAACAAAGCAAAATACTTTCAGGATCCCCCACAAGCAAAAGAAAATTTCATCACAAACGTATATTATTTTGTGGCAAAGATTTTTGAAGGAGGGTGAGAAAACAAGTGTCATAGAAGACTTCAGACAAGACTGGTTAAAATATAAACCCATTATTTCCTACAAAGTAGGAAAAGTTTTCCTTTTAAAAGATGTGGCATACCAACTGCTTAAAAATGGTGTTACAGCTTTTAATTAATTTAAAATAAAATTTTAAAAACCCAAATAAACCAAACAAAAAAATCTACACACACCAACCAACAACGCAACCTGTCACAAAGGAAAGATGCTGCAACCTGGTTTACTTGGCTTCTGTGTAAAAAACCGCCCCTGCTGAGCTCAGAATCATAACCCAAATTTTCCCTTGAGAAAAGGCTCATGTGATTCCAAGTACTCAACAGTGTATTAGAATCAGGAGCACACAAAGAGGGACACGGGAGGAGAAGCTTGGTAACGTTTTCTGTAATAGCTACCAACATTTCAAAGCACACTTTCCAATCTAACTGAAGTTATGATATCAATGCAGTGACACACCAGACCACTTCAATTTATTCTTTTCTTTCATGTTCAAGGTGATGCATATCTTATTTAAGACACCAACAGCGCTCACTCTAGACATTTTTGCCATTCTCAATGCTCCCTTCACTAATCACATATTAGGCACTAATGCTATTGCCAGTAGCTGAAAATACAAGTAATTTCCTAGTTAGAGTTGGAAAAATACACATCAAGAACATTGAATTAATCACAATGTGATAAAAATATTTAGTTTATTGCATAATTTCTTTCTTCTAGTTCACAAAAAATGTCTGTCAATAGGACAAGGACACTTCAGTTCGTCAGACAGGGAACAAAAATGCCCATGAAAAAATACTCAGAAGAAACATTTTGAATGCCTCTTCCTTTGCATTCTATAGCACTATAAGTAACTTGATAAAACAGTAACTCTCCATGTTAAAAGCAGAAACAAAAGAGAAAGTTTCACCAGCCTTATTACTAAATACAATACTCAATCTCAGATCTCTACTCTTGGGTAGAATTTTGGTAAATTCTTATCTCTACATAGACACCTGGCTGTAATATCTGCAGAGCACCTTAGCACTACAGAAAAGAAAAGAAGGCTGTGTATTATGCTAAGGGAAACCTAATAAAATAGCTACTATTTGAAACATTTTTCTTAAAATATTTTTTTAGATGTAGGCAAAAAAAAAGGGAAACAAGTTCTTAGGAAATGAGGTAATCACATTCCATCAAAATAAAAAAACATCAGAAGTCTATTCTCATTCTTGGTGTGAATAGCACTAGTGACAAAATTTCTGGTTGAACATCATTTTACACCGATTTCAATTAGGGATGTTTACTCCAGGATTTGGACTGAGACAGCTAAACTGATTCTTAAGCAAATTTATTTTGGTCAGCTCAAATTCTGAGCATGCCCCTCACGAGGCCACAATTCCTCAGAAAAGACTGGGTCTACTCTGGCACTGTGGCTTATCTCCAGTGAGGTTTTATGCAGTTTTGGTTTATCTCTGAAGGATGGGGAGGGTAATGGGCAGTCTTTTTCTTCAGGTTACACTCGTTCAGCTTAAGCTGCACTCAATTTAAGACATTGCAACACTCAAAACCAGGGTCTTAGTTATATAAATAGGCATACACTTTAGTTAGGACCTTTATAGCAAGGGAACATGACCTACCCAAATTTCAAGTATCAAGTATCAGTACTAAAACTTACCAGAAAACTGGAGGAGGGGCATAATCTATTCAATTGCTTTACCACTACAGGTCTGTTGTAAAAAACTTAACAATACTTTTACAATGCAATTACTCTGTGAAGCAACCACCTGTGCCTCTTTTAGGTTTAGGCAGAGGAGACTGGGACACTGTTCCTGTCAGGCATCCACTACCCTGGCTTCTGTTCAGCCCAAATACAGGCAACATGCAAATATTCCTTGACAAAAAGGGCAGCTCATTAAATCCTTCCAGAAAAACAGCTGGAGTTCATCAGCCTAATTTCAGACTGAAGCAAATGAAAGCACTTGTGCAACAGGCTGTGCAAAAGAGGTTGTACACAAACAGCTGAGATCTGTAGACTTCTATAAAAATTTTCAAAGAACCTGAGCATCTTTAGCTCTTTTAGACAACCTACAGAGCATTTGCAAAGATCAGTTATGGAGAATGGGAACTATCAGCTTTGCTTGAAGAAAAAAGAAAACACAAAAACATCAAATTCTGATGCTTAAAGTGATTAAGCTGGTTTTTTATCTTGCTAGTTCTCACTTGAACACAGCTCTGTTTGCCATATAATATTGTCTGCTCCATCACAACACACCAAATACAACATCCAGTAAAACAAAACCAGCATCTACCACCTACTCCAGTTTTGGTGTTGGTTTTGTGAAGAACTCATTGTAAAGCTGGTGTTCATCCTGGCATACATGGACCATAAAGGCACAACCACTTCGTACCTGTATTAGCAGAAATACAAATACTTCATTATTAAATTATTTTCCTTGCATCAGTATCACAAGAGATATTAGAGGTATTATTACTATATATTATATACTGTGTTGTAATTATTACAGCTATGATTAAACTGAAGCTTTGTAAAATTAAAAAGCAATGAGATGAACTCTAAGACTATGGGCTGAAAAGATGTTACTAGCCAAATAAAAGACCACTGTACAACTTCTGTCCCTTTTTTGCTTCTGAAATTTAAGTAACCACATTTTATGCTTCTTTTTTATCCTCCCCCCTCTGTGAGGTTTGTAACAGGGTGGAGTTTTTACAGAAACAAAACATGTATGGCTTGAAAATATTAGTAGAATGTTAATGATTCAAACTCACAGACAACAGTAACAATTCTGCATGTAAATGACTGAATTAAGTTAAGTTCATTTTTCCTGGGGGAGAGGGGATTAAAACGTAACAAAACCCTCACAACACATGACTACTTTACCTACCAGAGCACAATGATCTCTGTTATTCTGACTGGTTAATTCTGTAACAGTGCTAGCGATACTTGGACCAAGCAAAAGCTCCCGCTGGTCGAGGTAACATTGATGGATTTCATTGAGAACTTGCTGATACCTAGCCAAGAAATTCAAACAGTAACTGCATCCTGAAGATCATCTTCTGGCATACATAAAATGCATTCTAATACTCTCTTTAGGCCTATGTAATTTCAATTTTTAAAACTTTCCTTTAAACAAATAATGTGTTTAACAGTACTTAAACAAAGTAAATATTTTCAAAACTTAAAACTGTTGAAGATAAATTATGTAGACATACTCACTCTGGCATTCTTTCAGATCTTTGCTCTACTTGTTCAATAAGAGTCTACCCAAAAAAAAAAAAAAAAGAGAAAGAAGTATTATCAGTAAATTACTTTTTTGTAGTAATTGGACAAGCGTTCGTAGTATTTTTCCATGGATACAATATGCAATCTTTGGACATTCACACTTGCACAATAAGCCATCTCTGCATTCACACTAATAAATTCAAGCCTCATTTTCATAACTTCCTTTTTAAAAGTTAGTTACCAGCAACTTACTCTGACTTTGGGAGCAGCTGCTCTGAATTTCACATAAAACAGCGTGAAGGCATTGTCAGAATTTGGCACAGCTGAAGGATCCTGAAAGAAGAGATGAGTAATTGGTTAAAAAGCAAAATACTATATTTGGCTTCTAGTATATAATGGCTGAGATAATGAGGCTCTAAAACAGGGTATTAGTTCTTTATGCTTATGCTCCCAGTGAAACAGCTCTTTGCCACTTCCCACCAACAAAGGCGTGCTGGTTTCAGAATTTAAAGTCAGATGGAAGAATAAAACCCAACCCAAAAGTTTCATCCAACAGCCTCTACAGGAAAAGGAACAATTTCAGTAATTACGATATTCGCCATTAGAGACAAAAATTTTCTCTGGACCTGCCAGAGAAGTAGTTGTCTTTCCTTAACATGTAGTACTAAAATGGAACAAATTTCCTTTTTATCTGCCAGTCCCAAGGCAGAGAAGCTAAGTTTCAGCTTGCATTCAAGCTCCAACCAAAATATCAAGTCTTGAGGCAGCTCCCCCTACAGCTCCCCAGCCCAGAGGGGCAGACAGCTTGAACTTAGACAAATTCTAGCACTAACAAAGCAGAGCAGAGACCCAGTTTACACACCAAGCTTTCTTGCCCTTATCCCTACTGAAGTGAGAGAGAAGAGATGGTTGTCTTTAAAAATATGATGGGGACAGGAAAACTCCACCATCTGCACCTCACCTTCTATTTTCATCCCTGTGAGCAACCTCATCATCCTTCTACAAAGATACATCAAAAGCTCCACTCGTGTGCATCACCAAAGAACATCCAGATCTCAGTCACTTTCCAGTCCTGACAGTCTTGTTCTTTTACAATAGGAAAACTCAACACTTGATCACAACTAAAAAACACTGGTCGGTCCAGTACTGCACTTCTAGCAGAAGGAGCCATGTGATGTTTCAAAGTATACAAAATATCCACAAAACCCCCATGTACAGGGGAAGGAAAAGGTCATCCGACTCTTTTTAAAAGACTAGCTTCCTGACTTACAACTCCAAAGCAGCAATTCAAATCCAGAAATTACGCACTTCTTTCTGTAGACATGCTTATTATCAGAGATGTTCAATTTTGTTTAAACTCAGCTCAGTCACGGCAATCCACTGCCATCAAATCAAGCTATGATACCGTAATAAAACCTAGTTTTGTACCGAACACAAAAAATGTTCAATGCCACTTAACCAAGATCTTCACTCCAGGAGTACCCTTTCACAAGTTTCCACGAACACTGCCTAAAATTCCCTTCTTTTAGGTGTGCCAGTTCACAGTTCCAGCATCTTTCAGTTTCACTGACTGTCCCTCAGGACTCCAAGTTTGCCTGTAATAGAACTGAGCACAAGGTACACAACAATTATTTGGAGAAAGAATCAAAGTGCATAGGACGAGATATTCCCCTCTCCCTTCTGCTCTGCCAGAATATTGCAGCATCAGACTATCAACATTTTACTGAGACCAAAAAACTTCCCTGCTCACATTTATGCCTACATCTTGTAAACACCTGGGACAGGGTGTCTCTTCCCTGGGACACTCTAGCATCACTGTCAACATTTTAAAATGAAACAAAAAATACTGGCAAAACTAATACGAACCTGGCACAGTTGTTATCTGCAGCTACACAAACCACTGCAGAATATATGAACATTTACATGACCAAGAGCACCCAAGGATACTTACTGGAATGTAATACTGAAATGATCACGGCATGAACTAAGAGTTGTGCTTTACAATCACCATCCTATAACAGCCAGCTCCTGGATACATTTTCTCAAGTATTCCCTTCAATCTCTCTGTGTCTCCAAAGCAATCCATCACCAAAACAAAACACCACAGTACCTCTATTTCTCTTGTGTACCTTCCCCATTTGGCAACAGACCAACAGCCAGTTCAGAGCTCCAAGGCACACTCTGATTCAGGAAAGCAAACTGTCTGGCCATCTGGTGTCTCTAACACCATCCTTCATCCAGCCCTGGCCTTCACTAGCTTACTGCTCACCTACTTCAATTCACTGACTTCACCTTCTTCAATTTCCATCATCTTTTAATTATTACTACTTTTAAATCTTTTGGATCACTAGGTCTCTGTCATATTTGTCCAATGTGTATTGGACAACCTACACAAACACCACAGCACTGACCTATTTTCACAAAAAACTGCTGACACATCCCACCTTCAAAAAAAATAAAAAGAGAACTGTTTGATATTATAACAGACATTTCAGTACAGCTCCACTTCCCACTTACTGGTTCACTTACCCTTTTCATTAACTGGGTTGTGAGGTTCTGTAGTGTATTCACAGTGTATGTCTTGATAAGGTGCATAGCTTTAGAAAGGCATTGTTTAAACTTAGTCAAATATACAGGATAGTCTTTAAAATTTGGCTGAAAGAAATTTAAAAAATCTGTTTTAAATAGAAATAGTAAGAGTCAAAAATTTATCAAAATTTAAAATACTCACATAACTAGCTAGCTTGCACAAATTAAAAGCAGCATTTTACAGAAATTAAGCAGAATAATGAGTATATTCAATAAAAATTTCCTCAGTTTATAAAGCACCATCCTTAACTACTTCCTGTATTTGTCAAAGAAAACCTTTTATAGGAAAAAAAAGAAACATTACAAAAGTATGAAAACATAGTTGTGACAATTTAATCAAAATTAATACAGAATAACTTACATGTGATGAAATATATGCAATACAATCATCAAGCTTAGCCAGCATGGGAATGAATCCTTCACTGTTCACGGACAGCGTAGGGGAATTCAATTTCTTCAGAAAACAAAACAAAGCATCATTGTAAGGAACCTAAGCACATTACTGTTGGTGACTAAGTTCAAAAGACAGTACACTTTCATTTTCTAAGACTAATAACAATTAAATAATACTTACAGTGTTGATATTTTCCAGCTCATTGAAGTAAGAAAGTTTCTGCTGGATGTTTTCAGCCAGGTCAACAAGTTCTGACTATTAAAGAAACAATAAATAAAAGAAAATCATCAACCTAGCAAGCAGCTTAAATATATATATATACACATATATATTCATGTGTGTATAGAATTATGAAGCCTCTCTTTCAGCTCTCAGCACACACCATTGTTAAATAGCTCCAAGTAACTTGCAACTAATTAAGTACAACAAAAGATGCAGAATACAGCAGTGCTCTCTTACCAGAGACTGACACATTATTTTCAGTAGTGTATTTAAAATAATATATACTACAGGTTTGTCAGTATTCCACAGACAATGCTGCATACAAACAGCAGTGCTGCCATCAGTATTACAGAGAATTGTAGAAATTCTTTATCTCAGGATTGGAGTCACAAAAAGTTCTCTCTTATCCAGTCTGACTATGAAAAAAAAAAAAAGTGCATTGTATCACTGTAGGAGCAGTTCATCAGGAAAAGGAAAGTATCTGGGAAATAAGCTCCCAACTTTAAGAGTCTTGCACTAACCAGCTCAAAATACTTCTGCAAGTTATATGAATTATTAATTCCAATACAGTTTGCACTTGTCAGGCATCAGTTACAAAAGCTGCCCTCAGCTAGCTTTCTTCATTAAAGCATACAATAACACATACTGAATTGGGTGTGTTTCATCTGCAACTGGGGTGTCAGGCTCTGCAGTTTTACTGCAGAGCCTGACACCCCAGTTGCAGATGAAAAACACCCAAAAAATGATGTCCAAAGCAAATGGATGGATTGTTACCACAGCTCACGTATTTTCCCAGCCCAAGAAACAGAAACTTCCATTTAAGATGTCTTAGCAGTTCCCAGTAATCCTTCCATCAAACATTACCTGTTCTTTCAAAAGCTGTTCACAGGCCTCATGCAGCGTTCCTGTCTTTGTGGACACAAAAAGATACTGTTTTTGCAGTGACTCCAGGTGCTGAAGGGCACTATTCACATCATTCAAGATAGCATCACACTGCTCCTGAAAGCCAGACAAGTAATCCCGCATCTGTCTAGAAAAAAGAGAGTCAACAGATAACAGAAGTAAAATTTCCCTTTCTGTATTTGCAAGTCCAGCTGCCTGCAGGGACACTGCCACCACTTTTCTCTCTCTAGGAGTAAGAGATCACTTGCATCAAGCAATAGTGCACTATAAGCAGGGTCTGGAAGGGTCTGGAATAGCCACTCCATTTCCCTGACGTTCCTTATAGCAAGCCTACCTAGAAAGCAGCAGTTTGCACCACAGCTGGTCTGGAGCGTGTGAATACTGTCTAAAAGGGCAGCACAAACACAGTGACTTATGCAAGCAGCCAAATTCTACCTGCCTTGCTCCCAAGGGGTGTTAATTTGGGTCTCTTCCATACAATTTTCAGTTTCCATTTAGCAATTACTTTTTGTCTTCTGAAGTAGCTGAAATTATCTAGAGGATTCAAAACTTACTGTGAGGATTGAAAGAGGCTTAGATGAAACAGATCCAGTGTCTAACGTGACCAGATTTGTCCAAGGCTCAATGCAGACAAAAACTCTAAATGATAACTAAATGTTATGTCAAGCATTCAGTTTATCTAAAGCATATTAAAAATTAATTACTCTTGGATGTCAGCTAGAACTTCTGAGTTCTACTTTACCACTTACAAAGCTGCAAGTAAAGCAATTCCCTGTATCCATGTGCAACAGGCAAAGAAATAATTTATTTTCCTTCTGCACCTTTGGCTTCTCACAGACAGTAGCATACTGGCCATCCTACAAACCACTGTGCAGCCATGGCACACTTGAGCACCTTTGTGCACCATTATGAACATGTCAACTGACAAAGTGCAAGCCTGCTACTCCTTTTAGGTTCTTAATGATCAGATCACAGGATCAGTATATGCCTCACCCTCTGCTTTTAAGAAAAGTCACGTCCTCAAATGTCAGAGCAAAAGAGGAACAAACAGCCCAAAGAAAAGCAGAGCATCTCTTTGTGGTCAAGGGCAAGTTTGTGAAGTCTCAAAACAGAAGCAAGTTTCTATAAAAGCCACAAGTAGATCTAGCTAAGCCATTCAGCTGTACTTCAGACTCCCAAGGAGTAACTGTCAAAGTCAATGGGAAGGGGTTCTTCTGAGCCTGATGGGAAAGTCAGTTAAACAAAAACAGATGAGAATGGCAAGACTCAAAACTGGAACTGAGCAAAGTGTCAAGAAATGCAGGGAATGCAGATACAGAATGACAACCATAGTCACTGGTAAGCCAAATGGTGAGAACAGAAATGACCACCAGCCACATCTGCTTACACAGTCTCGCCTTCAGAGGATGCCATTCCAATAGCAGCAGCAATTGAGAAACCATAGGAAAGCTCTTAGACTGCTTTTGTCTACAGTCCTGTCTATAAACCAAAACTAATTTCCATCTGTCTAAATATACTGGGCAGCTCAGAAGGAAATCTGTGTCGACTTTAACTGCTCTGCCTCCTGGGCAATGGCCTTTGGGAGTGAGGCACACAGGCTTGGAAAGCTTCAGCTGCTCCAACACATTCCCCCATTCCCCGCCAGCTGACTGTGAACATGTGGTAACATTAATGGACAAGATGAAGTCCTTCAAGGGTGGAACTGCTTACAGTGAAAAGAACTGAGGAAGAGCACGTACCTATACTTGGCACCTTCATCTTGATCCATCTGTGTTTGCACCTGAGCAAACCAGGAGAAGAACTAGAAGAGATTTTATGGTGTGAACAATATAGATATCACATGCAATCAATTAAAAAAAATCAAATCTATGATCTATGAAATGAAGATGAGCTGTTAAAAACAGACCTGTTCCAGAATTCAGTTATTAATCTAGGAAACCAATTCCTCACTGTGGGTCCCTTCTAACTGAAATACTCCATTCTATTCCTTCATTGAGTTACAATGGGAAAGAATGAATTTCATCTGGCTTTATTTGCACAAAAACAAGAGTATCACATTAGATAGTGGGGGTTCTTCTACTTCAAGAGCAACACCACTTTACTGAAGGGGTGCCTTATTCTCACATTAGATTCCACTCCAAATGCAAAAAGTACCTGTCGCTTCAAAGCTAAGACTTCAGTGATGTTTTCCCCCCAAGCTCCCCCTTATGCATCCTGAAAACAGCCCAAAGGATTCAGCAAACCCACCAAAAGCTTGGTGAGACACACAGAAACTAACAGAACTCTCAGAAGATTACTGCATCTTGGAGGTCATTCACTTACCTGCTGTGCTGTTTCAATTCTTTCATCCTCCATCCCCAGTGTTGCAAATCCCTTCAGAAGAACATCCTCTGTGGATTCTGGCACCGCAGCTGTCAGCAGAACAGGCAGTGACTGGGACGTCAGGCTGCACAAGTCCTCAATGGGAAGCTGCTCACAAAACACCACAAGCTTTGGTCAGATAACTCACTGAGAATTCGTACGTGCAGCTCAACCCCAAAGCAATCCAAAGCAGTAAGAAAAGAAAATTACAGGCATCTACTCTTGAAGGAAAAAATGCAACGGACATTTTATCTATCAGCATGATAATCACAGAATCATTAAGTTTAGAAAAACCCTCTGAGATCACTGAGTCCAACCATTACACCAACAACTACAACATCCATACAGTTAGAAACACCAAACAGGAACTATCCTGTTTTTTTGCCAGACACGCAAGGAAAATTCAAGACTGCTGCCAGAAGACAAAGAATAGCTCTGCTAAACAGGAATTATTTTTTAGTCATAATTATTTCGTTTAAGCAAGAAAAACATGGAAAAAATTAACTTGAGATAAATTGTATTTAAGTATGACCAGAGACTATTAATTAGCCTACATGGAAGAAATTAATTCAGGAAGAAAAATACTGTTATATACACTTAACTAATATAATACCCTCTTTAATTACATGATGGTGAATTGTATGTTTTCTGAGAATATCAGTAGGGTAAAATGAGAAAATACCTTAACTACAAACTGGTATCTCTCTAGAAAACAGCTCACTAAGTAAAATATTCCCTGCCTGGTAATATTAGTCCGACCAAAAAAAAAAAAAAATCAGTATTTCAACTATTTGAGAAAAAACAGATTGCCATACATTGTCCAACTTCCACACACCTCTCTGCCCTGCCCCCCAAAACAGCTGGCTGACCCCAGCAGGGAAGCCAGGGTTTCTCTGGTGTGTAATACAGAGGGAAAGGTGAATCCATCAGAGCCCACTGTTCCAGGACAGCTTAGACAACACTGTCCCAACTCCCTGAAGAACTCAGTGTCTTGTCTTTGCTGTTGTCCTCACTAGCAAACAGAGTACCTGCCTTGTTGCAAAGCTGGTTTAGATCTTAAAGAATATCCTCTGATAGCAAGACATCCTTCTACAATCACTTTGGATGCCGGCCAATATTTACTTTTTGCATATTACTTACACAAAAAAAAAAAAAAAAGGAACCAGGAAGTATTAAATGAAACAGGTGCATTTTAAGAAGGAATTGCTTTACACTCTCCCTTTGGCAGTTCTGAGCTTTCAGACACTTGCTTAGAGCAAGGTTTGTTGATTTTATGGCACTGTATCTTAGACTATGCTCCTGTTTAAATACAAAGCTTCTCCTGAAAAGTGCACTTATGAATGCAAGCATTCTGTTCCACCTCCCTTTGCACACAAGGGAGTATTCATAAATAATCACCTTGTCAGCGTTTGGAATTTTATACAGTGGGAGACCATGTCCTCTATGTTGTTGACAAATTATTAAGCTTCTTACCCCTATTCCTGGCTTTCCTCAGCTCGTTCGAGAGCCTGCAATTCGTACCAGGAAATAACGTTGGCGCCAGCAGCTATACGTTGGTAAGGATCAATTTAAGAGAACCAAAAGAATGAACTCCACGACTAAAGCTCCCAGCTTCAGCAGGACAAAAGCTGGTGGACTGAGGGAAGCAGCGAGGGCAGGCAGAGAAAGCCCGTGGGTTCTCAGGGGAAAGCTCTCACCGCTGCCTACAAACCCCTGCCCGCCATGAGGCTCCTCGGGAAGGCTCCCGGAAGGGCCAGTCCCCCCGAGAGGTGGGGTGAGGCTGGGGACGCGGCTGTGGGCACCATCCAGAACGCAAAACGCTGCTGAGCCCCCCAAAGCCCGGGAGCAGCCGCAGCCCCGCAGGCCCAGCCGGTCTGGGCCGTCACCCCCGTCCGCCTGGCGACGTGGCACCGCGGCCACTCCCGCCCTCGCTCCCGCCGCCCGNCTGTGACCGAACGTCACCATGTCAGCTAGACCGTGGCACTGAGTGCCACGTCCAGTCATTCTTTAAACACCTCCAGGGACGGTGACTCCACCGCATCCCTGGGCAGCCCAATCCAACGTCTAATGACCCTTTCTGAGAAGGAATTGCCCCTGATGTCCAACCTAATCCTCCCCCGGTGCAGCTTGAGGCTTTGTCCCCTCATCCTGTCGCTGGTTTCCAGAGAGAAGAGACCGGCCTCAGCTGGCCAAACCCTCCTTTCAGGCAGTTTTAGAAATGAAAAGCACCCCCCCCCCCCCCCCCCCTTTTCCNNNACGAAAACCCCCCCCCCCCCCCAGCCTCCTTTTCCACAGGTGGAACACCTCCAGCTCTCCCAGCCCCTCCTCATAGGACTTGTGCTCCAGACCCTTCACCACATCCACTGCCCTTTCCTGGACCCACTCCAGCAGCTCAATATCCTTCCCGAACTGTGAGGCCCAGAACTGAAGGGAGCACTTGAACTGCAGCTCCACAGGCAGACAATCCCTGCCCTGGTCCTGCTGGCCACACTGCTGCTGCTACAGGCCAGGATGCCATTGGCCTTCTCAGCCACCTGGGCACACTCTGGCTGAGAGTCTCAGCTGAGATCCTGAACTAGTATTTCACTGTTTTGTTGCCTTTGGGGCTTAGCAGTCAATTCCAGTCCATCCTGTCCAGCTGTCCCTCTGCACCTTCCCCACAGATTAACTGGTACAGTGCAATTACTGTCACTCCAAACTGGCAGATTCCTCGTCCCCCTCAGAGTTAATCCATGACATTTGTCCTACCACAGACGATCTCAAAAAATCCACTCTGGTTACAAATGTGATAAACTTATTCTGTTGCTACACAAAACTAAGCTGACTGCTCTGTTTCAGACCAAGCTGTTTCTGTAACAGAGAGGGAAATGGTCTTGCTGTTTAAGATATGCCAAAGAACAGCAAAAACCTCTGGTCAGTGCATGTTACTCAGCCACAAGTCACATGAACACAAGCTTTTAACTACAAGCAACTTTAGTACGCCTTGGCTAAATAACCAATAATATGGAACAGTTCAATGCCAGCAACAGCTTTCTTTTGTTAAGTACCTTGAAGTACTTGAAGCTTCAAAACTGAAAGCAGTTCTAAGTCAACACATTTTACATTGTAATGCTTTTAATAGACTTGAAAATGTAAAACGTACTTTGCTTACATAGCATACAAAAATATTTACAATTTTTTTATTAAAGCACAGAAACAGTTGTAAGGGGAAACACTGCACATCAGCATACCCCTGTATACAGAAAATGTTTTACCTTAGGAAAGAAAGTGCCTTGTGCATTTAAAAATCTATTTGTGAATTCAAAATTAGTAATTTTAAGTGATTATAGAAATTTTGATATCACAATGAAACTTCTTTAAGTGGAATGCATGATTCTATGAAAAATGTGTAAAAGATTAACACAAGGCCACAAAAATCCAAAGCTATGGATTCTGCTTTGCTGCCCTCTGTAAACACGTAAGATCCATCCTATGACTTGCATCTCACATACTCCTTTTTTCCTGGAATTCAACAACAGCACTTAAGAAGCTTGATGTAACTTTAGTTAATGGCCCTGAAGTTTTGATATACCTTTAAGCCCAAAAGTAATGTTTATAGAAGCTGTGGTTGATTTCTACATCAAGTGTTTCCTTGCATGTAACAGCAACTTGAGCATCTTTGGTATATGAAAGCGTTCACTAGTTCTGGACTTGGGTGTCTTTTTAAAGGAGGAAAGCACTCTTTATAGTAGATTCACTTTTGGAAGGGTTGGTTCTTGTCACATAGGCACCCACATGACAGAGTCTGACTGCTCAGACTCTGTAAAACAGCCAGTAACCAACAGTTCTTCCCAAGGACTGAAGAGGCATGGAAAGTTTCTTTGCAAGAGCAGCAGATAGGCATGAACTTGTTTGAACTTCATTCCTATTTGCAATTTCCATATGAATATGTTGAAGAAGCACTTATGCTGAAATCAAGAATTATACATTGGAAGAAAAAACCCACTTTCTTCAAGCTATGCAAAACTGTCAACTGTAGCAACCACACTTGCTAATGAAGCTGGATTATTCCCAGAAAATTATGCAGACATCTCAGGACTTATAACACAGGAAAGCTTCAAAACCAGAAACAGATTTTATACTTCAGTAGTTATTTTGCCAACCTGAAAGCCAGCAAAGATGCCTTGTGACACTTCCAGTTAACTGGAAGCTTTAAGCTATTACAATCAAATTGTATACATTTCTGAAAGCAGGAAAAGCACAGCTCCTTGGTTCTGCTTATTTTCCCTTACAAAAATACTTTTTTCCTTTACAGAAATATTTTTTCTTTTCCTTCCTTTATGGAAATCTATGGAAATGAAGAAGAAAAAACCCTGTTCTTTGACTCTTATAAAACACTGTGCTTTGGGACTCAGATGCACAAAGTTGCGTTGCAAATTTTTACATTCAAGAACATTGAAACAGTTGACAGGAGGTATTCCACTATGTTTGGTTCAGGCTGAAAAACAATGCACATCATCCACTGAATCACGTGCACAAACCACAGCTACAGGAGCCAGTTTGCCTTGAAGTCACTTCCAGGTTCTTCTCACTCAGTCTTGCTGTGACCTCTTCCTTTGGCCAGCAGCTCAGACAATAAAGAGCAAACACTAAAGACAACTTGCACATTGCTCTAAATGCAGACAGTACATTAACAGAATTCTGCACACAGCTCAGCATGTCAGACATCCAATTTCTTCAGCTGTTCATATGTCAGAAAGAACTGGCACAGCTGATTAAGGAAAACTGTTTCCTCTTCATGCAGTGAAAACTGGTCACTTCACTACTGAAGGTCAGTTGCACCCGTGTGCAACTGTGTTCCACTCCTTGTTCCCTCCTATGCCGTGCTGCAGGTTGGCCACTTTCTTACACAATACTAGGCAGAACAATGAAACTTGCTTAAAGGCTGGTGATACAAATTACTTTCCCATCCCTCTTCCTCAGGATCTTAAACCCAGGACTGAGTAGGCCAGACAATACTGCGAAAGCCCTTAAGAGTCTTCAATCACTTAGCTTTGATGGGCTAAAGAAGGTTTGTTTGTTGTAAAAAACATTTCTACCAACCCACTTCCCACGACTCTGATCAGCTGACTCTTGAAACAAAGCCAAAATTGTGAGCCTAAGATAAACAAGAAGATTGCATCGGTAACTGTCAAGAGTTTCTCCAGTTCTGGAAATAGCCCCCATTCCTAATTCACCTGATCAACTTTGATTCAAACTAGGCTTATAACAAAGGGAATGGACAAGTATGAAATTGGAAGAACAGAAAATTACTTTGCAAGATCGTATTTTAGTATTGACTGTGTGAATCACAAATTCAATCTGACTGGAAGCAGTTGACTAAAAAAAAAACCTGTCAACTGCACAATTTCCCATTCATAAAGAAAAGGGAATATCTGTGCTGGTATGACACTTCCCACACTGAGTAATTCTGTAAAAAACAATACTTGCTCTTGTATGGCTAACTTAGTAATTTTGCACACCTGTGGAAAGGATACAATGATATTCCAAGGACCAAGTCTTAACCAGTTTGGCCAAAACCCTTTGTACAGAGCAAAAAAGCCTTCATTCTTCCATGTCTAGGAAAAAAAAAAAAAAGACAAACATAACAAGAACACACTTATGTAATTCTTTTTTAGCAAGAAATACAGACAGCATGTCAGCTAACAAGACTGTACCAGACAAGGGGGTGGCTTAGTCATGTAACCTTAATTTAAATTTATTGTCTGACAGGACAAAGAAATATATTTCATTAGATGTAAACTTGCAGTTCACATTTAGCAGTCCCTTGAAATATTTCAGTTTGCTTTATGGACCTCAAAAAATTTCACTGGACAATGTGACTTGGACTGTTCAGTCAACAGTTGGACAGCAACAGCTTACTACCCATCCTTCTCCATGTAAAAGGCCATCATGGTCCCACCTCTATACCAAAGTTAGACTTAAGAAACCAAATCAAAGTAATCAAAATCACAGGCTGACCTTGCCTCTGACTGTACTAGGCTTTCCATTATGCAGTAAGCAACATAGAAAACCATCTGTTTCAGAAGATCTTGTTCTACAAGGACTGACCTATGAAATGATAATTTCCTGTCAGCCTACCATAATATGAAGTCGAGCAAGAGAGAGTGCTGCTGAGAGCCTTCCTCTCCTCATCCAAGCACCCAAAGAAAGTAAGGTTCTGGAGCAGACACTTTCTTCCTGCCTTTCTGTCAAGACAGTAAATACTTTTCACACTTGAGTGCATTACTGACAGCACAGTCCTTTTAAACATTATGGCAGAAAGCATATCTAAGTTATTAGGGAAAACAGAAGAATTTTGAGCTCTACATCAAAACCATTGCTTGGTGGCAGCAGTTTCTATTAACAATGATACATGAACTACTTGCCTGTAACAAGCAATCCAAAGTGCCCTTGTAGGCTGAGTGTCCCCCATGTTGTTGGCTTTTCTGATTCATCATGCGTGTTCTTACAACATCAACTGGGTTGGATGCAAGGGCTCCAGCTAACCCACAAAGAAAACTGGAACTAGTAAAAGAAGGGTTTAATGAAACCTGATCTACCACACATATGTACAAGAATTTCCCCTTCCCAGGAAACACAATAATAATGACTGTCTAATGGTTTTTATTTTATTCATTTTTTTAAAATATTCAATATTTATTTTATTCATTTTATTCATTTATTTTATTCATTTTTAATTTAGTAAAAAATTAAATCAGCTAATAGATGTGAATAGTTACTTGTCATTTACTATAAAAATATAATTTTGAAAATTTGCTATACACCCCTTATATACAATATGCCTGAAAAGATGTTTGTGCCCCAGGGAATAATATTTGACTGTAAATTTCTTCTAACCTCAATTTGCACAGTTGAATGATTCAGACCACCCACAAAACAAATTTCCATATTTCAAATGAAAGCTAAATCCAAATGCTAAATAAAATCAGCTTCCATGCTACCATTTGAGATGCTATTACACTAAAAATTATAAACACATCAGAAATATATTTACATCTAGCCAGCTGATAGAAAAAAATCAAAATACTTATCTCCCCTGTAGCAAGAACTAACCAATCATGCCCTATACAACCAGTTACACAAACTTACAGGAAGTGAGTATATACTGTATCTCCCATATATCCAGACATAATTATGTGCTTCTTGGTAAGGTCATACACTGGCAGCTCTACTCCAACAACAATAGCAGCTCTCTGTGCTGTCAATGATACTCCCTGGCAAAAGAAAGGTTATAGCTGAAGTTTAAAGTCAACTTTTGTGCACTGTTAGAAAAGCCAAGCTCTTATAATACAAAGCAAAACACCACAAATGTGTTAAGAACATTGCAAATTCATATAAGACTAATTAGTACAAGTCTTAGATGTATGTGCTCCAAAACCACAAATTTGAAATAACATAAATCATTTCTCCACACAGAATGGCAACTTCAGATCCTTTAAGTTATTTTCCATCTCTGCTGAACATCTCAATTCTTGCATCAACAGTCAGCTAAAACCTCAAAACCAGTGTTCTTTTGCTGCTAGCTTCAAAACTGACAAAGTAAGGAGGATGAACAGAAAACTGGAGATCAAGAAACTTTGTGAGAAAAGCACACTAATAGAAAAACATTCCTATTTTCCAGCTGTTTCAAAACAATTGTCCATTTTGGCTCTTCAGTTGTTATACAGTCATTGACTATAATTGGCTCAAGAGACAACCTGTAATACTGAATATGAGAGTTCCTGAGCTAGAAGGGATGCTCAGCAGCTCCTTTGCTTCTAAATGTTCTTTAGCATATGTTTTAAAACAGACAGAGCATACAGATTGAGAGGTGTCATGCAAAGGGTTGTTGAACTATTCTTAGAGCCAGTCACCCAAATTGAATCCTACATTTGTCTTCCCTCTCCTAAGTGGCAGCTAATCCTCGCACACAAGGCTGGCTGTAACCCTTCACCAAAAAGCACTGAGGCACCAGGAGTGAAGCAGTCATGACAAATGACAGACATTACATCCTCCCTATTTCAGCTGAGAACACTGTGGGAATATTGACATGTAGGAATAATGACATTCAATTGAGCAAGGAAGTGTAGTTGAAGTGCAAGATACAGTTCAAGAAAAACTTGCCTTCCATAGTCCTTTAGTGCCTTCCTTTTGGTAGATCTGTATGAAGTTGCCCATCATTCCTCCTTGAATCATTCTACCTTGAGCTTGCATTCTGATCTGAGATACATTTGAAGATACAATTAAAAGATAAACACAACCAATAAAACTAGATTAAACTATTAAGTTACAACTGCAAGTAGTAAAGTCAATTTCTCTTTGAGTATAAAAGCAAGAGCTGACATTAGCACAACTATAGTGCAATCTTTCGCCTTAACTATCTAAATGCAGCTGCTAATTTTGAACAAGTACGTGGTAGAATTCTTAGCTGCATTAAGTCACTTCTATTTCTGTATGGGTACACTGCTCCATTTAGATAAGACTGGCAGATGGGTTCTGCAAGATGTCCTTTACAGTGTTCTCACAGGAACATGTTGAAATGAAAGGTTAAAAAGATTAACATTTCAGCCACTGAGAACCATGGTCTTCAACCCTGTAGATTTTTATAAGAATATCCTTAGGAGCCTGTCAAGGTAACTTTCAAATACAAGTTGTCAACAAGTGACTTGGTAAGTGGACATAATTTTAGGAAGTAACTAATTGAAGCCATACTTGAAATACAAACTTATGTTTGAAATGCCACTACATAACCTTACTAGCACTATGAAGGATTAAGCTTTTTAGTAGTTTCAGAAGAACACAGAGTTTTCTTGACTTCCTTTTCATTAGGAGCAGCTGTGTAAGTCACAAGCTCCAGTTTTTAAAGATAAATACCATCAACTCTTTCCAGTAACTGACTATAATTAAGCTAACAGATTATTAAAGAGCTGGTTGTTTCACTAATTCACTTTAAATGACTGATGCTGGAACACAGGTCTGCAAAGCCTCTCTAGAGTGTTAAGGAATCATACAGTACAAGTAGCATTCACTGGAACTCTTGCCTCTGAATCGATCTTCACCTATTTTGAGCTCTAGAAACAACCAAGTGTAACACTGTTACCAAGACGTACAGATGAAATATGCAGTGTGGCTTCCACACAAACACTACAGCATCAGAGTTATTGTCCCCCCATACTCAGAAAAAATGTGGAACTAACTACTTCCCCAGCCTTCACCTTCCTTATGCATACTTCCTAATGATTAGTATGGACTAGAGGGCGGTTCCAAGAATTCTGGATGTTACTGATTTTTTTAGAACTTAAGAAATGAGAATAAATAGGGTTACAAAACAAATCCTATATTCATCAGGAGACTGTTTTTCCTTCAGAAGAGAACAACAACTAAAGAGACAAGCTCTACATAATTACCTTTAAGACATCTGTAGGGTTGGCAATAGATGACGAGATTACTCCCGAAAGAATGCCACACAGAACATTCATCATCAGGGTTTCATCTATTTCACAAATGAAGAGTTTAGCTGCAGATTTACAAAGCTGAAATGCATTAGGACAGGATGATGCCTGCCCTCATTTAACCAGAGAGTGCCAGTTACAGAAGCCATAAAACATGCTCTGACGAGTTACCCTTGCTGACTAACTTTGTTGTAACTGGTGTAAGGAATGTCTTCTCAGTAGACTCATTCAAATGCTACAGTATGATACCAAATGGAAACAATCAGCTTCAAGCAAACCAGTCCTCAATTAAATAGAAAATAATCATTCACCTTCTGGATGCTCAACAAACATTCTTTTCAAGGTCTGGTAAGTGCCTATTTTTATAGTTCCATACGAAGCTTGTCGTAGCATCGCAGGTGCAATTCTGTAAAAACAAGCAGTAATAATGTTTATATTCAAGATCTCAAAAACTCATCAGAAAATTATTGCTAGTGCAGGGATATCTAGCAGAGAAAGGTTTGTTCCTTTAAATCAACAATTTAAACTCACTATAAACAAAACAAGTTTTGGGGTTTTTTTAAAATACAGCCTTCAAGAACATGAATGAACTGTGAAGGGAATATTACTATTAGACCATGCTTCAACCTGTAATCTGTAAAATAGCTGGCAGTCATGTCTGAAATGTAGTTCCCCCAACATCCTGCATGTTTTGAATAAAAGCATGCTCATTTATAGACAAAGGTAAATCCGATTTTAATTCTGAGTGATGGAACAACCATAGCAACACTGTAGAGAATAACCTTATGCTTAGCTATTTTGTTTCATGAAGGTTTTGTTGTTTGAGGTTTTTTTTTTAAAAACATTGAATGTTATGGTGGTGTGCAGCACTGAAGGTATCAAAGCTGGGTCTTCCAACTTCCAGATTAAGGCTAGCCAAATACCTTGTAATCCTGAAACCCAAAAATTCACATACAATGGGCTTATACTTTTATCAATAGACTCTTCATAAACCATTGCTGCAACTCAGTTAATCTTACCCAGAATATAAGGCTTTCAATCCTTCTTCTCTGCATATTCTGACCAGTGCATGCACCATTCCACGGTAGCGGATCTCTTTATATTTGGCATCATTAACTTGACCTTGAACCTGGAGACGTGTTTTGGTCAGATCAATAGGGAAAGTACCTTAAAGGAAAATCAGTGAGAAAATTAATGAAGTGCCTACCTAACGAAAGACAACAGAGAACATCATACAAGAAACAGCAGCATTTATTATATATCATAATCTATAAAAGTACTCCTAAAAGTACTAGGAAAGAAGCCTTTCTTACCAAGACTTTCTTTTAAAGAATTGATTCACATTCCATCACCTTGTTTCCTCTAAAGGCCTGTCAGAGGCCCTGCCTACCCCCTGTGCTCACATTCACTACATTTTCAGGCAACACAGCACTGCCCGGTTGTAAGCAGCCACACTGAACAGGACTCTGCAATCCCAATCAAGCACTCAGTTTGCACATGTATTCTACCAACACCTTTGAAGAGGATGTCACTGAAGGCAAATAAATTCTGTAGGACATGCTATACAGATTCTGGCTTAGGATCTGAAAAAGCAATAGCAGCAGCACCTATTTCTGTTACCGCTTTCCTGTAGCCTGTAGTTATGTTCAATTCATATTCTCCATGCTCCCCATATGAAAGGATTCAGAAACTGTATCCATCCAAGAAAAGGACCACCTCAACATTCCATACTCACCTAAGCACTAACAGGAGTCAGGATTAACTACATCTGTTTAAATGAGGCTTACCAGACAAGCAAAGCTTTCATGAATTGTGTGTCTTCCTTGAAAGCTTTTGGCATTATTGGCCATATTCAGTCAAGTCAAATAATGACAGGTTTCAAACTCTAGTTTGTACAAATATCCTAAGTAGAAACCCTTCCCATCCCTGGAATCATTCAAAATTGGATTGGACAAGGCTTTGAGCCACCTGATCTAATTGAAGATGTCCCTGCTCAAAGCAGGGGGGCTGGACCAGATGACCTTCCAACCCAAACTACTCTATGAAAACAAAATAGTAATTTTAAGTGTCATTTTATACTGCATCTACTTACTAGACAGACCTCTCATGCAAGCCCACCACATGCCCAACCATGTCCTGCTACAATGAAAATCCAGCTTTCCTTTATTTTCATGTACAACTTTATAAAGATGTAGATATTTTTGGTTTGCCTTTAGAGCCGGCCTAAAACAATAGACACACTGTCTCACTACAGTAATTATTCTGTGTTGCTCACTATTGAATTGAAGTGTTCAAATCTAAGCAGCCACTTACATTCAAGAAAAGATAGTTTTACTGAGTATCTGTGTTGCAGTTTAAAGTAAGAGAAAAATCTACAAGTAAAACAAATACCAAATAATAAAACATAGAAGCAAAAAATGCATAGAAAACAAGACTCACCAGGGATGAGAGTTTACAGACACAAGTGTTCTAACATTGCAACAGAGATCTGAGCAACTCTTCAGTCAGCATTAAATAAAAAACTCTGTGCTGCAGACCACCATGTACTACTGTATCACTGGCAGCATGGAACCAAACTTGTTTTATATAGAGATTATCCAAATAAAGAAAATCATGTCAACAGTAAAAGCAAACGCTTACCACATTCTGCAGTGATTGATGCTAAACCTCCATAGACAAATGGCCTCCAGTTCAGTGCTGGCATTATTGGTTCCTCTTTCTGTGAAAGAAGAAGATTTAACACTACTGTAAGTACATGTCATAAATATACATGCTAACACTTAGTGAAAACTTTGTGCCTGATCCATTTAAAGTGGACCATTCAAACATGAGTAAAGAGTAAAAAAAGCATTTAATATCTTTGACAATCAGAAGAAAGACAGGAGTCTTTCCATAGAAAGGCATCTGGGTTCAAATCAGTGTCTGCTATCTATTTGGGCCACCACTCTCCTAACCATGAAAGGTTAAAGCAGTTTGTCTCCCAGGCAAACTGCAGTGAATAGCCTCCAAGGATTTTTACCAAGCTGAACTAGTTTGACTACATCTTGCAGTGCAGATTACAGAACTTCCTTTTTTCCAGTTACCAGCATTATTTAGCATGCACTAAGCTGGTACACTTGGACAGAAAATAAGGGTGCACACACCATTTTGCTTCCATTCAGACCTATTTTTGCTACTAGCATTCACAATATTCATTTTTGTGAATGTTACATGCAAATTGTGTCAATTAAATGAATTTGACAAAGTGACCACAATTCATAATTAACTATAGCATATGCTTTGCAAAATGTTAAATCAATCCAATTATATTAGAAAAGAGATAAGAACTTCAAAACCAAACTAGTCCAGCCAATACAAGATTGACCTTCCCAAAAGCAAGCACATCTCTCAACATCTTATTTCTCCCTTCCTCAAAATACAGTTTTCATTTTCCATTTTCTATAATATACCCCTAAGCATCACATTCTACAGGTATTTTTACCAATTAATTTTATGGAAAAAATGTACTTGAAAATTCCCTTGGCACTTACTCTCCCTGTTGTTCTCCCCTGCTTAATCACCTGTAGTGCCCAACTGGAAAACACCACAAATACACCATATACTTAGCCCTGCCTTTTGTACAGCTGAACCTTCTTAAGTCACTTCCTCTAGAAATGCCAATAACCCAGCACTGAAATGAATTTTCAGAGCTGCAGACACTCTGCAGGTCTGAACACTTTCTGCAGATCTAGCTTCCCTTTTATCATCTTTACTTCATGATGAGTTACCTAGGTCTTCTGAAACACAAGGAAAAGAAAGAAGCTAAAATCACAAGATTTCACATACTCAACACCTACCTGCACAGAAATCCATCTTATTCTTTGGACTGCTGCAAAGAACACCATTAAAAAAAAAACAAAACACCAAGGACAAGGCAACTAAGGTCACCCCACTACACTGCCAAAAGAGTGCAGTACAGAGGTCTGGACTCACAGGCTTAGACCATGCCAGCTTTTCAATAGGAAGGAAGCAGAGCAACATGGATATGACACTGTATCAGAGGGAGGCCAGTTCCAGCTCCAAGCTCCTCATAATCCTGTTCTGTCATGATTAATGACAGATCATTTAATTAACTGAGACAAAGCCAAGCTCAGTTTTCCCATTATCTGCTACACACCTGATCTTTATTCCTGAGAAACTCATCAAAACTGATAGTTAAACCCCCAAACATATTAAAAAAGTTTTAATCTATCACAAATATCATAACAGTAATAAAACAAAAATAGATCCTTTTTCTGTTCATTTCATATTTCACTCTGCCTAGGCAATGAAGGCTACTCACTTTTTCTATGTAATTCTGAGCACAGTCAAATAAAGTTTTCAATTTGCACACAGATTTACAAATATTAGTTGAAGCTTCAATAAATAAATAGGATACCCTAATACAAAAATTTTATAGCACACTCTTCCTTTGACAGATCCCAAGGTGAAGGTTAAGGTGAGTACATCTGGAAGGCTTTCAAGTCACATCTCCTGCCAGTATGCTAAACTAACCATATGAATCTTTCAACTTTTAACCTCCAGCCCCCTTCTTCAAGACTTCAATACTTTAGGAAGAAGTATGAAGAAGAAAAAAAAGATAGAGCAAAGAGGGAGAGTTTTTCTCAGAAAAAAAAAATCAAAAAGACACACCAGCCAGTAATTTCGTCCCATGACCTCAGGTGTCTCATTTCCCGCTTATATTTCAAATTCTTGGTTTGCTTCTTAGTCAGAACTTCTTCCCTATATCAATAAAAATAGTAAGTGTCTCCTCAGAAGCATTCTGTATCAGCTGAGTGAGTGGCAAACTACTTAAAAAGATAATCCAGCCATCATTATAGAAAAAAAATTAAGATCTCCACTTTTACTAGAAAGATACTATCTTTACAAAATATACATTGCCGTACCCTGAACATCAACGATGACAGAGGGGATACTCGACCCTAAAGGACATCGGGTTGAATTAATATAGAGATTCATCCACGCACTTTCTGCAGAGATCAGAAGAGAATCTTCTTTCTTTTAACCACAGTGTGACTGGACTAAACCCAAAAGCCCGGGTTCCAAAGAACGAATCACTTAAATAGCTCGATATCTCCCCGACGGGTAACAGGCTTGACAAGTCCCACATCGAATGATATATTGGTTGAAAACATCACTAGCGTATTAAGCACGGTATGCTGGAGTTTATTGCAGTTCTTACTATTTAAAACGGATTCGGGTCTAGGGTGGCAACAACTACTACACACGAAAAATAGCCTCCCACCCTCCAAGACGTGAGGGCGGCAGCAGCCACCTCCTCCCCACTCACCACGGGGCCCTGCCCGACCCCCGCGTCCTGCCTTGCCAACCTCGCCGCTCCCAAATCCCAGCGCCACTCCCCGCAGCCGCGGCGGCTTTTGGGGAACGCGGGGCTCCGCCCCGGGGCGGGCTGGCCCGAGGGGCAGAGCCAGGAGCGGGGTGTGGAAAGGGGTGGGCGCAAAGCCGCACTTGGTTGGAGGGGACGCCGAGCCGGCACAGATTATCCGAGGAAAAGTTTAACCACGCTGACCTTGCAGTTAGAGGTGTCCCCTCGCCGCTGGCCTTGGAGCGCTGCTGGGGCAGGCTGGCATTTTCCATTTGCTTTCCTACCCCAGGAGAACGCAGCGGCTGTCGGGTGTTTCAGCGCTCCCCGGTTAACGAGCCCGTCACTCGCCTCGCAGGGTTTCTCCTCGTCATTATCTATAAGGACACTGACTTTGCAGCTCGGTTTACGATCCTGTGGGCGCCAGCGACACCGTAGCAGTACCCGGGCTGAGCTTTCCTGAGGCGCCACAGGAACCTTTATCTACCTGCTGTGTGGAGGAACAGAAAGGGGCAGGGTGGGCTTAAATAATTCGTTTGCTCTTTAAATACCCACTTCAATGTTTTTGGCAGAACGGTTACACGGGTGATTCAGTAGTTGCAGTAGTGTTACACAGTTCTGTGCCATTCTAACTGTGTTTCTTTGCATTACCAGGGCAGAAATTATGGATTCAGTATATATGCTTTACATTACTTTGTTAAACACATCCAGCGCCTGTCTAGAAGGAAAGGGGTTATCCAAAAGGGCAGGTCTCAGCCGCTGTACAAGTGGCAGTGACCAGTGTGTGAAGACTGGATGAGAACCAGAACTAGTCTGCTCCAGAGCCCAGGGCTCCATGGGAAATAGTTGGAATCAGCTCTTTTGCTGCCCCTAAAGGCAGAGTGTTCTGGCAACTCGGTGCTGTCCGTTTCTGACTGAAGAGCTGCCAGGAGTGCTTGTAGGGACCTACCCCACGGTGCATCCCTGCTGCCGCTATCAGTCCGCTGCCTTGCAGGCGGATGGCATGCCTTACTCCGGAAAGGGCAAAACATCCTGCGGGATTGCTCTCCGCGCCAATCTCAGGGCAAGGCTGGAGGCTGAGAACCTTTATTTAAGCTTACTGGCTGGTGGAGAAAGGGGGTAACACCTGCTCAGCCCTCGTTTAGAAGCTGGATGTGGCTTTGCGTGCAATCCTCGATAAAGCATAAGGAATCCAAAATTTGAGTTCCAGTAAGCTGTGAGCTCTTCATACAATGAAAATAGTTCTCTAAAGCAATCCAAGTCTATTACAGACTTCCCACAAATTTTACATTTCAGTTGTTAAAGCATGGGTAGCCTGCAGAGCTCATACTCTAATCACAGTGTTGCAAAGTTGTCTTTGCAGACGGGCCTCAGAGAATGTAGCTACAAATTCCCACCTCAGAACTGGTATTCACGTTCTAGCCCCTTCCTGAAATTCCTAGTAACTGGCTAGTACTTTACGTGTTTTATATCTACAGGTAGTAGTACAATCTTACCTGAGATAAACTCCTTTCTTCTTTTTGCACAGAGACCATTTGGACTGATTCTAACATTGAGTGATTTTGAACTTTAGTGCAGCCGCTTTCGTTTTCTGACTTCTCAAATTTCTGCCTCCTTTTAGGAAGGACTTTAGTTCCACTCTGATCTTGAGTTGGGCAGCTCCTTCTGCAGGCAGATTCATTTTGTTACCTCTGATGAAAATCAGTTCCTGTTCACATATCTTGCACTCAATCCCATTTCTTAGTTTCTTAACACTCTAGTTGCTACTTCTCAACTGTGTACTTCTGAATACAGGAGAATTCAGGTTAACTTTTGTTACTACTAGTGACTTTTGCATGAGTCCTCTGAATACTGTCTTCAGTTGTATTCTCAACCCAATTCATGCTACGTATGAGGTACGTAATGCTTTTGTCACCAGACAGTGGACTACTTTTGGCAAGCTGCCTTGAGCCTGGCATCTGTGTCATACCAGCATTGACTTAGGTGCTCAGCGTCTTTCCACATGTGCTACTGATTATGTAGTCTTACAACAGCTTTATCCAAGCTCCAGTTCTTTCCCAATGGGCTGTGCAGGGACACAGTTTAATTAATTAATTCCCAGACCCCTAAACTTACTGCTCCTAAATCTCCTCTCACATTTTTTGGTTTTTTTTTTTTTTTTTAAGCAGAAGAAGACAGCCCTCAAACCATTTTACCGGGGAGTTCTACTTTTTATGCATTCATTTCTGTTTCACTATTTCCACTGCTGCTTAAAATGGAAAATCATTTCACTTCTGGTCTCTGCAGTGGTGAAGACAGTTTTTCCAAGTCTCCTACTGCTTAAATGAATGGTTAGGGGAGAGACACAAATGGCTACAGATATTGTTCAAACTGCCTTGTCATTTTGTTGCTAGCTATAACCATGGGAGAGTTACCTTTTTTCCTTGGAAACTTCCACAATTATTAGTTACATAATTGATTTGCATTTTTCGTGTTCCATTGGCTGAGTGATGAAAGAAAGCAATCCTAGGACATGGGAGTCAAGAGCTCCCTGCCCTGGCACAGCCTCCTCACCTTCAATTGTTTGCACTTTCTCTCTGAAGAGCATTTCATCTGACCCTCAATCATACAGCAGATGACTTTGTTGGAAAAATAGACACTCTGTGTGATATTGGCATGTGTAAAACTGTAAGACATGATAAATAGTACTTCCACTGTGTTTGCCAGGGCAAAGCCTCAGCCTGGAACACCACATCCAATTATGTGTGGTGCATTTCAGGAGGGCTGTACAGAAGAGCTCGGAAAATAAGGCTAGGAATACAAAACACAATCTGTAAGGAAAAATTGAAAGAAGTAGTCTTAAAAAAAGATTAGTATAACATAATCTTCAAGACTGAAAGTTATCCATAAAGAGGAATTTAATTATCTGTTCTCCACCACTTATATTAGACATAGACGTTCTAATGGTGTGGATAGTGCTAGATGAGAATGACTGTGGAGTTTGCAGTACCTTCATCATCACAAACTTTTAAAAACTGTTAAGCAGCTGTTTTTGAGACATAATTACAATCTGGATTATCCAGACCAAGCATTGGGATGGACTCTCAAGGATCTCTCCAGCCCTTTTTTCCTGTACTTATTCAATAACATTTCCTCCTCCGGCTGCTAGCATATATTATGTACAATGACAAGAACAACTGAAGTTTCTAACTTAGTAACATAACCTGCTGTGCAGAGACCAAGGAGAAAGGAAAGTGAAATCAGGAGTAACAGTAAATGTTATTTTGTAGTCTTTTTTTAAATAAATATTTTTAATAACCTTTTTTGGACTCTGGCATTGGCAGGAACCAAAGGTCTTTACTGTGTCATTGTTTTGTGGATATAAAAGGGTCATGTTATTTGTTTTTAGTAGGTAAAGGGTGAAGGAACAGAGGGCAGTTCCAGGCTTTGAGTGGACGAGAGTCACACTGCATAAGGTCCCAGCAAGGCAGTTCTAGTAAATGGAACCTTTAAACCAAACAAAATTTTCTGAAAGTGTTGCAATCTTGCAGCAGGTCCTGGGAAATTGATCTATCTTCTTTTCTGAAACTCCATACAGAGATAATAACTCCTGTGTACATCACAGTGTTGGGTTTGATGTTATACAAATGAGCAAATGGAAAGCTGCTAAAGTTGCTCAGATAGGAAGGAACTGCGGGAGGCTTTTCACTACTACAAAATACTTTCCAACCTCAACAGGTGCTTGCTAAATAAAGATCAGTCACAATTGCTTCACAGAGGCTTTTGTCCAACATTGCACTGCACTAAACAGGTAGCAACTGGAAGAAACAATGCCAGTTTAAATGTTGGTAGATGCAACACAAAGAAAAGCAAACATTTTTCTGTGTCCTACTAAAAACCAGACAGAATATGGTGTAAGATACAGCCTAATCTTTCCCACAAGGGAGATGATTCAACATTGAATGAACAACAGAGAAGTTGATGTGACAATAAATAACATCTCACATATGGTATGTTTTCTGCCATTTTCAGTACACCCCTTGCTGGCCATACTCAATATCCAGGGATAGTAGGGAGCATCTGTTGGGGGAAACATATATTTGTGGAAACATCTGCTGGGGGAAATACATATTTGCATTAGACTATCCTGTGAAAGCATAGTTGCAGTTGAATTAGTTCTACAGTAAAAGAAATGTGACTCGAACAAGACAATAGTCAGGGAGATGTGCTGGCAGGTGACCCCAAGCCATGTCCTTCACAATGCAGGATTTAGGTTGATCAGAACACTGAACTGCCTATGTAGGAAAATTTCAAGCTTTCAGTGCTATTACTTCTTAAAGGAGCCTCACTATTCTCTTTCCTGATTCTCAAGTTTTGATGGTTTTCCTCTAGTGTTTACAGAATGCCTTGCATTAAATCATTACCCAGGTAATACAGCTTTTCTTCTGATTACTCCAGTCTGGCTTTGGATAACCTAGCTTTCACTATCAGCATCTAAGTACCATTTCCTTCCTTTTAAATTTAAAAATATACTTTATAAAATTTTGCCAAATTAAGCATTTAAATAACTTTTTAAAAAAAAAAAAAAAGGGTTCTGAAAAGGGAGGATGCTTTCTGAAGAAGTATTCTCCTGCTTCTCAGGCCTGCTGATCCACAGGATGACAACACCAGAACTAATACAGTGTTTGGCTGAGATGAGCTGGTTGCTGTTAACCTTGAGCAAGACAGGTTATTCTGCACAGCAGGGAAAAACAACTGTGGGATTTTGTCCTTGTGGTAGTTATCTGTCACAAAAACCACATCCTGAACAAGTCACTCAGGACCTTTAATGTGCAGTGGGATTCCTTGCTGATGCAGCAAAGCAGCAGTCATGGGTAGGAACTCACATCTCCACTGCTCCTAGTAACAAAGCCTGGCAGAGTGGGAGAACAATTGTCTTCCAGAGGCTGAAGAAGCACAGACTACAGTGATAGACATCCTGGCTTTCCATAAAACACAGCAGCTGACATGCTCATGTCCCTCCATTTCCCATAGTTATCCTTCCCTACACTTGGTTCAGTAGATATCAGATTTTGGACACTCTCATGCCTTAGGAAGCAGCACCAGGGAGCAGAGCTATGTGCCTCACAGCTGTAAAAAGGGTCTTTTTTCTGCAACAAGGCAGCACTATGTAGCAGCTCACTGCCATAAAGGCAGATGCTCCCTTACCTTCCCATATTCCCCTCCCATTCCCAGGCACAGTTCTGGCCCTTTGCTCAGGCTGCTGATTGCTTTCATCTGACTTAGGAGTGGGTTCAACTCACTAATTACAGAATGCACCCATCAAACTCCAGGCTCTGCCAGCTGATGCAGCTGAACTGGCTTCACACTGGCGGCAGCACCAGTGTAACAGAAGGAGCAACACTGCATAACTTGAAGTGGGTTCATCCTGTTGGAAGCATTGAAATATTAGACTGTCTCAACATCTCACAGGACTGAGCCACAAGTACCTGGCAGAGCAAAAACTCTTGAGGGTTTGCAGTATGCATCCTGCCTTTAACACCCCATCCTAATACCTCTGGCCTCCTCTCTGGCTTGCAGTAAGAACAGGAGGTGGCATTAATGCCTGGAATTCATACAGTGTGCTAACAACTTTTTCTGACCTTCAAGGCCAGAGAACAGAGGCAAGGCAGAGCCACCTCACAGGCTGCCAGCTGGATCATGTGTAAAACCTCATCGAAGAACTTTGGATAGCCTCCTACAACACAGCTGAAAATGCAGACTTTAATTCATGCCAAAGACAGGTTGGCCATGTTTCAGCTCTAAGGCCATGGGGATTCCACTTCTGCCTAATCAAAGAACCAGTCTAAAAACTTCCCTGCTTTTCATTTCAAATGCAAAGCCAGCAAGAAGACAGGGAGAAGAGAGACAAAAAAGCAATTAAGAGTAACAAAGATGAACAAGAGAAGATACTGCAAATGGACGTTGAGACAAGAGATGTGAGGAGAACAGACCTGTATAAATTGTGCAGAAGGTTTTACTGGTGCTAGACTGTCTGAAATGACAAGAAGGGTTTTTGTAAGTGGAAAGAATAAGTGATGCTTTGAAAACAGATTGTTTGCTAGTTCAGTGATAGTTGCCATGAGAACTAAGACATCTAGATAGCTTGTTCCAGAGGAAAGCTCTACAGGTGAAAGCTACTTCTGACACTTTCAGGACTCTGAGAGAATAAATGTTCTAAGGAAGGTGTCTGGAAATTGAGTGATTGTCTCCACTTCCTGGAGGAGGTGTTAAGGGACCCTGGAAGGTCACAGCACTATACAATCGCACCTCAGGATACCCAGCTTGGCCATCCTCGCAGGCTGCTTGGAGCACAGGACTTAGCAACAGATTGTATACTTCCCCCTGGATGGAGTTAAACTTTGTGGATTTGTAATAGCTGTAATTTTTATAGGAAACTATCCCAGCTCTTGTAGTTCTTACATATCCCAGATTTTATGTGATTCTGAAAGATCCACTGGTTTTTTTAGTTTTTATATCTTAAACGACAGTCCCTACCTGAAAGGCTTCTGTAATGGAGGTAATTGTATGTGTATGAAAATGAGCTAACTGTAGAAGCTACATAACCTTTTTCCAAATGTATCTCAGCAACATGTAAATGACAGCACTTTTTTCTGATGTTGATTTTCACTGCAGACTCTATTGTACCATTGAATTTTAGAGATTACAAACAAACTATTCTCTATTTCTAAAACCTTGAAGTCCAAAAGCAGTTCCAGAAATAGAGGAACCCCAGAAAATGGCTTTTGATCAGTAAGTATACAGCATCTTAAAGGAATGGCAGAGGTGAAAGTGTGAGCAATGAAATGTACAGTATAGACGATCTTACTCCATACAATCCAGTATATGGTAGAGGCATTTAAATCTGGTTAAAGACTAGGTGGGGAAAATAACAGTGGTGTGCAGACTCCTGCAGCTCCATCTGGTTTATCTGAACAGAGCTCATTCAATTAGCTCAGCAAGTCCCTAATCAGCAAAATAGATCTTTGTTTAACCACTGCTCACGTCATCAGGGCAGAAGGAATTAGCTCCCAAACCAAGCTCATCTGACCACGTTAGCACATAGTTATGTGTCTGTCTTTTCCGTGTAAAAGTTAACACACCTGACTTCACAGGTTTCAAGTATCAGATCAGTTGTGTCCCAAAAGCCCTAAACTTAGCCAAACACAGGCTTCTGGATACCAGCCCAGAAAGAGTTCTAAGATTTTTCTTAAATTCTGCATTGTGCTGTAATCCCCTAACAATTGTGATAGGAGACAGAGCTGCAGGAGCAGTGAGACTTTCAAAACTTCATTTACATGTTGCAGGAGGACAGCATTAGGAATGAATTCTTGGCGTGCTGTCAGAAGAATTTCTTGCAACAGGAAAATCAGAATTGGGACTCTTACGATCAAAGCTGTTCAGCCAGTGCCACAGATTTGTTTTGCTGTTTTGCATTAGAAACTATGAGCAATATTTTTACATTTTCACTATTTAACATTCTTGGTCAAAATCAGTTTACCCAGAAAGCTCAACTGAATAGCTTTTTGGTTTTTTCCTGTTAAATCTTCTAAATCCACTGCAAAATACATCAGTTCTCTGGAAAACAGCTGTTTAGGCAGGCCGCAGCATTCTTGCTCCCATCCACTCTCTCAACAGTTCCAGCAACCCCAGAGTGCATTTGCAAGGTTTGGAGGTCTTTGCCATTTGCTGACAAGTGGCAATGGCGTCAGGGCCTGGAGTTTCTCACTGACATTCAGTTCTTTCTCCTTTATTTTCCTGTTTTGTTTACTTCAAATGCACTGAAACAAATGGCCATATAAATGTTAATGAATTACAGGCTCATTAATCAGACCTGGGTTTGCCTCCAAGTTTTAGCTGATCTCTCTCAGCCTTGTGAGCAATGTACTGTGAAAATTCTTGAAAAGCTGGTTTAGTTTCATAGGGTGGTGGTGGGAGGTCAATTATTGTTTTGTAATGTTCTCAGATCATAACATTTATTGTAGTAAAAATGGGGGGGAAAGCCTTGAATGAAAATCAAGAGCAAAATATTCTTGCAAGGAGACAGACTGCTCATCCTGAACCAAGTGTCTGATCTTCCAGTATTAGGCTAGACACAGTAATGTCAAAGTACTCCACGTGCACCAGCACTTAAGGTGCTGCTGCAAAAGATGTGGCTGAATTTATGAAGCAGATGATCCTGTCTAGTGTACATTACACCTAGAGACATCCCGTGACACTGGCAGTCGGTATTGCACTCTAAATACAGAGATGTGTGTTCCAACAGTGCTCTGAGCTCACAGAGGCTCTGCTCTGCTGATTCGAGTTGACTGTGGCCATTGGGGTGAGGAGTCAAATGGTGCAAGGCACAGTTGTAGTCACTCTGCATTTTTGATGACTGAGATTGGCTGGTTTTATTCATAGTTAAAGATTGGTCCATCTTGGCTCCAGAATGTCTCAATTTTAAAATATTCTGGAGTGTAGACTGAAATGTTTTCCATTTCCATTTCATCACAGAACACACACAAAAATAGAGATACTCTCCAACCCACTCCCAACCTTACTTCACACTTGAAGAGCTGCTTGCAAACATGAACCTTAAAAGGTATAGCCAAAAGGGCAGTCAGGAGCTCTGTGGGACAAGTAAAAAGATTTATTATAATCTCCTCTGTCAGAACTGCGTCTTAGTTCTCACTGCCTCTGTTTTTAAGCCCAGATTTGAACGTCTGAACTTTCCCCCAAGTAGCACATGACAGAGCCAGTTTGTGCCAGGTTCCAAAATCAGCTCCCAGAGACCTTTCTTGACCACAAACTGGAGCCAGAGCATGCAGTGTGACCTTACTGTGGGGTCATGCTGTGCCCATGTATTAAAAAATAATTATTTTCTTTTTTGCCTTTCACTTCTGCAATTACATGAATGTTTCATTTCCTCTTACTATACACTATTACCGTAAGAATTGGTGTTTGAACCAAGTCAAAACAAAGCCATGATGTCACTTGCCAGAGCATGGAAAATAAAACATTGCATTGAAAATCACAGCTCTTGTCTTGCAAACTACGTGATTAAAAAATATAACAGCCAGCTCAATATTACTACTGTACCACACACAGGCAAAACTAGAACTCATGTGTTCAACAGTCTTTAGCTCTCAGACGTCTACTGGACATTCGTATTAGAAGACTAAAGTACTTTCTCCATGAGTTCTATATGCAAGTCAAGGTGTGCAGTATATACAGTCTGCATATACTTTCATATTTTTCACATAAAAATTATTTTTTATATAAGCTAACAGTAGTTAACATTGTATGCATTTTTATATCATTTTAATCTTTGAGATAGATATATAGATGATAATATATTGTTTAAATGTTGTGGTGATAATACAAGTCTGTCTTTCTCCTCTTTGTGCCTTTCCGGTAAATTCATAGCTATTCTTAGTTACAGTTTTTGAACTATTAGGTCCTTCACATTAACGATATAAAAAAACAAATAAAGGACTTCAGAACTCTGAATATGACTGAAATTGCACTGACCGTGAAAAAAGGCTGTAACAGTGCCTGATGCTGTTCACATCTCTGCAACTGGGCTTGAACAAGAGGGTGCAATTCCTACATGCTTTGTAATACTCAGTCTTCTTCCTCAAAGTCTTAAAGGGATCTCCTCCCATAGGCTGTTAGGAATGGCTGCTCTGAGCCGTTAGCAATGACTCTCCAGGGTATTTCTGTGTGGTCGGTTACTGCCCACATGTACACATTATGAATAAAGGGACTAAATCCAAAAAATGGAAATCCAAATTGAGTGCCAAGAACAAAGCCTTAGCACCACAGGAAGCTCCTGCCTCTGCTGGGAAGCAGAAAAGTACTTTGATTCCTAAAAACATACTTATAGACTTAGCCCTGGACACCCTAGAAAGTGGCACAGCTCCAGCAGGACAGAGACATGGGAGTTTCCCACTGTCAGCCCAAAACTCAGCCCTTTTTCATGCTTCTCTTTCAAGATTAACATTTTGTCATTTGGGCCAAATGCCACACTGTGAAAACAAACCTTGTACCTCTTTGTAGACCAAACTTCATCAGCAGCACCACTGAAATATTATTATCATGGCAAGATCTCATGTTCTTGCTATCCATCCTGAATATCCATGATCTCCACAGTTTTGTTTCCCTACCTATGGAAATAAGTAATAATTTGTTACGACTGCATTACACCAGAAGGGAAACTATGAATGAAGAAACATATTTGGTCAATATAACTACCAACCATCATGGCTATGTTCAGGAATGGAGACTATAATCAGAAATCAAGAAAATTATGAAAAATAATTTTCCTGGTCCTTAATTTTCAGTGGGCTACAAAAATCAGAAGTCTCAGCCTTAATGTTTGCACTTTTCATGTGAAATGCTCTATTAAAAAAAAATTGCAAATAAAAATCATGCCCTGAGCCTCTGTCTGCTGAGGTCAGACTCCGGGTAGTAAAGACATCCACAAATGATCAGGTTGTTCCTCTGAAAAAGCTGACCCTCAGGAAAGCAGCTTGCTTATAGACAGGACTGCATGCAGAAACTGAAATGGTGCCTTTTGTGTTCAGCAGCAGCAGACCCCGTTCAATAAACTAATGGAGAAATGGCTATTTTTCTGTCTGTGTTTCTTGTGTGAAGCATGCAACTGAAGGCGTTGGAGGAAAGCCAAGTCTTTAAATAGCACTGACCACTAGCAGAAATCCAAAGCAGTGGATAGTAAACTCAGATTAACAGAAAGAAAGAAAAACTATCCCCATTTTCATGGCATTGCTCTTATGTGCCTGGCTGGAGCTCACCCCTTTGCCTTGCCCTAGAGGATTTGAAGCAGAAGCCCATTTCTATCCTGCTATTTAAGGGCCCAGCACAGCTCTGGGCACCACGAGCACATCACACTCTGCACGCTCTCACCCTGTATGTTCAACATCCTCTCTCTCCAAAAGCAGCTTCTTTCTAGGATGATCAGCACAAACCCGCCCGTGAATAGTGAGAAAATGCACTAAAAAGATGATCAGACTAATTTGCATATATTTGATGTTCAGCATAGTGCATCTGTTGCATGGTTTCCATATTCATGCTGCTCTCAGAGGAGAATCATTTGCTTTGTGCTGTAAGAGCTATGCCCCCACACCTCCCTGATTTCTCCACATTCACTTGCTCCCGTATGTATTAATTTTTTCAGTGGGATTTCTTCCTGGTTTCCTATCCCCATAGAGCAGTAATGATTTGTTCTATGAAGCCTTGCAGTAGGTGGATAAACATTACTGGCCTCATTTCATGCATGGAGAATCCGAAACAGGAGGGTTATGCACAGACTGCCATTGTAGAGAGGAGGGGCTGTAAGCACCAGTTTTAACACATAGGAATTTCTCTGTTGCCTCACAGGTGTGTACTGTGCTTCCACTCACGCTCTTGAGCTTCTCAAAACTGAAGGATAGCACGACCTTTTAGGAAAAACAAGCCTAAACCTAACAGGCACTGGGTGCGCCATGGCCACAGTGGTTGTTATTTACAGCAGAAAAATATGTGTGCTCAACTTTGGATGTGCATAAATGTGTTTTCTGCATCCCGATGCACTTCACTTGTACACATGTACATGTTTGTGGGTTGAGGTATTCACCTGTGGCAGGATGTCCCAGACAGGAAATTTGCTGTGATTTAATGTCTGATGAGCCACACCTGGAGAGACACAGGACTAGACCACCAAGTGTTGCAGAACAACTTAAAAATGAGACACAGAGGGGGCCTGTGGCTGTACAAAAGAGTGCAGAAGGTGGATGTGATTTCTTGGCACTGCTGAAGCAAGGCAGCCTGACCCCACAGCACCTCTGCAATCCTTTGCTTACTCAGGGATATCCAACACTGCCTTGGCTGGGCATTTGAGCACAGTCATTAAACAGTAAGGAAGCTGGTGGCAGCTAAACCACCTGTCACATGTGAGGAAGGTTTTGCTTGCTCTTTCAAATGTCAAAACCAGGTCAGAACTGTAAGACAGCAGAATCAGATGAGGAGAAATCCTCAGGGCAACAGCTAATGTAATTGGCATAGCTGGGAGCTGGTGAGGCAGAATGGGCAGCAGTCCTCCCTCACCTCAGCATGGCCCCACAGTTTGCCAAGGGTTATTTCAGGGCAGAGAAACAGACAGATTATTCCCTAGCCTCCTCATGACTTTCTTTCCCCCTCAGTGTTTCTAGAAATGTTCTCCCCTAAGGCTGCATATGATTGACAAGTTAATAAAAGGCATTTAAGGATATAGAGATATCTCCCAAACTCCTTCCTGAGAAACATACAAATCTATGCAGAGGAAGGCAACATCTCAGTGTTAAATTTCCTGACCCGTAGCAGTCCTTGGCTGTAGGGCTTCTTCCTAAGCCAGAAGTGCTTAGTAGCCCTTTCTGCATTTTTTAAAAATTGCTTTTACAATAATCTAAACTTTTGGCATCCACAGCATCCTCAAGCAGTAAGTTTCACAGGGTAACTATACACAAGGTGTTAAAAGGAGCCATCTTTTGACTCTTCTGGACTTGTCACCTCATCATTTTCTTGATGTTCCCATATTTCCTGTCTGCTGATAGACAGTGAATAGTTGGTCTTTTCTAATTTTCTCAGCTCTGCTGGTGATTTCAAAGATTGCCATCACACCCACCACCCCAGATACCTCTTTTTAAAGTTAATATGTCCTATTGCAGATAATATTTTGCTTCTTGCCTCTCTTCTTGGTACTGGTCCCACTTTTATCACACCTTTTTGACACTGGAAGGCCAGGCCGGCACATGGCACTTGACATTTGGGCATGCAGCAATTACATACAAAATGTATGTGTGTGTGTATATATATTTACTTTGTGTGTGTGTATACAGACATATGGCAGGGATGTTTCTGCTTTTATTCTCTATTTCCTTCTTAAAATTTTATTAACAGTTTAGTCTTGTGATCAGCACTGAGAGATGCTCTTATGTTTTCACAGAAGCATCTATTATTGCTTGAGGCAACTCTGCCCTGAATTGTATTCATTAGCTAAACTAATGTTTAGCTAAACTAGCTTTTTATGTAAAGCTCCTGAAGAAATACATGAGATGAGCTGGTTCTTCCATTTTTCCTCTCTACGTACAACATCACATCTGTGGAGAGAAACTTCCATGTGCCCCATGACCCAGTGAAGGAACCAAACAGTGAGGAACACCCTGGTTCATCCTGTGTGAAAGTGCTCACAAATAATATAGTTGGGTTTTTTAATAAATACAGAAACTGTGTAGCTAAGCGTCTGTGTAGAATGGGGCACACTGAGCTCCATAAGGATCTGAGCATGAGACAGACCTCTAAATCCACATTAATACAGGTTATGAGCCATTCTGTATTTGCAACACTGGCAGGGGAATGGTAGGGCCCAGCCCCCCTGTTCAGTAACCAGTTCTGTTTGTAATGCAGAGGACGATGGAAATCTCCAGCATCAGGAAATCTGACAAACAAGGTAAACAAACATCTCCCCAGAGAAGTGCATGTCTAACTAATCCCCCTGATGAAAGAAGACTGGCTGACTGAACTCTCAAGGTCCTTTTCTACCCTTATCTTGAAGTGCCTCAGATTATCAGCCATCTCACAGATACATAAACAGATCAGTCTCTATTTCCCCAGAGCATATTTGTGGATAGAATCTGCAAACACCTTCTTCTCTCATTCTCCTCTTAAAATTCCCCATTTTTTGAATAGCTCCTACAATGCTGCCATACCTTTCTGAAACAATAGAGCAAATTAAAATCACTCAGAAGCTGGGAGATACCTCCTAAGTGTCCAACATATCCTTTGTCACCTAGGTACCTTTTTGGTTTTCGCAGAAGGGAGGAATGTAGTGGACACAAAATTCTTATCAGAAAATAATAAATATCTGTCTTGAGGTCTTTGAAAATGACAACAGCTTTGTATTTCCAGCTGACATGTGTTATGACCTCAAGTTACTGGATTGCCATTTGAGAAGCTGTTTTCCAAAATGGAATCTTTTAGTCCAGTTGCCTGCTGTCCCCTACAGTACTTTAAAGTGATGCTTTGAGAGACCAAAAAGTTCATCCACCCACTTCCTCATAATGGGTGTTAAATCCTGCCATTTTCCTGGAGCATCTGCAGCAAAGATTTCTTTCTAAATGTAACTGTGCTACCCACTGGTAGTGTCAGAATTCTAGGGATAACACCACTAACATGCTGACTGCTCTGATGATTATTTCCCTATTGACAAGACTGAGAGCTCACACTCTGTAACAATGACCTAAAAAGCACACAGGGATGGATCAAAATGGCAGAACTCAATTTCAGGCTTCATAAGATTTCTGAAGCAAATGCCAATTTGAAAAATGGCAACTGAGTGAGTTTAGCATGGCAGGATTAGCCCCTGTAATGGTTAAGAACTCAGACACTAGCTCATTACGAGAGGATGCTAATTATCTGGAGTGGATGGTATCTGTCAGCATCCAAATGGCCAGGAGCCCAGAGTCTGGGTTGCATCAATTACAAGCCCAAGATCGAATTTCTCTTGCGCTGGTCCTGGGGCATTTCAGGTGACATGGGAACGGTACCAACAGCAGTGGAAAAAGCTCTGGCCTCCTACCAAGGTGAGCAGAGCCCTGTTTGCCATCCACCGGCTCCTGTCCCGCCATCTAGTGGGGTGTCTCCACATGGCACAGGCGTTCAGAGAGCCGTAAGTCCGACACGAAAATAGAAAGCTCGCGGGAGGACGACTTCTTTGAGCCTTCTCAACAGGGATCGCTAAGTAAACTGAAGATGTCTCCAGGGTGAAGAACTGGGCAGAGATGTTTGCCTTAGAAGCACTGGCTAACTTTGAAGTCGCACCTGTGGATAGAAATTGTAACCCTGGCTCACGCTGTGGTAAAACCAGCTCCGTGATGGAGCCGTGGATGGAGCCGTGGATGGAGCTCTGGGACCCCCTTCCCCAGGGCTCAGCTGCTGTTTGTGCCCAGGCCCATCCCTCACTCCCCACCTGTGCTGTGCTGCGGCCATGCTGTGTCCGGCCCTGTGTCCGGCTCATCCCAGCCCTTGGTGTGGCTTTAGACATTGGTCCCACACCGCTGGCCTGGCTGGGGCACCCTGGGACTGAGCCCTTGCTGGAGAGGACAGTTCCCCTGCCTGCAATTCCAGCTCCCCTTCCCTTATGTAGCTGGCCTAGCTGCTCCATGAGAAGTCAGCTTGAGCTCTCTTAACAAATGGATCTACTTGTGAGCTACCTCTGCTGTGGAAGATAAATAGGATAAATTCCATTCCCATTATTTGTAAAACAATTGAACCAGCCAGGCATGCTCTGAATTTGGTTGTTTTTTTATGCATGACTTTATAAAACCTTCACTCTGCTGTAAGAGTAGATCTCGCTGCAGAGGCACATCCATGTTTACAGCTCACGGAATAAGTTGAGTCCCAGCCAACACAAGAAATTAGACCCCTGCTTACCTTTGCCTTAGGTTTGGCATGGAAGGAGCCCTTTCTGCAGCATACCTTTAATCTGAGTCAAAGGACTGTACCACATTGTATTTAAATAGGACTAAAATAGGGACTCACTAGGATTAAAGCTCTGGGCACTGCAGAACCTGAATGCTTCTCCTTCTGTGTACATGTGATTTCCATGCAAACCCATCTTGACATGCAGGGCAACATTCCTCTCATAACATCCCTTTTCCAAACCCTCTTGTTCATTCTGAATAGGGATTTGAGGATATTATTTGTATCCTAATTGTGTAACCACTCTAAACAGGTATAAATGGCAGCACATAGTTAATCTAAGAACCACTTGGTGATGAATAGAGTTTAAAAGGACCTAGAGGCAGCCTGTCCCTTTGCTGTGGGGCAGAACCAGCCATTATCTGTGTCAATAATAACAGATCTAACATGCTTTCTGATCTCCCATAAGCAGGTTTCTAGCTTATTCTCCAAACCTGCTGGGACAGAGAACTACATAGACAGCCTATTCTTTGCTTCTCTATTGACTGTGCTGGAAAGCATTTCCAATGGCTAATCTAAATCTTCCTCACAGCAAAACAAACTAACTCATATTCCTTCTACTCATTCCCTCTGCCTTTGTGAACCCTTGCTGATCAGTCCATACCTTTTTCAAAGTGTGTTGGTAAAGCTGGAGTCAGTGCTCCAGGAAATACCAGCACCACCAAACAGAGCTCAGCCCCTCAAATCTATGACAGCACGAGTTTCTTACACATAATATCACCACTTATCTACTCCAATATGGTGTGGGCTTTTCTCAGAACAGGTGAAATAGACATTAGGATTTTTTTTTTCCACTGAAAGGCTGGTCTAGCATCAGAATTGGGATGTAGTTGAGTCACCATCCCTGGAAGTATTTAAAAGACAAGTAGATGTGGCACTCAGGCACATGGTTTAGTGGTGGACTTGACAGTGCTGGGTTGATGATTGGACTCAATGATCTCAGAGGCCTTTTTCAAATTAAATGTTTCTATGACTCTATGATTCTAGTTCAGCTTTGGATCCACCAGTATCCCAGATCTTTTCTGTAGAACTGCTGCCCGGTTCTCTGTCCTGTGTCCGTGGCTGATCATTTCTGCTCTGCACTCATGTGCATGACTTCAGAGCACCCATATGGAGCACATCATCATCTCAGCATTCCCTGGCATTTGCCAGCAGCAGAAGCCTACAACAGAGGTACAGGCCAGGACAAGGCAGCACTTCCCCTATGCACTCTTTCAGTTTCTAGTAATGTGTGGCTCAGAGCTTGTTGGAATGTTATGCTGCATCTTTGTGTTCAAAAGCTTTTGGTAGGTTCTCCTTTTAGTAAATGTTTGACTGCTCATTGACCTACTGGCCCTGTCCAAATGCCTTCTAACAACTCAGGCCACTTGTCCAATGTGTCAAAATCACTTTTTAATTCCAGTCTTGATCTCTGATACACCTGTGGTCCTTCCCAATGCACTGTTACTGCCACTTTAATGAATGCACCCTCTATTCCATCATTCAGCACATCAGTGGGACACACCAGCAGCAGACCCGAGGATCAGGTGCAGGCTTTTCCACCACAGCCCTTTCAGTGTGGATGTTTATAAGTTTAGTAAGTATAAAATTGCAGGTGGGCAGCACCTTGCTTCATAATTCTTAACTTGGGAATCGCAGTCCTGTTTTTCCTCAAAACGCAGGAGTTGCTGTGCCGGCTGACAGCCTTACGCCCTCCAGGGTGTCACAGGTAAAAGGGGTTTGTGGCTGCGCAGTGACCTCTGTGTCTGTTCGCAGAAGTGCAGCAGCCAGCGAGAGGAACAGAGCTCTCAGGGGCCCGGCTGCAGCGAGAGGAACTGTAAATACTGAAAATGCCAAAGTAAGAACACCTGCATTTGTTCTGAGTGCACGAAGGGTTGTTGCTCAACCGAAGACCTTCCTTGTATTCTAAAAAGTGATGCCTTTGTCTGGGATATCTTCATCTATCTAGTCCACATGGTCTATCATTTGTGAATAGATCTGATCTGATAAGCTACACTCATGATCAAAGCTCAACTCTTTTAAATACTAATCTTGGGATCTGGGATTCTGACTTAGTACACTGCCAATGTAAATCTAAATTATGAATTTTGGCTCGAGATCCAAAAGCCGAAGGATTGCCAAGCACTGGAAGACTGACTATATTCATAACATAAACTCACCTGAAAGAATCAAACTGATGGTCTGGCTTTGTAAGATCAATTCCCAATTAATAAGAAGTGGTAACAAATAGTGATCAAATCTTTATTGCCTGAAAATGCCCCGGGAAAAAAAAAGACTTGAAGGAAACCAGTTAAAAGCTACAGTTTCCATCTGTGTGTGTTGAAAGAGGGGCTACAAAGTGACAGCTCTTTGTTTCAGTCCTAAATTCCAGACAGATTTGTGAAGACATGAATTGATCATGTGCATCCTCTCTCCCAAAGCCTTTGTGCTGGGAGATGCACTGAGCAAGGGGGCACTGGGCACTGGGCACACACTGTCCTGCCAGCCTCTCTGCAGTGCCAGGGCTTGCTCAGTCCTTTAATCTTCATTTTTCCAGTTTCTTTCTACCAGCAGATAACTATGTGTGTGAATATATATATATACATATACACTTAGTTCCTCTCCCCCACACCCAGCAAATGATGTAAAACATCACCACTTTTATGTGACTTTCACAGCCTTTTAAAAAAGTTAGAAGAACACACTGGTGCTATCCCTTACGTCATAGACCAGTATCACCTCTCTTCCTCCAGCCTCACCTCTGCTTTATTTCCACTGATTGCACCCTGCAGGAGACATAGCTGAAGGCAGGATCCCTTCCCTTTTCTCACAGTTCAGGGGGAGTTGCCACAATGGGCTGAAAATGTAATGTTTGTTTAGAGAAAGAATGGTGTAGTATCAGCTGTCATCTGGCACTTTAATCCAAGACACAATTAGCTGAGCACAGCCATATCCAGATGCTAATACTTGATGGAAGTAACACTGAAGTAATTCACAACTGTCTGAGGTGTGGCTTTCCATGTGAAAGGCTTCTTGTGAGACTGCAGACACCTGCCTAGAAAATCCTCCTCAGATTCTATTAGAAGACTCATCTATAAACCCACAGGATTTCCATCAGTCCTTCGGGATTTACACAACACCAAAGCTGAGGTGCACTATCAGGAAAACCTGTCACATAATTTTGGTTGTCAATCGGCAACTAAAAAGGTGGAGGGAGGGGTGGAGGGAGGGACCACATTTTTAACCTATCACTCTGAAACGTGACTCCAGCTCTGGCTGGATGTGAGAAGTGCTTGAAGACGCTGCCTGTTAGAAACGCAAAGGTTTTCTCAAATGTCATCGGTTTCTGAAAAATAGGGAATAAAAGCATTTTCAAATCTATTTCACAAAGTATCAGCACATGACATAATTCTGTGTTTATATGGGATCACAGGAAAGTTTCAGGACTGGTATACCAGGTATACCTTCACTATGGTATAACACTGGTATACCATAGTGAAGCCTATGCCAATTTAAACACTGCTAACTTCAGCTTGATATTGATTTAAATTAACTCAACTCACAACAAACTGGTGTTCACACAGGAGCCTGGACCCATTTAACAGATGCATTTTAAAATGACATCTCACATCTTACACCTGCAACTCTTAATACAGACCTACAGGCAAGGCAAAGCGACCTGAATGTCCACCTACCTTCCCATCGTGCTAAAGGCTTTCTACCCTGACTTCAGCAAATTGAGTCAACTGATGAATTTGTAAGAGGTTTCCAGACTACTGCAGAAATATCCATTTTTCTAGAACAGTCTCTCGAGAATAAAACCAAATTGAAGCACACCTACTAACTGGATGTTTTTAGCTGCATATTACACTACATAGAAAGTGCCAAATGTTCCCCTGTCACTCAACACACTGCTAAAGATGTAAGTTGCTCTTTTTCTACTGTGATTTGTAAAAAGAGGGGCTATCTTTTATCAGGCCAGCTGCCACTGAGAAAAAATACAGGAAAAGCTTTTGGGAAGAAGCCCCTTCTTCAGGCCTGAAATAGCAGCAGTAGTCTCGAAGGTGAAAACCAGCAGAGAACAACTTATAAATTTAATTAGATTATGTAAGCAGCTAGACCATCCAAAAAAAAAAAAAAAAAAGGGCACTGATATCTGGAGCAAAGGAAGGAAGAGCAGGGAAGGTGGAGATAAAAAGGGAGCTCTCCTGGCACACACAAAGAAAGCAATGAGCAATTTACTGCCTAAGGAAGGTGAGGGAAAGAGAATTGTGTCCTGCCCTGATGTCTCTACCAAGTCCAGGATCATTAGCATCGTTAAGCGTTTCAGGTCCCATGATGTCTTTTGAAGGCATTTTATCAATTTCTCTTAAGGATCAGAGTTCAAGTGAGGTCTAGATTTGTTTCAGCTGTGACAGGCTGCTGCAGAAAAGGATGTCCAAAGGGAGAAAAAGAGGTCTAGGCATAACTGCCCTTCCATCTTTCATCTCAACCCTGACTACTGGGCTAAATCTCACTTATCCTTAGAAAAATAAGAAAAATATACCTGCCCCAGCCAGCCCTTTCACAAGTGCACAAGCGGTACCTCGGAACATACCCAACTCAATTTCCCTGAGGGACTAATAACAGGAAGAGTCCAACAGCTTCCTAATAATTTCCCTATAAATGTTTTGAAAACATCACTTATTTGGAGGAGGTGCAGCACCCAGTAGAGCAAATGTATGTCCATGTACCCCCAGTAGGGCCAATGACTTTCTGTGTCCCCATGTCACAGCCCTGGCAAGGTCTAGAGCCCCTCAGCAGCGTGTGGGGATCATGGCAAGGAGGCAGCAGCTGGAAGTGGCCAGGACAGCTCACACAGACCTGTGACAACGTGTCAGGCTGCCCATGGAGGGGACACCCTGGCTGTGGTGGGACACGGGCAGCAGTGCTTCCCCGGGGTGCTTGGGGAAAGCTGGACACACTTCTCCTTGGAAAGTCAGTGTGTAGATTTACAAGGCTGCCTGTATTAAATTGGAGGCTAGTTTGGAAAATGTGAGTGCAAAGATGCTTCCTAATACAACACAAGAAAAGAGACAGGATATACATAACTGCCTCCCTGAAAAAAAATTGAGGAAAAAGGAAGGATGCATAGATGTGCCCAAAAGCTGTACCATCTTGCACCAACTGACAAAAAGAAAGTGAAAATGTGATCATCCCAGCTCAGTGACTCTGAGTAATGAGAAAAGGGCCAGTGCTCATACATCCCAGACCCCTCATAAGTTAGACAGAAAGAAAAGTGTTACTGAGAGCTTAAAAGATTAGAAGAAAGAGGAAAATTGATGTTGAAACTCATGAAATGCAACCACAGGCAATGAGGGAGAGGCATCAGCCCTGCTCTGGCACGGGGCAGGACTGCTTGCCCTCCAGAGGTGCCTGCCAGCCCTGACCCGCTCTGACTCGGGAAGGACGAAACCCCGCTCCCCGTTCTGCAAGATGAATCTGAGCAGCGCCCTGGCAGCCAGGAGGGGCAACCCTGTCCTGGGGGCATCAGGCACAGCATCACCAGCCGGGCAAGGGAGGGGATTGTCCCGCTCTGCCCTGAGCTGGGGCTGCCTCACCTCGAGCGCTGGGGGCAGTTCTGGGTGCCATAACGTAAGAAAGACACGGAGCTATTAGAGCGTCCGAAGGAGGGCAATGATGGTGAAGGGCCTTGAGGGGAAGCCGTATGAGGTCACTAGGTGTGTTCCTCCTGGAGGANTGCCGGGAGGCGGAGGCTGACGCGCCTGGGTGTATGTGTGTTTGTCTGTCCCCCGCAGAGGATGAGATGTTCTCGGACATCTACAAGATCCGGGAGGTGGCGGACGGCCTGTGCCTGGAAGTGGAGGGGAAGGTGAGTGCTCGCCCGCCCCGAAGGAGAGAGGGAGGGAGGAAGGGTTGCCGCGGTGACTCACGGCCGGTAGGGAGTGGGGGTGGCGTCCCTGCGAAGGGCCCGAGCAGGGAAGGAGGGAAGGGAAGACCCACCTTGGCCCAGTGCCTTGTGCTGCCGTAGGTGGTGCCTGAGAGAGCTCGGGTCAGCCAGGCTGGAGTGTCATGGAGCTTGGGTTATGCACTGTGGGGGGGGTCGTGCTTGGGAGTCATAGAATTGTAGAATACTTTGGGTTGGAATGGACCTTGAAGACTATCTGGTTCTAGCCTCCCTGCCATGGGCAAGCACACGTTCCACTAGACCAGGTGGCTCAAAGCCCCATCCAGCCTGGCCTTGAACAATTCCAGAGATGGGGCATCCACAGGTTCTCTAGGCAACCTCGGCCACTGCCTCCCATGTAAAGAATTTCTTCCTAATATCTAATCTAAACCTACTATCTTTCAATTGGAACCCATTCCCCCTTCTCCTGTCACTGGGAAATTAATGCTCAAGCTGCAGCCGGGTTCCTTGCACTGAACTGTGTCTCTGGCATTGTGTCCTGCTGTCAGGTCATAGGTGTGTAAGAGCGGTAGTGTTAAGGTTTTTTGCAGAGCCGTTAAGTTTTTTGATGTCTCTAAATCTAGATGGTCACCAGGACAGAGGGTCAAATTGATGACTCTCTAATTGGTGGCAATGCCTCTGCTGAAGGTCCTGAGGGAGATGGAACAGAAGCCACGGTCATAACTGGTGTTGACATAGTAATTAACCACCACCTTCAGGAGACCAGCTTCACAAAAGAATCCTACAAGAAGTACATCAAGGATTACATGAAAGCGTAAGTGTTGGTGGGCTTTTCCTTCAGTTGAATTGCAGTGGTTTTATGTGCTTGAGATGGTAAAAACAGCACTGGATTTACTCCTAGTAGGTGTTACTTCTGATACAGGTGTGAAACTGGCTGTGAACTTCAGTAATGTCTCAATGCTTGGCACAACTGGAGCCCTAAAAAATGGGTGATGGCATATCTGTGTTTATTTTGGCTGAGGTAGAGGACCTGGTCATGTGCTTTGGATCTTATTTGTAATCTTGCTGTTTTCTTTTGTATTTCTCGGTGCCAGCCTTTCATGGAAGGGAGTGAGGTAGTAAAGAAAAGCTTCGGAAGCTTTTTTAGCGTGACAATGTAAACAGCTAAATGTGTATGAATGGGTCTTTTTGCTAGTTCACAGTATAATATCTGTTGGTTGGTGTCCAGTGGGGTTAATACTGAGAGTGAAAAAGCTTTGTGACACGGGTGGATGATACTCCTGCTGCGGTGGAAAGGGCTTGCTGATTTTTGCCTATCACTAGCATGGTTGTAAATGACCGTGGTAGGAGTGGCAGGTACTGTTCTGTGATTTCACTTGAAAAACTAAGTTAAAATTTGGGGGCTTTGAGAGGGAGGGGGGAGAAAGGCAGCAAAATCTAAGTTTGACAGGTAGCTATTCCTTCTGCTATGACATCTGCCAGACAGTGAAGTTATTAAGCTAGAACATGTTTTCAGAGCATTTTTTCTTTCTCCTTCCAGAATCAAAGCCAGACTTGAGGAACACAAGCCAGAGAGAGTAAAGCCTTTCATGACTGGGGCTGCAGAACAAATCAAACACATCCTTGCCAACTTCAAAAACTACCAGGTAAGTTATGTCTCCTTACAGCAGTATTGATAAGCTGTGATTGGTTCATCTGCTGAACAGCTTGTTGAGAATTTTGGGGCTCCTGCTGTGAGGATGCTAACCTGGCTGTCTCAGAGAGTACTGGGGGCCCTGAGAGTCAGGGAGGAGAAGTAGTTAAAGACTGTTAGCTGTTTGGGGACCTCATTTCAGCTGGTAATGCTTGTAGTTAGCTACATTTGTTACGGTGATTCAAGGACTGTGCAGTTAGGCTTGGAAGGTGGATCACTTTGGCCCTTGCTGTCTCTTACCCTCTTCATAGCAGCATGGTAAAATTACCGAATCACAGAATGCTTTGGGTTGAAAAGCATCATCGAGTTCCAATTCCCTGCCATGGGCAGGGACACCTCTCCCACTAGACCAGGTTGCTCAGAGCCCCATCCAACCTGGCACTGAACACTTCCAGGGATGGGCCATCCATAGCTTCTCTGATTGGTCTGTGCCAGTGTCTCACCACCACAGTAAATAATTTCTCACTAATATATAATCTAAATCTATCCTCTTTTGAGTTTCATAGCCATTCCCTGTTGTCCTATTGCAATGTGCCCCCATCAAAAGTCCCTCTCCAGACTTTTTGTAGCCCCCTTTAGGTACTGGAAGGTGCTGTAAGGTCTGCCTGGAGCCTCTAGGGGTGAACAGCCCCAGCTCTCTGAGTGTCCTCATAGCAGAGGTGCTCCAGGGCTCTGACCAGCTTAGTGGCCCACCTGGGCTTGGTCCAGCATGTCCACATCCTTCGTGTGTTGGGATCCCAGCTCCAGAGCTGGATGCAGCACTCCAGGTGAGGTCTCAGCAGAGCAGAGGAACAAAAGCATCTCCCTTGACCTGCTGGTCACTGCTCTTTTGATACATTTGGGTTTCTGGGCTGCAAGTTCACAGTGCTGGGTTACACAGAGTTGTTGTCATCCAACACCCCAGATCTTTCTCCTGAGAGCTCCTGTCAATCCGTTCTCAAGCCCAGCCTGTATTTGTGCTTGGGGTTGCCCTGATGCAGGTGTAGGGCATTGCACTTGGCCTGTTGAACTTCACAAGATTCCCATGGACCCACCTCTCCAGCCTGTTTCAAGGTCCCTCTGGATGGCATCCCTTTCTTCTGGTGTGTCAGCCATGGTGGCACTAAGATGGACAAACTGCAGAGAAGGGAAATCCTGTGGCTGATCAAGGAGACTTTTAAACTGAGCTTGGTGATGTCACATTGTTTGTGTATAAAAAGGTATTTTTCTCCTGGCATTAGCCAATTAAATGCCTTAGTGAAGGCATTCCTCTGAAGTTTTTTGTAGGTGAGAACATGAATCCAGATGGAATGGTGGCTCTCCTGGATTTCCGTGAGGATGGTGTGACCCCATATATGATTTTCTTTAAGGACGGCTTAGAAATCGAGAAATGTGTAAGTACTGAACTGAAGTGGCTCAATGTGCCCAACTACATGGTGAGCTCCTTCATCTCTTGTTCTCCTGTATCCCTGTTAAAGTTTAACAGTAGCTGCCAGTTTGAATACTTCAAGTTTTGTTTAAGTACAGCCTGATTGGTGCTTTCATATTACACCAAGTGCCTGAAACTTTCTTTAAGTACTGTTGAGTTGTACTAAAAGGGGATGTAGTGTCACTGCAGTGATTCATGGTGACGTAATGGCTAAGAAGTGCAGAAGGGATGGTCCTGGTGAGATGTGTGTGATTGGGAATGGGTTTAAACCATTAAAGAGCAGGTCCTGAAATGGAGCACTTCTACTTTGGATCCCTTTTCTGGGGGGTTAATTGTGAAGTACCTTGCATGGTCGTGTTCCATCTTCTTTCACTTAATCTGCTGGCCTTATACAAGAACTGTCAGTTTAAATATTGCCCTAAATTTGGGAACACAGTAATACTTGACCAGGTACTTAACCTTTTTCTATCTGGAATCTCCAACTACCTGAACTCAGGACAGGTCCTGTGGTCTGCTTTAACTACTCTGTATTGAAATGTGGTTGCCACAAGACAGGATTTGGATCCCTTGGAACAGTTGTGGGTTTTTGGCTTGTTTGGAGACCTGTGGAATTCACTGCAGTGTGGGATCACCAGTTGCTTTGCCCAGTCATTGTGGACTTCTGTATATAGACAGCTAAATATATCTGTAAAGCCTTTCACAGGCTTTCTGGTATGCAAGTCATGTAAAGATGAGCCAGATTCTGGTGTGGAGCAGTAACCAATTAAAGGAATACTTCAATTGGCCAGACAGACACAGCACCTCCCACAGCCTGATGGAGGGGGGTTGTCTGTCCTGGCCCTGGAACAGGTGATCACCTGGAAGGTACCTCCTGGGACCAGAAGCTTCTGTGCATCTCCTCTGTGGGGAGACATCCCTCTATGGGGGCACACCTTGTGGATGTGTTGTTTGGATAACTCCATCTACCTTAAGGTGGAGTAAAAAAACAGTAACAGGGTGTTCCCATGTGCAGTAAAACCTGCTTCAGCTTCTGGGTGCAGCTGTTTTCAGAGACAGCAGGTACACTGTAAGCTCTGGTACTTGTTTAGGATGTGCTTGCTCTTGAGAGGAAATCTGAACCTTGGTGTGTCCAGCAGGAAGGGTGTGAATGAGTTCCACCTGGCTTGCTCAGCAGCTGGTGGGTGCCAGTTGCTCTGTACAATTGTAAAAATGATCAGCATCCTCTGATAGACCGTGGGCACTTTCCTGTTGCTCCCTGGTTTGCACTAAGATGCAAAAATAACTTCCTTGCGCTTTCTGCCTGCCTGACTGTGGCAGCCCAGATTGAATTAGGGAATACACAAACAAGTTACAGAAACTTGCTGTTACTGTCTGTCATGACCTTCAACTAACACTTGCTATTCTTGTTTCAGTAACAAATCAAACAGTATGGTTTTGGATCACTTGTCTTCATAGCTGGCTGCTGTTTCTTCTTCATCGGCACAACACCAGGAATCAGCAATGTCTAACAACTGGACTGATGTCATCTTGAGCTTTATTCACTTATTTTGACCCTGATTTGGAGTGGAGGCATTGTTTTAAAAAACGAAAAAAAAACATCTATCATGTAGGTTGTCTAAAATAAAACTCATTTAAACCCATTCTAGGTGATATCTTTTGGTCTGATGCATGTCTCAAGGTGACTCGAAGGGGAGATTGCACCATGGATTGGATGCTGTCAGTAGCACAGCTGGTGCTAGTGCACTACAACTGGACTGTTTCCAGACAGATTTCACAGTTTGCCTGTGGCACTGGAGTTGCAAAAGCAGGTTGAGGTCTATAAGGCAAAGTCCAAGAAATGCCATAATGGAGTGGACCACCTTCATCTTTCATGATTGGGCAGAGACTTATCTCTGGAAGAGATAAGAAATGAATAATAAAAACATCCCAGAATGGAATGTGTGCTACTCAAGCTGAGTGCTGGCTGAGCTGCTTTGTCAGACGAGTGCTTGAGCCTCTCCTGAGCTGTAGTATGTCTCCAAGATCAAGGCAGGAGGCTGAATGGGAATACTGGGGAGAGAAGGTGAAATGGCTCAGTTTTCCAGCACAGCCTGGCTGTGGTACTTTGTATTTGACAGCTGTGGGGGAGCATATGAACTAGAATTCAGTCAAGTTGCAGGATTTGGGGTTTTTCTGTACTTGGCCCCTTGGAGAGAGATGTTGGAGTGGCCTAGCCCTGCCCTAGACTTCCCCCAAACCAGGTGAATGCCTGTACTTGGGACTTAGGGACCCGAGTGTGTGTAACTTACCTTCCTGCTGTGTTCCTTGTTAGCGAATGCATCTATTGACAGACCTGGAGCAAACACTGTTGCTTCTCAGGTTCTCTTTTGAGATGCAACAGTAACAGGTTCCTTGCGCTTTCTGCCTGTCTGACCCGGTGGCAGTTTGGATTGAATAAAGGAACACAAATTCCTTCAGAGCCCCACCTGGAGCAAGGGGGTGTCTGTTGCTGCTGATCGTGTTCCTGACCAGGGATGTTGCCTTGGACTGCTAATCATTAACTTTTTTTCTGCTGCAGTGATGGCAGAGGCATGGGAGGTTAAGGTGCCTGAAAGGGGAGGGCATGGCCCACTTGCCGACTGTTTATCTCCTTCAGAGTTCTCACATCTTTGCTGTCTTGTGTCAGTTTTTGGCCCCTGGAGGTGGAGGGGGCGTTCTGCAGGGGTGAGATAGATGAGGCAGAAGACTGGGAGGAGTGAGAGACTGTAGAGGAGGGAGTGGGGTGTGCCCTAGTTATCGCTCAGGTTTCTGTCTGGTTAAATACACCCTATTTTAGTTCTGTGGGAATTTCATATATGTATGTATGGGATTTTTTAATTTTTTGGTTTTTTAAGCTTTTTCAAGAAAGGATTTCGGGTCAGCTGAGCTTCTGGATGAGGTACAATTTTGGTGTAACCTGCTTCACCCAGCAGGGCTGGGAGGCAGGTTCAAAGCCTAAATAAAGTCACTGAGGCAACTCTTGCTATTCTGGCAGAGGATGTGTTTAATGGGGCCAGGTGAGGATGTTATCTTCCCTTTCCTGTTGCATCTTCATTAGAAATGGGAGCATTAAAGGAGAGGGAGAGGAAACAGTTGTTTCACTTCTCAGTTGAGTAAAGTTAGTGTGGGCAGGGCAGTGCTGGTATGGCTGTGCTGCCCCTCATAGCCCTGGCTCCCACTTCTTGTGAGTCAATGTTTAAAACTCCGTGGAGTTGGTATGTGGGAGTGGAAATGACTCCTTTCCCACCGCCGTGGCTGGTCCTGCCGAGGCTGGGAGCCCTGGGCACCAGCCTGGAGCAAATTGCCACGTGGCTCCTGTGTACAGGTGCGGAGCTGCTTTGAAAAGCAGGTGCTTCAAAGCACAATGAGCACAGCCTTGCTGCTTGGTTGAGTGGCAAATTGTGTATCATCCTGTCTGCGCTCCAGGCTCTTTGGGGTATTTAATTGCTGGGTGCAAACATTCCTAACGAGGGAGTTCTGTGCTCCAAGCAGGTGTGCTTTTCTGCATGGCACAGCCTCTGGTGGGAAGGCTCCTTTCAGCCTGCTGTAAGGAAGTGTCGGTTCAAAGGCTCTGGATGTGCGGGATTTTGGTTTTTTTCTTCAGTGAGGTGCAAATGAAGTGTTCCTGCTGCACTCACTGCACTTCCCAAAAATGCATTGCTGCCTTCAGTTTCTCAGGGAAGAGGATAAGTTACGCTGCTCTGCAGATGCGCCTATTAAACGCACTAGGGAGGGTGTGGCAGGGAAGGACTGCGGCAGTGACAAGTGGTTGTCGCAGCTGCGCTGCTGTGGTGGCTGCCTGCTCTGGAGTCAGGGTGAGGTGGGAGTCACTGCACGCTGTGAAGGGGGAGGCCCGTGCTGGTAAATGCACTTGTCCATGCACAGTCCATGACGCAGCTCTGCACTGGGAAGGAAGTCAGTGTAATTCCTCTTCTTCCGGCCCATCTTCATCTCAAGCAGCTGTTTCTTTCCTGGGCCTGAAAAGCTGGTGTGGTTCGGAAAGGAAAGTATTCACTTAAGACAACAGCTTTGGAGTTATTAAATTGATAAAATCCCCCATGATAACAAATTACCCTGGTGCTGCTTAAAATACAACTGGAACTGAAGGACAGCTTTAACACTTAGCCCAGTCTTGTTTTAAAATGTGCTTATCAGGCTTGCATCTCACATTCCTGGAAAGATACGTCCAGTGGATTTGGGAAGGATCCAAACTGCATTTTCCATGAACCTCATGGAGCAGGTTAAGCAGCTGGGTAGAAACATTCCTTATGCTGGCTCAGGTCTCAGGCTCTGTGGGGCCAGGAGGCTGCTCCTGCACCCACTACAAGCTGGATGCTGACAGGAGAAGGAAGGTTGATTTGCTTACAAAGATCAAAACCTGCCTTTTTATTTTCATGCTTCTGTGGTTGAAGGAGTGATGCCTTGGGGCTGAAGGAAGCAGCTGCTGTGCTGCTTGTCCCATGTCCCATGGTCCCCTTGACTTTTTGCCCTCCCACCCCACTGTTCCCACTCAATGTCTGCTTATTGTCTTACAGATTTGCTACCCCACCTTCCAAATTCACTGTATTTTTGCTCTCTGGAAGCAAACAAAAAACCCCAAACACTTTCCATGTGCCAGTGACTGATGTTAATGTCCAAATGCTGCTACAGCAGCATTTTGCTGCTTGGCCATCTGCTTTGTGGAGAAAGGGTGCAGACCTGGGCATGCAGTGCAGGGAACATCTGGTGTGCTGGGAGAGGCACTGGTGTCCCCACTGCCCCTCTGGGGTGCCCAGCCCTTAGCTTTGCCCACTGAGCTGGGGGTGGATGCCAGAGCCCAAGTGGGTGATGGTCTTGGTGCCTTGTGCAGCCCTCAGCTTTTGCACAAGGAGGGAGAACCTGCAAAGGGAAGATTCTAAATGAAAGTATGTAGGAAACACAGTTGGGTTTGATTGGTGTTGCGGGCTTCTTTTTGTGAATTTATTTTTTAACTCAGTTTAGCTAACAGCCAGAAGGCAATTACAATAAGCACAGGACATGGTTGTTATCAAATAAAATAAGACTGATTTTTTTTTTTAATGTGGGGAAAAAAAGGAAAAGGTTTTTTTTTTTTTTTTTTGGTTTTTTTTTTAAACTAAGCAATTATCTTACTTCCCTAAGTAAGTCTCTGGCTGCTGTGCTGGGACAGGTCAGCCCACTGCAACCTTGGCAGTGTTTTCAGTGACAGCCGTTCAGGGAGGATGCTTTCATTAATGAGCAATAGTATCTACATCAGGATACTTCTGCTTTCTCACACTCTGCTGCTCACTTGGAGCAGATAGGATGCCTCCCTCTGCTCCTGTGAACCTCCATCTATGCTTTAGCTCTGTAGCCACTGCCCGGGGGTGTCGCTGCCATTGTAAGCTGGGATGTTTTGCTCTGCACCAGGAAATCTCTGTGTCACTGTAGCCGGCAGTGGGAGAGCAGCAGTTAAACACCATGCTCATTAGCTCAGGGATAAACGTCTTGGCAGGAGGAATAAATCCTAGCCAACCCTGCAAGTTTTTGCCCTGAACAGCACCAAATCTATTCCCAGGAGCATAATCTTGCTGGTTGGCAGTCCCTGTGTCTTGGCTGCCTTGTGGTTGAAGCTGCAGCTGGAAGCTGTTGTGCAAAGATCACAGCCAAGTGCCTGTGGCCAGGGCTGGTGGTTTCAGGGAGCTTTTTTGGGTGCCAGCAAATGTTGGCAACCCTGCCAGTGTGTTCTGCAGGAGTGGGTGGGATGTTGTTGGGGATGCACATGGCTGCTGGGCATTTTAATCTACTGGAGCTGCATTCATCACCTTCCACCTCAGGCAGAAAGGATCCAAACACCCTTGAAGACCTTTTAAAGACCATTTTATTTGTGTGATGCCAATATTGCTCACGTGGGAGCAGCCGGACACACTGATAAAATGCTGAACCGTTGTTTCTCTGTAGCCCACACTTTATCCTGGGAGCTAACAGCTGGGATTCACCTCCCCATCTGTAACCAGCAGGAAGCACTGCTGGCATTTCAGAGAGCAAACCTCTTTCTTCCTATCCTCAGTGAGGTGCAGGTGTGCTGGCAGAGAGCAGTCCAGCTGTTCGATTTTTTTTTAAATAGGGAATGTCTATGAACATAGATGTCAAGAAAGTTTTTTAAAGATCAGCTTCCCAAATTTGTAACAGAGTTGTTGAAAAATGGCCACGTAAAGCTGGGTACGCCTGCCCTCCCCAGCTAATAAGAGCCCAGTGTTGCTACTGGAGTAGTCTGGTTCAAGGGCTGAGGTTAAGCTGCTCTACCTGCAGCTGTGTCTGCACCCGAGCTGGGTGCCCTCGGCCACTCCCGTGGCAGTAGGGAGGGATGATTTTGCTGTCCCGTCCTTGCAGCTGTGTGGTTGCTGCAGCCACAGAAGTGCCTGGTGCCTCCTCACACTGCCCACAAAAAGTGTTTCAGGGAGTCAACTCTGCCCTTCACCCACCGGCTGCAGCTGCCCCAGCCCGCCAGCGCCCCCGGCAGCATGTGCCATCCTGGTCCCCCTGTGTCCTGATTTTCAGCCGTGCTCATTGCTGAGTTAATTTCTTCTCAGTAGCTGTTACAGTGCTGTGTTTTGGATTCAGAATCCGAGCAGTGTTGGTAACACACCAATGATGTTTTTTTCTGCTAAGTCGTGTTTACCCTAAGTCAAGGACAGTTTTCTCTTGTCTCATGCTCTGCCAGTGAGAAGGGATGCAGAAGAAACTGGTGGGGGAGCACAGCTGGGACAGGTGACCCCAGCTCACCAAGGATATTCCACACCACAGAATGCCATGCCCAGTATATAAAGGGGGAGGGGGACTTACCCATAAGGGGGGGGTCTGCCATCAGTCAGAGGGTGACGAGCACTTGTATTGTCCATCACTTGTTTTTCCCTTTTTATTATTTTTATAATTTTTACCATTACTACTATATTTTACTAATTTTCAGTTATTAAACTGTTCTTCCTCAACATACAAGTTTTGCTTTGATTTTCCTAATTTCCCTGGGGTGGGGGAAAGAGAAGGGAGGTTGAGTGACCAGGGGGATCTCTAAAGGGGTAGCTGTCACCTCGTGTCTGCTCAGGTCCTTGCTGGTACTTCCTGAGCTTACTATGTATGAAATTTCCAATGACTCAAACTGGTCATTAGGGACAAGCAAGGCTGGAGAGTGGACATGCTTTTAATCTCATTTAATGGCATTTAGCACACAGAAACTTCTGCTCATGCCTGTGGGACCTGCTCGCCAAGCAGCGTTTTGACCACTAATATTCAAGAACATCTGCATGAGCAGAGTTCAGCATCGAGCAGAGACAGCAGCACAAGGGAAGCAGCAGGGAATTGTTCATCAGTGCTGCGAGTCCAGAGTTTAAATTAATCCAAGTGTGGGGGCCAGGGAATCAGACCTGAATGCCCCCAAGCCTCCTCCTCTCTTCTGGCAGCTGGAAATCCTGCCAACGGTGCTTGTGTGAGGGCGTCATGCAGAACAAGCACAGCAGAGCTGGAGAGGTTTTGCTGGTTATTAAGCGATGGATCCAAACGAGGTTCTCCCAAATGCTCAATCATTTTCCCAGCCTTGCATGAGTTTAGACTAGTCCTGCAGTGCCCTGGGTTACTGCAGGAGGTAGAATATGGGGCCATAGCAGCATGTTTATCTCACTGCTTCTGTCTCTATGATGGTTTGTACTGCAAGGCCCTGTGGCTTAGCTGCAGGCTGGATGATGACCTGCCAAGGGCACCTAAAAACTCCACCTTTATCTTTACCATGTGCTCCCACCAGGCAGGAACCAGCAGAGCCCTTGAATGCACACCACAGGTCCTGCTGCCAGCACAGGAGAGCATCTTTCATGCTCTAGATGAGCATCTCTGTGGGCTCATTGTTCCCTTCTCTCATGCCACTTAGGCTTTGTGGCAGCTTTTGAGGCTAAAATTCCAATTACACCCTAACATGCTAGAAAAACTTCAAAATCATGCAGAAAGCAGGTAAAAAAGCAGTTCACAAGCTACCTGGCTTCTGGACTCTCCACTGGTTATCTTTTCTTAGTTTACTCTGATACAGCATTTCCTAGTTCCATTTTTGAAATGGTGTTTCCTCACTGTCCTGCTCCTCATTATTTATAACTGGTGCTACTTCACAGAAGGCTGCAAGCAAACCAGTACACCTTGGCATTCCTCAACCTTTTTGGTTACACACTGGTTGAAAACTCCACTGCTTCTTTTTCCTGTTTACTTCTAGCACTCTACACATTTTTAATGATACCCATAAAAAAATCAGCCCTTTGCAAAGACCATAAACCCCACAAAAAACGGAGTGCTGTGCACATTTTCCATTACTCCTGAGCAGAGCTTATTTACCCTGTCCAAAGGCACTCTGCAGATCAATAAAATACCTCCTTTACTTACATGTTCAGGCATTTCTTGCTGACTGAGTATGTCCCTCTCGACTGAAGACAAACTGTGAAGCAGCTCACATAAAACCAGAAATACAAATACAAGCAGATCCAACTTTCCTGCTAAACTAATCCTGCTGGGGATCCCACTCAAGGTAACTATTTCCCTCTGAAATGTCACAGTTATTTTCACCTGTGGTAATTACACCACTACTTAATCAGGATTGCATGGCATCCCCCTGCATGGTTTTAGAGGAGCACGTGAGGAACAGCACAAGGGAGAAGCTGACCTAGACTTGCTGAAGCTGGGTGCTTCAGCTGCTGAAACAGGACATGGATCCCACAGAAGAGCCCAGCTCACGAAAGGCAAGAGCTCTCATCCTACACATCCCTGAGCACAAGTTCCACAGAGGACTTGAGCAGTACGATGAGGACAGCAGCGTGAGCAGGCCCTGGCTACTGCCTGGGAGCACATCATGTTCCACAGCAAGACACAAAGGCTGACTTCCTGCCTTGCTCTCAGCATCCTCAGATGGCTCCTGCAGCCATCTGCAAGCTGGGTCCTGCTGGAGAGCCCGAGGAGACACGAGTCAGTAGCAGTATGTATGAAAGCACACACCCCTCTGGAATGCAATCTGCTCTTCCAAACTCTCAGCAGTCCCTCTCCTGGGAACTGGGCACTTAATGCCACAGGATGCTGAGCACCAGCCCCAAGTGTAGCTGTAGAGAGATACCTACAGAAAAAACTCTAGAAAAAATGAATTGAGCAAAATTGTGTGACTTATGCATAAGAGTTGTTTTACAAACCTCTGAAAGCATTTGACCACTCCCCAAGCCTTTCACTGCTTCCAAGTAAACCAATAATGGAATGTTTGCTTCTCATACAGACCTCCTGTGTCATTAGAGTGAGCAGAAATGATGCATACACCTGAAGGACATGAGGGAATGTGAAAGCTGAGCTATCAAACCTCACCTTCTGCTTCATTTACAGGTATAATAACGAGGTTATCCCACTCTGTGTTCTTCGCTCTTTCTTTAACATAAAAGCTTTTAGAATATAATTAAATAGTCCCCTCCCTGCTCCCTCCTATAAAGGATGTTGAAGGGACAACCCTTGCAGTGTGCATTACAAAAATGGAGGAACAGAGACACAGACACATTTAGCAATCTTTTCCAAACCACAGAGGAACCCAGTGGCAAAGCCAGCAATAAAAACATGCTTTGAAAAAACACTTCAGACTTATGCCACCTAAATCACAACATGTTCAGTCAATAATGTAGAACATTGTGTGGTACAAATTAAAATAATGCTTTTATTGATATGCTTAAACAGAACATAGGAAACAGCATAAAAACCAAACAAAAGATAAAACTATTCCCTGCTGTACCTAACAGACATTTCAGTTTTTGCTCAATAATCACATGGAGGGGACTGACATCTTCCCACTGACTTTGTGGGTTTTTAACTGCATTGGTTTGTTCCCAATGAGTCTAAGGATTGTGATGAGCACCATGGTTGTGGCTGTTTTTCCTAAAGCCTGATAGCAGGAGGAGCATCATGTCCATTCCACACAAACACTGCACAAAGGATTGTGCACATTTGCAGGCTTCCAGATGAAGCCCTGACAGATCCCAGCAGAACCAAGGGTATTAACCTGGTTATGCTGGAATGCAAACCCACAAAGTTATGGGTTCCTCTAAGACACATTTTCCAAGTTAAGAGGAGAACTCAAAAGATTTCTAATAAAGAAAAATCTAATACAAGTTTATTCTATAAACTTTTCCTTTCAAAAGACAAAGCATATATAGAAACATACAAGAAATATTCCTTGGGGAAAAAAGCTACAGAAAATTACAAAGTATCAGCTGCTTTAATTCATCTTTATCCTTGCAGAGTTGTACTGTGCTCAGTCCTGTCTGTAAACACCACAGTTCCCTCAGTGCAATCACTCTTACATCATAAATGTTTTTGTTAATCACTCTTCTCTTCTCCTTGGTAATGTCTGTATTCCGGCTTCAGCTCCCATGTGTTTTTGTGGGTCCCCTTCACATTGTAGATGCCTATTTCTCTCAAAATTTCTTTCAAGTATATCTGAAAGGAAACAAAAGTTCAAATTAAACAGGCAGAGAATTGCCACAGCTCCTGCACATCTGCCCAATTGCATGGACTCAGTTCCTAAGGGGCAGACAGCCCGGCTGGCTGATGGGCACTAACTGGTGTGGGAAGGACTCTGGGATAGACTTCGACCCTCAGGCACCAGCAGGAATTAGTTCAAGCCCCAGGGATGCAGCAGGGAGCACCCGAGCCCCAGGGGTGATGACTCCCAGGCACTCCCTCTTCGAGGCAAGTACTCCAGGGGCTGCTGAAATGAAGTTACCAGCACCTCTTGGGAGCTATTGTCTCACACATCTTCCTCCTGCTGGAATTCCTCCAATTGAGCTAAAAGCTCTTGACCTTTCTTCCTGCTTGGGCTGGGATTATCTTGAAAATCCTCGCCTTATTCAGACTTTGTCAAAGCCTCTTGCTGTTGGTTTTCATGCTATTCTGCAAAGCTTTAAGCATTTTATTATGGCCTCATTTTTAGAGAAGAGCTGAGTCTATGTCTGAGAATCTTCTAATACCTTAAAATATTAAGGCTTGGAAGAGAAAGAAAAAACCAAAACAAGTACAGCTATTATACCAGTAGTATAATCTTTGACAAAACACAACCCACTGATATTGCCCTCCTTCACTCTTTACAATAAACACCAGTAATTTTCTTAAGAGTCACAAGAGCCTGCTTGTTTGTTTAATTATTAATTGGAACTGAGATGAGTGGATTGTCATGGCAACTACAGACCACAGTTTAAGAATCCCCACATTAAATTAATAATTGCTCGAGTTTGAGCAATTTAATCCTGCTGGAGTGCTTATACTGAACTGGAGTTGTTGGAATGCTTGTATTTTCTGCATCTCCAGTTCCACTAAGCACAAATATCAACATACTCCAAGCCATTAAAACCAACAAATATATGTTGAAGAGACAGGAAAATAAGAACGGCTGATTGTCTAAGTGACTCTTCCCTCCTTTGCTAAATGGAAAAGCTAGGAAATACATAAACAAAAAGTATATTCTCAGTCAGTAAAAGAAGTGTCTTTTAGAGAGACTTATCCTTACCCTCCCTCTCCAGGTACACATCAAAAGTATGAAAAGCAGCCCAACATGTAAGAAAGGTGACAGTCATGGATGTGCATATGAACCAGTTTCTTAGGGTCTTTCTAGGGTGTTTCCTTTGAGCAGAGCAGCTGGGCACAGGAGCAGGGAGTTCCCTGTGCAGGGATGGCTCCTCAGCCTTCGGGGCCGCCGGATGCAAACCCCAGCAGGTGGCAGCAGGAGATCATCGCACACCTCGTCTGTTGCAGCGATGCCGTCATTATTCCCATCAGGTACCTGTCAGTATTCCCGTCAGGTAGCCGGGACACACACGCTTGCTACAGCAGCGATGCACTGGGTGCTGGGAGCAGGTGAAACAGCCATTTCTGCATGGGTGTGTGCAGATGTGCACACCTGCATATCCACTGCCTGCTTTGCAATCCCTGCACACAAGGCAGTGTCACCGACAGACACTTCAAAGCATGGCAGAGTGGCTGGGAGAAACACCTGGCTGCAAGGTTAAATTCTGCTCTAGATCACATGGACAGAGAACTGGATAAAATCCCCCATAACTGCACTCAGTGCCATGAGGTACATTCACGTGCAGCTCCCGAGCTGGCAGATCTAGTCTGCCTGGGAAGCTGGGTCACCCGGTGGGATGCTGCTGCTGGGCTCAGGCAGAGTGAAACCACTGCGGCTGAACTTTCCACAGCACCCACCCAAACCCACCCACCCAGCTACAGGAAGGCTATTTTTAATTTCAGCTACTTTTCAGACCTAATTACCCAGGCCGTTCTGCTTCTCTCAGGGCAGAACTTCCAAGAGTGTAACGAAATGGAACAAAACCAACCCAAACTGAATAGCAAGGTAAGGTCTGTGACACAGATAACAGCACTTCAAGCTGGAACCGTGAACTGCAGCAGGCGAGGATTAACCACATATTCCTATTTCCCATCTCTGCTGCAGGGGCCAGCCAGGCAGGAGAGGTGTTAGGGAGGGCAGCTGTGAGCATTAACCCCCAAACATCACTGTGTGTGCACAGACAACACTGAACTGCTGGAGTTTTTAGACAATTATGAAACATGGATAATCCCACTGTGCTGTACTGTACCTGAGAGCAAGTGGCTTGAAGAGATGAGTTTCAGGGGATGCTATGATTTTTCCTGCAGGATCAATTCTCCTTCTAGAAACCAGGACTCCCCACCTGGGTCTGCACTGCACCAGGCTGGCCTATATGTATCTTGAAGCATAGTGCTCTGATACTGTACCATGGAGAGAAACCCCACACTACTCCCAGTGATGCCAAATACTGAATTTTAGAGCCTAGTGATTGCTTATCAGGGGGCCACAATTTTTTCTCAGAAAGGGATCCAGTGTGTTTATGTACATATAATTCTAGCACAGAAGCTCATCTGTAGGTTATCTGTTCATATATTTAAAGCATTCTCTGCTCTGTTCTACCTTTCCTCATGATTTTTCCATATAAAGTGAAATGTTATCATGGAATTATGGGATAAAAATTTCTGAGGAGTTAACTTAAAAGCTCTAAAAATCCTTATGAAACTTTGAGGGGGAAACAAACCTCACTGTATTTATGATAAGCATTACTTAAAGCTAAAATAGAAGAAAAAATCCAGTCTACTCAATTTTAAAAAAATACAGTTCATCTTAGACCACTAGCTCCATCCTGCTTCCATTCTTCACAAATATTTGATTCCTCACAGGGAGTTGTATTTTGTTCTCAGCTATGAAGCCCAAGTTTGGAATTACTGCAGTATTTCCAGGGAGCATTCAGTACTTGCATCTGGGTAGGTGGCAAAATATTTGCCTACTACTGCAAATTGTTATTTTGCATTAGAATGAAGAACAAATAAATCCAGGTTTCCCTAATATAGCAGTAATTTACATTCAGAAAACACTTTTTTTTGTGATTTCATGACACAAATAAAGATGGCAGCAACGTCTTGTGTAACATGCAACATATTCTGTAGCAAGGGTTTAATTTACTATTTACATTTACCATTATTTAAGAAAAATACCTTTATTTATTTGTAACTTCAAGTTCTCCAGTGGCTTAAGTGGGAGTTGTGGTGACTACTGCAAGTCTGATGATGACTACTGATGTCATGGTAGATGATAAGTCTGTACTGACTTGCATTCAAAGTGATAGAGATAGTGACCACCACACTTCTCTCACCAAAAAAAAAAAAAAACCACTTAAAATTTTCTTGCCACTTCCTCCATATCTTCCTCCTATTCCTTCCTCCTTCTCAGCTCCCATGACCCACACACCTTCTCTGCCACAGAGATAGGAGCTGACTCATGAGATAAATGAATGAAAGACATGGATATGTTACTCAACTTTCAAGTTTCTTTCAAGCCACTAGAACACAGTGAACCTACATGGATTTTACTTGGGTAGCATCTTTGTGCAGCTTCTAACCAAAGAGATTGTTCACTTACACAAATGCTCTGATAGAGATACACTTCATTCTAAATGTGAAGTGAGGAAAACTAGTAAGCATCTTCATTTCTGCCCCTTGTCATTACAGAATATTTTTTCCATAATCCAGCTGTTACTGTTCTTTCTTCTGCCTTAGCTCTAACAACTTGTGACATTGTTGCTCCATTTAGACTCAAACATAATTAAGTCCCCTTAAGTCTTCTGAAATCTGCAGCTGGGTTGAGGATAGATATTGAAGTTGGCAGTGAAAAACATCAAAAACACCGAAGGTCCTTTATGTCATTGTCACCCTCTCACTCTTGCCTGGTCTCCTCAAGGTCTCACCCTGGTCTGCTCAAGGAAAGCTTGAACACGGAAAGAAGGGAAAGAACTGGAAAGTTATGGTTCATACATGAAGAGGCTGACAGACACTTCTAGACAACAAAACCATCACATATGCAAATGTCTTGGTGTTCTTTTTGTCTGTGTATCAAAACACTGTTTAAAAGAAAACCCCAAATAAATCCTAAATATCAACCACCTAAACTCTTAACCTAAAAATTATTTGTAAAGGAAATCCAGTGATTTTGGAGGCATTGTCACGATGTCTGAGCTCCTAACATGGATAATCCCTGCATTTAATAAAAATTCCATGACATACAGAAAAAGAGCAACCCCTGTTGCTGTGCCAAAATAAAGTTCAGAAGCTGAGGGAAGGGCTGACCATAGACTAACATAACGTCGCTACTGCCAAGAGAACTAGGCTTCAGTGAGGACAGGAGTAGCAGGGGAGACATGAGAGCATTACAGAACTTAGTTCCTAGTATTAAAGCAAACCTAAATAAAAATGAGACCATTTAGGTTATTTAAACCATCTCTATCAAGAAAAAGCACACTCACTGCAATGCTTGGTATCCTACACTGTCCTACAATGCTGAACTTAAAGCTTGGTGATTTCAGTTAGGTGTAAAACATATTTAGAGAGGAGTTTCTAAGGCATATAATATATATGAAACTATTTTCTGGATATGTAAAATACACACAGTAGTATCTACTGAAAATGGTTGTATTTACAAGATTTGCAGTACATACCACTGGCTGTTTGGTTATGTCCACCAGGTCTTTAATGTTGTAATACTGATGTTTCTCAAAGGCTGAAAAAAGCATGTCCAGCACTTGTTGTTTATCAGCTCGAGCTCTTTTTCCATCTTCTTTCTTCTTCTTCTCATACTCAATCTGTTACAAAACATGTTTTAAAGACATTCATATGTAATGCTGTATAATTCTCAGTGCTGAACATTAAGCTATAGAAAAACCTCTTCTATTTAATAAAACACTGTTCAATGACTCAGTGCTTTTCATCTTGAAAGTTTTCTTTTGAACACTCAAATACTCTTTTATGATTATAAACTAAGCATTTTGTCCTCAGCACAATAAGCTTCTCAGATGTGTGTATCTGCTTTAACCAGAAAAAAAAAAAAAAAAGCAGAAACAGAGCCTGCAGGTGCCCAAACCTGGAAAGAGAACAAATAATAGTACAGGAATCCAAACTGAGACAGTATTCTCACTCCACCTCCATTGTTATCAGCTTCTGAGGTACAATGACAAATGCCAAACAACCTCCAAACTGCCATGCTCGGGAAAATCCACAGACTAACATGGCTACATCCGCAATCATAACAATCACCTGTCCAAAGGATGTTCCCAATGGCCCTTGGACACTCATTTTCTCTAGAAACAGCAATCAAGGCATCAACTCCATCAATATATAACAAATCTTCAGACACACTTTGAGGATCTGGATTATTTCTCTCCAGAAGACACCAGAGTAGCACACATGAAGTTACACTAGTCCCAAAAACCCAAACCTTCCAAGCAGGCAGAGGCCTCTTGCTGCCACACATCATCCTACTTCAAACTGTACATTAAAAATTACTTAACCATCATAATCTTCACCAGATGACTATATATTTTCACAGAAACTTTTTATCGCCTCCAAAAATACTTCCTCTGATTCATCATCAGAAGCACAGACCAGCACACCCCAAACAAACCCCAATCACCAGAGAGCACCAACTGCAACACCTGCCAGCACATCACCCCATCCACCCCCGATACCACCCTCGAACAGAAAACCAGTCAGCTCCTTGGAACCAACAAAAGTGATCCAGAAGGAGTGTAAGTCATGTAATCATCAAGTGCTCCCAGGCAAGCTGTGTGGGTGAATGCTATGGAGCGGCACAATGTACAGCAGGAAAGATGCATGTGATCAATAAGGGACACACGCCTGGCTGTAAACGGGGTAATTCTGTATGGCAGTCGTTCTGCTTCTGATGGCTCATATCTGACTCTCAAAAGGAAGACCTTCAGATGAAAAGCCTAGAAATGAAAATGTACAGATCTACTGGATACTAAAGATCTTATTTTTAAGAAGAAAGATTGGTTTTATGGCACAATTTATTTTTTCCTAGGTATACTTGCCAGCTAACTCCCTCCTACTCTCCGAGTGAAAATAGCCTGTCTCTTGGTAGCTGTCCCGAAGTGGCTAAAGACTATTGCCACCTTTGCCGTAGCTCCCAGGTCTCCAGCCAGCCAGCTACCTCCTTCACATCCTGAAATGGATGTACATCAGTAAACTGGATGCAGAGCAACCTGTTCCAAACCTGTAGCTTGAAGTCTCTTAGTTCTGCTTTAAACCTGAAATGGGCATGTGCAACCAAATACTTGCCTGCTTTTCTAACTCCATGTAGTGTTATAAAAGCTACAATCACACCACACAAACCCACCATGCAATTGATTTTTAGCCAGTAACATAGTTTAGTGTAATTATTTAACTCTTTAGCCACTGCATTTAAAGAAGAATAAATCTTCAAAACAATAATAGCTTTGCAACATAGCGAACTGTAACATCAAGCAAAACAGCTTGACACTACATCATCTTGGCTGCCATGATCCACAGCAGAACTGCTGCACCACAGACACGAGAGGAGGAACATAAACCTATGACACTGATCATCCTTTAAACAATAGCATGTCAAAACATTTGCTTCTTCTGGAAGTCCAACAGACAATTATTATAAAAATTCCATGTGAATATTCTAATATTCTTAATTCATTAATGTATAAAATTAACTCACATAAAAATCTGAATATCAAACTCTCCCTTTATTGAAAAGTTATTAGCAGCTGATGCCCCAGTTGCCCACTCTCTAATTAGCAACACTAGCATTTCCTTCTAACTTCAGCAACAGTTTCCACTGTTGTCTAAAGACAGAGCACACTGAGAAGTGCCAAAAAAAAAAAGCCTGGAGTCTTCTGTTGCTGATCTCTTCTTTCTGGTTTCTGGTCTTGCGAATACACTGCTCACAGCAAGTTACAATGCAGCCTTTTACTTTTTTCCTTCCTGTTTTCTTTGCAAACAGGATCTTTTATGTAGTAGGCTTAAAGCACTTTTTAATAGTCATGTAATAGAATGCACCTACACTGTAAACTAATAAGATTTCTTTAAACCTGTGTGGTTTTTTAATTTTAAAAACATTCAAATACTATTTGATTTCAAGGAAGGACAATTTTAGGACAAGCTGTTTAGCACAGAAGTTGTGAGTTTGTCCCCAGAAGACTTTATACTGAAATAAATTTCTCTTTGTTTACCTTCCCAGGATGTTGCTAAGCTTGCTGAAAAGCTGCCAAAATTGCCTTCTTGAAAGCATCATTAATACTGAAGCTGATAGAACTGCTTTGGTAGACAGCAAACACAAAGGTGATAGAGAAGTTAGAAAAAATCCAAAGTTTCATCTAAAGATGCTTTAAAGTAGTCCTAAAGGTTTTCTTGTCTCCTGGAGCATGGGTACCAACCTCTATAGTATAGGACATTGGGAAGAGAGGATCACAAAGAAACCACTAAAAGAAGCCTCTGAAGGGGTAACCAGAACCACTGAAAAACTTTTCTGCTGTATTATGAAAAATAATTAAGTCACAGAAAGGTTCCAGCTGCAAGAATATTAACCTTGCAACTTTGTAAACACATTTAATATTTATAGCTATAATGGAGGTATTTTCTCCAGAGAAGAAAAGCTAAGTTACAAACTTTGCATATATTGTAATGGAATTGCAATTTCTTCGAATAAAAATGTAGGCTTAATATAATTTCTTGCAAAAATAACCTAATCACTTCCCTAGTCCTTGAATTCAAACAAGCTATTGCTATTCCCCATCCACATGTAATTTATTTCCCTCCTCCTTCCTGCTGTACGTTCATTTATAGATACACGGAGCAGCCACACTTAAGCTCCATTTTATATTCTTTCCTTCAAGAAATGTTAACCCTTTCTGTCTTACTTAGTAGATACTCATTCTTCCCTCAGAAACTGCCCAGATAATGACTGTATTAGCATATATGACAGTTTGTACATTTTTATTTCTTATGCTTACATGAAATGCAGCAGGTTCTAAGAAAGCAGTTGCTGCTTGAAAACAGCAGAAAAATTCAACCAAGAGGTTTTAGAAGTTCATGGACTTTTTCTCCCAGCTGTATATCCTTTCAGCCATCTAACCTGAACCTTAATAAAAGACTTAATGAAAAGGAAGATTTTGTAGAAGGTAGTCATGCCTCAGCCTTTAAAGTCAAGGCAAGGTCAAGGTGACTCAAGCACAAGTATGTCTTACAAGATTTTTTCCCATCAGAACACCTTTAAGGTAGACATGAAAACTAAACACACTGCTGATGGATTTCCATGACCATGGACAGCTATGTAACCAATGAAAATGTTACGATTAGGACACAAGAGCATCATCACTTTTAACAGGCCTGGTTATGTAATGGTTATACCCCCCTCAATCTCACATAAGATTTAAATTTCCATAATGATATGATGACCTGCAGTTTGCAGCTGGAATAAAGACACGAAGATTAACTCCAGGTTGAAGTTATATTGCTGTAATTAGGCTGGTGTCAGGGAAATGGAACAGCATACCACTAAAAAGAGAAGCTGTACCCCACCAAAGCTTATTCCAGAATTAACGAAGAGGAACACCAACAGCACCATAAAACAATATACTGATGTAAAACTGCATCTGCATAGTAGGACACATCAGTGTGGCAGTTTTGGTTAAATGGCATTCCCTCAGCTGCAGCAGTTATATTGGTATGATCATCCATGTACAGAGCAGACTTTGAACATTAACTACTACAAAACAGACCCATGAGAGAGAAATTATTATTTCTGGTTCTGTGGCAATAGACTGCCTTTCATAATAATGCTTAAATATCATCCAGTATATTGTCACTTGTTTTATGTAAATAAAATCTTAATAAAAAGTGTAAAAGTTTAAATGACTAACACAGTGATTCATTTTCAATATGACTTAATGCTCCTCACATTCAACATACTCAAAGAGTATCTTTAAGGAAAAGGACGTTACAGTTTATATGTACATCAACTGCTCTGGAACAGTAGTGTGGGTGTAATATTGACAAAGCCAATGATGCCAATAACATGTACTGTGAAGGTAGGAAACTGAGAAAAATTATCAGCTGTTACTCTCTTCTACTTGTTGCCAATTCCTTCAAAGGACTGGAAACTAATTATTCTTTTCAAATCCTTTACCCTCCTGCAGATGATAAATTATTTGGCTCAAAAGAGTGTTTCCACATCTCATAGCACAAAGCCAGAACTGCCTTTCATCCACAAATGTCAAAATTACATTAAAAAAAAAAAAAAAAGATTAGAGGAACAATGTAATAAAGCCACTAAAAAAGGGTTGGGTGAAGGTGGTCTGCCCTCCATCAGATAACACAAGACAGTTGTGACTGGCAGACCTTAGCCCCAAGGGTGATACTGGTCCTGAGACAGAAAGAAGATCCCCAGAAGACAAAATCAAGGAGAAACCAGATGACATAGAGCATTGCCAAAGACAGTGGCCAACTGTGAGCAAAAGAGCTGCTGGACAGCAGCAGAGCAGTCCTGGAGTCCTAATCCAAATTCCTCCTGAAGAAAAGAAAGGAAAATACTAAAAGCTACTTACATTATACTGATGATTAGCCACTGGTTTATAGTTTGTGGTTACAGCTTTGTCCAGCTGCTGTGATAACCTTACAGGTTTAGAAGATTCTTCTATCTGTAATCTACAAAAAAGAAAACAAGAATAAAAAGTTCAGATAAGTACACACTCAAAGTGAATTCTAAAAATCTGCAATTATGAACCAGCCGTTACCAAGGGTCAGTTGCAAACAATCCATAAGGGAAAACAGATGCACTCTTCTGGATTAAGTTCTTCCTACTACTTTTGCTTAAGGACACGGAACTATTAGGGCTACAGAACATACTGAAATGCTGAAAATCAAACTACTGAAGAGAAGATACTAAAAACAAAGCTTGAACACAAATTTCACTGCAAAAGTCTAATGCTCAGACTGAAAAAAAGCCCTTGCTCTTAAAAATGATCAAACCCAACCCAAATGAATGCAAAATCTCACAGCTTACTCAGCTGAGGGATGAAAAAGCTTTTCATCCACCTCTGCTAACCCGTTACCTTCTCTTAGATATTGGAATGTAAAAATATAAATTTCTGTGACCTTTTTTTTGGCATTACAGTACAGTAAGAGAGTGCAAATAACAGTTTTAAGAGCATTATAAAGACATAAAGACAGAAAAGTCCACCCAGCTTCATATCAATGTGCAATCAAGTCTCTATCACAGAGATAACAACAGGTGACCTTCAGTTCTCCTTGGGAAAGACTCTCAGAAGGTCAGAGGTTGAGGACATCTTGTCAAGCTCATCCCTATGTAATTTAAAGCTTCTGTATGTTGATGTAGAGGGAGTGTTCCATTTAATTCAGATATAGCACTCAAGAATTTCTACTTGAAATGAAGAGGCAAGAAATCAAGCTCTAGAAAAGCACATGACAATGGCCTTTCAGACTCAATGGCTTTATGGCATATCTGATTAACATGTTAATTATCAGTGAAGCAGTTTTGTTTCCAAAGGTGTATCTCGTAGGCAGAGAAGTCAAATTCCACTAAACACAATATAACACAGCCCAATAAACGCACAGTGATGCTTGCTTCTTTCCAAACAAAAATTAATATGGTGACATTAATGCAAATAATAACTGCATGTTTACTAGTGTAAAACATAAAAATTATAAAACTGACAGTTCTTTAAAAACAACTGTAAATGTTTGAGATCACTGATTTATTTTTGTAAAGATAACATTTATACCCAAAAAAGATAAAATTTAAATTTGGCGTGTTTCCGGTTTAACACCTGAACAACCTAAATAAATTACATTTGAAGGAAGTATTAAATTAAGAAGTACATTCTCTAGTTTAGCAACTTGAAAGAAAAAAAATCATCTCTCATAGCTGGTATTACTGGACAGTAGGTGGGGGCAGTTTTTTCTCATACATAGATAAACTTGCTTCCTCTTGAATCTTTGCAGACTTGTCATTATTTCTGTAGTTTTAACTACTCTTAAGCAACCATTGCCTCATATTCTACTTTTTTATATCAATGCTGCCTTCTGTCCAAATGTAGTATGTTTCTTTCTTAGCTTGAAGGAAAATCAGTTGGAAGGTAAATGAACAGTGAACATTTTTTGCTTATCACAAGAGTTTATGTTTTGGCCTTCAATCTAATGAAATGATTTTAAAGGTTTTCTTGATCTGGTTACCAAAGGTCTTTTTGTTTCACAAAGAGGCATAGACCAAAACTCAATCACTATCTTTTCTACAAATCTTTTTCTCTACTTCTTCATTGCTTAATATTTTTCTTTTTGGTCTCATTGACTTTTTAAATGTTTAAATAGTTTGGCTTTAGGTATTTCATAGTTTGGCTTTAACTCTTTAAATTTTTTTTCCAGTTCATCATGTCTCCTACTGGTTTGATCTGGGGACTTTTCTAGCTATTTTTTATCTCACTTCTCCCCCCATTTTTCCTTCTCATAAAGGAGATTTCCTGCTCAACCCACTTACTGATACTGCTCCTGTTCATGAGACAGGGGCTCCTTGAGACAAACTGGGAATTCTTGTCACTCTCTTCCCCTCCAAGGCCACTGCACCACCTTCATGTGCACCAGATTAAGTTATTTGATTTGCAATGTTGCTCCAGAGTCCTTCTCATAACGGCTACAGCACAAGGTTCCAACAATAAATATATCACATGGCGTCACGTTTTCAGGGAGCAACAGGCATTCAACAGTGGCCTACCTTCATGATTAATCCTTCTTTTGCACTGGGCTTTATATTCATTACTCTTTACAATGTAGATTTACAATATCCTCCATTTCTTCAGGTAAACAGCCAAAGAACATTAACTCTTCAATGATGAATTGTCAGCCATGGACTTGAGACACCACTCATGTTCAAGGCCTCTTCCTGATCTGGCATTTTGAAATTACAATAGAGGAAATTTCATCCCGATTCAGTGCAGCTCCCTTAACTTAATTCTTCTCTGCACAAAAGTACACCAGCAATTTACGTCTTAACATTTTTCACTCACCATGCAGGATATGCATTTCTGCTCTTTTATATTAACCTGCCAATTTCCAAACCAGTAGAAAACCAAATGTGTAAGAGAGCTAATATACTTGTCAGAGGCCTCCCTCCAAAGGTTGATGGAAGTGAAGGTATATTTAACAAGTCAAGTCCTCCAGCAGACAATCTTGAAAACAAAGAAAAACTTCCTCCCTGCTTAGGAAGGGAAGCCAACCAAGTGAAAATGGAAAGGGACCATCTTTGTTTGTGAAATGGCGGAAGACTTCAGAAAGATCTATACATAGCAAGTAACAAATACATCAGCTACAAATGTATGTCTCTGAAATTTCAGAGATATTTGTGTTCTACTTTGATATTTCTTGCCAAAGGTTTCCAAATGACAACCACAGATCCCACAGATCTCAGATGGTCTTTAGAAAGCTGGCTTACAGTAAAATGTTAACCTTTTTTTTTGTTTTGTTTCTACTGCTGTAGTGAGAGCTAAAAATACACTACATTCCTGATACTACTTTTTAATGCAAACAATTACAGCAGTGGCCACATGCCAATATGGAAATTTATATGGGAAGCATAGTGAGTCAGGAGGCAAACCTTTTTATTAATAGCTTTTATTCTACACATGCATCTTACTCGTCTCCCTAATGGCTGCCCTTCCCATTTTTTTTTCTGCAGCTTTCACGATTTTACAGAGCCTCAGGTTACTGTCCTTTACCCTTCTTCCACCAGGTTTCCAGATAGAATATTGTCACACAATCCTACGTGGAGTAATAGCCGATGCACATCTGGAATTGGCCTCTCAAAAATGCACTAATAAAGGGACTGACAAACATGGTATAAACACCAAATTAGCAAATGGTTCACGTGGGGATGAAGCACTGAAATTTGCTTAGCGCATTACAAAGAGTAAAGACAAACAGCCCATAATCATTTTGTCCAGATGATTTGTTGATACAGACACTATCTGCAAGGAAAATACAGCATGGCTGTTTGGGTTTTTTTCAAAATCATGCTGCAATTCCATTATATTCAGGAAACAGTATGTCTGGGGGAATATAATTGACTTTTTAAATTTGCATAGCTGTTGTCTGAAAAAAATTTATGAAATACACAAATTTATACATTCCAGTAATTTTACACTCAAAAATACATACCAAAAGCTCTAAACTGGAAATTATACTAGCCTTTTAGATAGATATTTTAACATGTTACAGACATAATTACTTTTAAGTTTCTTAAACAGAATTTAAAAAGCAGTATTAACCAAGAATATCAGGCAGTGCTTTATGCAGAATTTTCTCAGAGTGGACCGGCTGAATCTTAATTGAAACTGCTGGTAGGAGTAAAGAAAAAGATCAATAGATATTCTGAGTCACTGCTGACACTGATTTAAAGGGGCAGTGGCTTTTTACTTATTAGTCTTTATTACGATTTGAAGGAGTTAAAAGACTTAGTTATGGCTCTGAACAAGATACAAACCTCCAAGGAATTAAATTTTACACTGAACTCTTATTGAAATAGCTAGAGCTATAATTCATGCTTATATCTGGCCTAAAAATTAAAGAGAAAATGCAGATATTTTTTCCCCAAAACTGCCAATGAATTAGCAACGGAGCAGCCACCAGCCTGCACACTGTGGTTTTCTCTTCCACCCCCAAGATCAAATATAGCTCTTCCACCTTGAAATACAGCAAGTAACCAGCATGGCATCGAATTCATCATGGTCATTTCCCAGCAAAACACATTTCATACCGCAGCTTTGCTTTGACATTGTGCTTACAGTTGAATACGGGGAAAAACACTCAAACAGACTGGAAATAATTCCATAGGACTTGGCAACATGTAGCAAGCTCATACAAGGAGACAGATAAAGGCAGTATGTACATTCCTAGGAAGAGATATTCATTGTTTTTTAAATATATGCAATTTTCAGCAACAAAAAATAAACCAAAGACATTTAGAACTGATAATCTACTGTGATTAATCTTTTGTCACAAAACAAGTGTTTCAAAGATTCAAAGCAGGTATTAATCAGAAACACTGCTAGGGCTTGAATTCTTTGCATTTCTAAAGAAATTATTTTACGGGCGAGAGAGGAAGGTTTATGTACCTTTTTGTGCTTGGCTATATGTACACAGGGCATCAGTAAGTAAGGAGTCAGCCTCACTGTTGCAAAAAAGGAAAAGCCGTGTTTCTTCTCTCTCTGTGGTATCATCCAGCAGAGATGCACTGGAAGAGAGCAGGCCCACTGCCCAAAGCTTTGGAGGGGAAGAAACACAAACTCTCCATCTTTGTACCGCTCTGTAGCTTTTCTCTGACTGCTCACAGAAGTTCCCATTCCAATACCAGGGAACTGAAAGCCAAGGACTAACGCTCTCACCGTCCCTTAATCAGTAATTTTGTACTAGAACCAGGCATTGACAGCTGCATTACATGAAGTTTCATGATACCTGGTATGGGCCACAAAGTTTTTCTTTACTTTCTTATTTTGCTAAGCATTCCAAACATGACAGAAGTAGGTACATCCTGAAAATCTCATCCAAAACAAACTAATAAAATAAATGTAACAATATAGCCTCACACCTACTCCTCTTGTGTTCATTTGGACTTCTGCACCTTGCTAAGGTTCAGGTAGCATCTCTTTTGACTTTCCTTCCAAGCAAGAATAGCAACAATGTAAGAAGAAAGCAGATGATCAACAAGAGATGAACATTCTTATAATGAAACAAAAAGTTTCTGTAATTCTGTGAGAACTAAGATACTTCAGCACCCTGTGGTGCACATCCTGCTAAAACAACTCCATGGCAGTGCTCAAGCACAAACAACATAGGAAATTACCAGAATGGCGTAAAAACATGCACTATCTCAAAAATGACAATCTGTTGCTACACCAAACAATCTGTCATATATTCTGAAAGATAAGAACAACACGCAAATTCTGCACGTTGTGTTTCATTGCAAGGAGCCCTACTGTCTCACGTTCCATGGAGGCGGATGACAGCCTCCATCGCATGGATGAATCCACTGCTCCTCAGACACTCCGTGTTACTCCAGTGCAGTCAAAGCAAAGGGAGTCTGTCCTCATTTATGAAGACTAGACAGGCAGACAGAGAAGAGCATGAGTTGAATGAAAATGGCATTAAGAAGTGCATTTGCCAGCGTTAAATAACGAAATGTTTCAGATTATTAATACAGGATATGATTTATAACTGATTTTAAGTCCTGAAACCCTGGCATTTCAAGAAAAGTTCTGCAATTATTATGCGTTCAGATATTAGATTTTTCTGAAGTCTACATCTTCAACTATATATGTTGAAGGATAAGCAATGAATCATACGAATATATGATAATTTCATGTCTAATACTCAGGCACCACAGCCACAACTGAAGACTCCAATTCTACATATCCTATATTTCTCCAGTACAGAACATAAAATGATATAAATGGCAATTCAACAATAAGCAACAATTTCTTATGCATTTTATTTTCTGGATTGACAAAAAGTGAATAATTGATTAAAACCAATCCAAGTTTTCCTCTCTGAGTTTAGTATTGCAAATGACTAAAACCTTCTCAGCTAAGCTTGTGTCAAGAAATAATGTAAAGACAAAATAAGACCTATTTTAGCATTAAGAGGGATATAATTGAATAATTTCCTCTATTTGTTTGATGCACAACTTTAAACATGTTAAGTGATGCACTAATGCAATTAGCATGAAGAAAATGGTAACATCTGCTTGACATCACAGATATTTTTATTCAAGCTCACATGTGTCTACAGACACTTCTGCTGGAAGCATTCTGACACTGATGAAGTCAGGCTCTGGCATTGCCTGCTCCACACTGGGGACAAGGTGGAAGAGTTTTATCTGAGGCTAAGTTCAAAAAGGAATCATATCTCAGAGGTATCTGCTATGACTATATCCTATCTTCTACATTAAATGAGGTTATAAGTAGCCTATCCATTAGTGTGACTGACAAAGTTTGTTTCTTGTCCCTGCCTCCATTAGGTTTATCTGTGAAAGTCTGGGTCTCTATGTTTTGTTTGTTGCCTCCCCCTTTTACTCACCATCCACCCCCTTTTCCAGTAAAAAGGGTCCATGACCAGATATCCTTAATGCCAGAGATTCCCATTCAGCCTTGTGAAGCAAGGCAGCCTCTGCACCCTCCTTGTCCTTTCAGGAGGACTTAGGTCAGGACTTGGGTCACAGCATCACCCCCTTGCCCCCCAGGTGAAAAGGCCCTTTCAGCACTGTTTAGGCTGTTGATTGATAGAAAATCACACAACCAGCCATAGAATCACAGAATCATTTTGGTTGGAAAAAGTCATCAATTTCAACCATTAACCTAGCACTGCCAATTCCACCACTGAACCATGTCCCAAAATGTCCCTACAGGCCTTTTAAATGTCTCCAAGGATGGTGACTCAATCACTACCCTTGGCAGCCTGTTCCAATGCTTGACATCCACTTCAGCGAAAAAATGTTTCCTAAAATCCAATCTAAACCTCCCCTGGTATAGCTTGAAGTTGTTTCCTCTTGCCCTACCATTTACTGCAAAGAAATGAACACTTATTACAATTCATGTACTCTGGAAGAGCAGAGACATTTGCAGTTTTGCAGTTGTTAAAAATGTCAGGATTTTGCAGTCCTTTCCAACCTATGGTCATCATAGTCAATCAATTAGTGCCCAAAAGGAAAAGAACTCTCTGTTATCGGTTCCTGCCATACTTCAAATATTTTCTCATTAATACACATACCATGAACATCTCTGTTCTGCCCAGTTTCCTGCCCAACACAAGTGATAAGAGCAAGTTCAAGAACAAGCAAAAGCAGAGCTAAAGGGGACAGTCTTCCCTGAGGACTAAGTCAGGGAAAAAGTGCATCCGTGCATGCTCAGTTACATGCTGTAGCTCTATGTCAGGCACTTCATCTTAATTTCTAAGTGGATAAAACACAGTAGATTTTTATACCACAGTGGTATACTGTGGTACTTGTGGCTTATTCCAGTGACAGAAAGGTCTAAAACTAGGATGAAGTAAAACCTGGATGTCCATTTGTGTTGTCTGGAGCATGTAAAGATACCTTGACCACAGGCACGATACAAGGTTTGAGACTGGCAGAGTGATAAGGTACACCAAACAAAAAATTAGGCAACATGCCAAGAGGAATGGGAATGCAGGTGAGATTTTGGGGAGGGAGCTGTAAAGAACCATGCAAATGTACATGACACACATCAGTCCCACATGGAAAAAGAGAGGGAGGCAACACAGAGGCTGAAAGAGAAGGACAACACAATAGGAATGGCCGGACAGGCAGGAGTCTGGTGCACATATTCCTGAAAAACAGCAAGAAAGGGGAAAAATTAGGTTGAAAAGCCTTTGGGTCTGTTCAGCGAAGACACACGGGTGACGATCCACAGGCCTCTGCCTCTGAGCCAAGCCTTCAACACCTCAGTCTATAGAGCACAGGCAGAGGCCAGGATCTGAAATACCGTAGGGATGAGTAACCACGGAGCGGTTCCTGGCTCCGGGGGCAGCACCAGCAGCCTCACAAGCCCATTACTAATACTAGAGAAGGCGATCTAGGAAAGTGACTCATTAGCAAAGTAAGCAAGAGAGAAAAAGCCCAGCCCTTTAATTTTAACATGAATATTAGCTCCTGAATTAAAGTCTACTTTCTCACTTCCATTTTCAAAGACGCAATTTCCTTTCCCGCTCCTATTTTTCTCAGTCTTCAAATTTCTCCACAACAAATGGATTTACTTGCTAGACACGATTTCAATTTTGATTTTAGAAGAGGAATTCTAAATTCTGAATTATTATTTAAAAGTAAAACAAGTAGACTTGTCTCAAAATTACATAATCTTTGTTTTCCTACCAAAACTCATCTGGTGTGCTTGGAGCTGTTTTGAAATCAATGGCAGAAGCAACAGGGATTTTTAGGTCCAGGCAACACAAAGCCAAATAGTTCTTGTCTTATCTGCAGATAGAGAAATCATGTACATCTTGCTAATGGGGACAAGAAAAGAGAATCTTAAAAAGCAGTTTGTTAAGACAGAAAAGGTACATCTTTACCATACCCTGATAGGCCTAGCTCTTGAATTACTGCTAAAAGGGTGTATGATTTACAAGCTCAGTCAGTTCACTCCATAATAAAACTGCTCACAGCTAAGGAGGTGGAAAGAAAGAGGCAGACTCTTGGCTACAAGTCCTCAAACAAAAAAACCAAAAAAATCCCTGCAGCACTTCAGCTACATCTCTTCCATCTGAACCTCTCCTCCCCTTCTCCTGCAAAATGTCTTTATCAAGTTACAGCTGCCAGCGCTCTGCCTCCAACTACAGGCTGCCATCTCTAAAACTCCAATTCCCAAATACTTCACCACTCTCCTGATTGTTCTGCAAACAGCTATGGCATCTGGCTCAATTGGGCATCTTCCAGTTAAAATTTACTGTAAACAATTTAACAGTTTGTGACAATCTGGAAAACATTTAGACTGCTTCCCTAGAAAACCTAGCTGGCTCAAATCCTCAAGGTTTTTCTCTGTCTCCTCCTTCCTTAGCCTGCAGACCCTAAAATGCCAGATAGCAAGAACACCTTTTTGAGGACCCACCCCTCCCTTCAGTTAAAATATGCTTGGATACAACTGTCAAGGAACTTCTGCAAAGGGCACTGAAAGGCAGGTGCTGGGAGAATGTACTGCACATACTCATGGGTTAATGACTGTACACTGCCTTTGATAGCTTAGAGGGGAATGTTGCACAGTTCAGCTGCTGTTCAATGGTTTAAACATATGGTTGCACTAAACTGCAGAATTAGCTCTCACAGAACTGCTGAATTAAACCCACCCAACACTCTTTCCTGCAAGCAAAGAGAATGAAATTAGTTTTAACTGAACTCTGAAATCATGCTTAATCCAAACAAAATCTGCATTAAGTTAAAAAGAAGAGCTGGGTAGGTTCAGCAACCCTAGAAACCCTATGCTATAAAAACCAAAACAAATGCAGGAAAGAAACCTGTCTTTTTCCCCAGACCCTGAGAAAAAGGAGTCTTGCTCATCCCCCAAGTGAAAAATTTACCAGTTTCTCCTGCAAGCCACAGGAAAAAAAGAGGTAACACAGCACAGACTGAAAGATATATCATTAAACCAGAACACTGGAGATTTTTTTAAACTTCGATCATCATTCTTTCAGCCAATTGTATTTCCTTTGACAATTGTACAGAACTGCTGTATTTGCTCAAGCAGTTTAATTACATTTTACCTCCTCCTAGTTTGCAAAACAAGTGCTCCCCCAGCTCCTTCTCCCAATATATTACATACCTGCCCACATCCACTGGAAAATCACTGCTGGATGTTCCTCACCTGTTCAAGTGGGAACTGTGCTCCCACAAGCAGAGCAAGAGGATACGGAGCTGGCACAAAGCCAGAGGCAGAAACCAGCTGTGCAGAGGGAGCCCAGCAAGCAGGAACAGGGCTGGGAGCTGCAGGGCTGCTCTGCAGCTGGGAGGTGATGGCAATGAGGAAAAAGGGCCACTAAAGGGTCACCTGCCACAGGACTCCACTCCTGCTCACCAGGTTGTGAAGGAAGGTTTTATAGCAGCCCTGCATCACTCAATTTGGTTTGAGTCACCCTTCTCAGGGTCTGGTCTTTGAAATGCTGCTGCAGAGGGCAAACCCCGATCTTATTTTCTTAAAAAGCTTTAACTTGGCTTCTGTGCATCATCTTCAGTGTGGTGCTTATCAAAGCCATAGCTGTATCACCAATAGCCCTGATAAAAGCTCTCAGTAAGGTGAAAACTTCAGGATCAGGAGACTGTGGCTCAAGACTCAGCTTCAAGCTCTGCTATAGCTTTAAACCAACAATTTTCAAAGTTATTTCAAAATATCTTTCTTTAAAAAGCACATGGATAACCACAAGGCACAAAAAGGACATGACTAGGTTTTAAGGCAACTGAGTCCAGAAAACGTTAAGATTTCATTTTGCATTTGAAAAATAAAACTTAAAAAATAACTCTGCCTTTGTTTCGAAGAAGAAACCAACATAAGCTTAGTAGTTCAGAACGTCATCTTTGGAACACTCCCTAGAGAGCTTACTTGTTAAGAAATAAACTTAGCTCCATGCACTTTGAGGTCTGCTACATTAGTATTCTCTTAATTAGAGATTTTCAGAAGAGTGCATCTTATTTGTGAGCACAGAGAAACTCACCCAGACTTTGTGAAGCCATACCTATTCTGTTATTAAATAAAAAACCCCAAAGATCTGATTACAGATTTGTCTGGCATGACAAATTCCAAAAACAGTTAGTGGCTGAAGCACAAACATTGTCTAGCTTCCCCAACAGGAAGCTGGATAATTGGGTTTTCCATAAGATCTGTGTGAAAGCAGACTCCATGCATGTGTAATTTGGTTGAGTATGGATTCCACAGGAAAGGGAGGGGGGGAAAAAAAAAGAGTCATGAAAGAAGTTTCAGGACCATTGTATTTTAAAGCTTGATTTGCATGATGTTCCTTAATTAAACTTAGGGTTGCAATTTTAAAAAATGCATACATACAAGAAGAAATGCTCCATACAAATTTCACTAGTTTGTCATGAACTGAATTTGTTAGTCAGTAATCAAAACATGAAATGTAACGTGAAACCATTATTACCGTACTAATAAACTGTGAAACCATTATTACTGAGAAAAGTATCAGTTTTCCAAAAACCTCTATAGTTTTTCATTCAGTGTGCACATGTTTCTCAAATGGCAGTGTAAAACAGTGTGTATCAGTGCACTGAATCTGACAGGGACAGGCTGAGCCTTCCCCACAGCAGCCCCTGAAGTGCCTGAGCAGCACCCACACTGCACCAACACCCTCATGGGCCAGGAGGCTGGGAGTGGGCGAGAGGTTGGGAGGGGATGCAGCCAGGACAGCTGACCCCAGCTGACCAAGGGGATACCCTGTACCACATGGTGTCATTCTCAGCAATAAAAGTTACGAGAAAGGAGAAGGATGACATTCCTTATGAAGGCGTTCTCTTCTGAAGCAGCTGCTACGTGTACTGGGGCCCAGCTTCCCATAAAGTGGCTGGACATCGCCTGCTGATGGGAAGTAGAAATTAAATCTATGTTTTTGCTTTGCTTCCACACACAACCTTTGCTTTCTTTCATTAAACTGCCTTTAACTCAACCCATGATATTTTCCATATTATTTTTTCCACTGCCCTGATGAGGAGGGAGTGTGAGAGAGCAGCTGGGTGGGCATCTGGCAGCCAGCCAAGGTTAACCCACCACACTTAAAAATGCTAAAAAAACTTGTAACTTTATACAAGTATATATACTTGTATATATAGTATAGTATATAGTATAGTATACAAGTATACCTCAGTATTAGAGATATTTAGAGCTGTAAATGTTTTAAAAACCCTTAATATCAATGGGAGAAGTTCTCTGGACTCAACAATACACGCTGCTGTTGGCAGAGAACACACAGCAGTCAATATAGGTCAGCTCAGAATGATGTGGACTGCTGGATACCTGCTCTTTCTTCAGTGGTATACAAGGTATACTTCCAGGAACAACCATGGGATATCACATATACTTAATATTTTACTACATCTTCTCGTGGAATGTGTCCCTGCTTACGGCAGAGGTTTGGAACCACGTGATCCTTAAGGTCCCTTCCAACCCAAGCCATTCTTTGATTAGATGAAAAAGAAGTGTTCTTTTTTCTACTGACATGTCTCCTATTAAGTTCCTTTTGGTTTACATAATCATCTTGAAAGACGTATATTAATTTTTGCTGTTATTATTTATTGCCTTTGTACAAAAACAAAGTTATAAGCATCTCTAGGGGAAAAGAGAAGCAAACCATCTTTTGTGAAAGCTCTTTGGAGCTGGTTTAAATTCCATGGGTTTTCCATAAGATCTGTGTGAAAGCACAGATCCATGGGAGATCAATTTTTAAATTCTAGCTCTAAGTCTAGAGGAGATGAAGACATTCTAAGGAAAAGAACTGGAAAACTGATTCACTTAAAAATCTCCCCAAAAAACAGCTGTAGCAAATATTTAATTTTTAAAATGTAGAGAACAGTCAAGCAATTACTCAGAAAGGTAAGAAGCCGAACAGGTTTTTTTCCTAACAGATGCTTTTATGTCATGTTATTTCTGCAATACTTTTTGGACTACTTGCTCTGTTCCACCACATCCTTTAATTTAATAACTCCACAAGACTTTGGAGGATTCACACATCCTTCACTGCAGCAGGAAATGAAACATAAATTACCTACCACTTTCTTTATTGCTAGAGCTGCAAACATTTTGTGCTAAGTGGGGAGAAGAAAACTGCCTCTGCAAGCCTGTTTCTCCAGCTATACAGCCTCAAGACTTCTATGAAATTCAGCACTTCAGGCCAAGTACCTCCTGCTTTACAGACTACAGCATCTCTGAGCTAAAGAAGACAGGTACTATGCACTGTATTATCTTCTACATTTGGCTTAGCAGAACACAGTTTATCTGGCCTTCAAAATTTTGGAAAATTCTCCGTTCTGAAGAAACAAGGAAACTTCTTTTTCACAATGGGAAGAACGCCAAATTATGCAAAATGCTGCTATAATTAATTTAAAATTCCTCTCCACTTGATAAATGAAGAAAATAACTTGTCCATTGTTTCTTCTCAAGCACAAATTATATTAATGGCTGCCTGAAAACTAGGTTTACAAAAGGGACCAGCAGCATGCTGCTTTGTAATACAAAAGGGTCAATGAAAAATAATAACATATAAAAATACCAAATAACAAACAACGTAGTACTGTGCATTGAAACAACATGCCTTTACAAGAGGTGTTCTGTTATGCCATACCCCATGTAACACATGAAGTAAACACATTTTTGCAATGAAATACAAACAACCTGAAATGGGACATCTCCCTTTGTACATGTTCCATGACAGACGGTACTGGAATGGTATTTGCTGCAAACCAGATTAAGTCAGTTTTAGAAACTAAATTCCATCAATGAACAGATTGCACCATCTGCTTCTACTAATATACATTAGAGAATGTGTATTTTCCATAGCTGCATATTTACTCAGAAGTCTACGAGACAATAAGTATAGCTTAGCTACAGAATGGATGAAAAGCACGATCATTTGAGAATGTCAAGGGTGTAAACAAAAAAGCATTTAGGTTATTGAAGGCTGTGCAATGAAGTAATGAAATTAAATTAGGCAAAAGAAAATTTAAGCAGCACACTGGGACACTAACAGTCATTGCAGTGATGAGAGAAATACAAATGCAAAAAGCGTAGATGTAATAAAGTTTCTTACTAATAACATGTAGAAAAAAGAAGAAATAACCTTTCAACTGAAGCCTAAGTAGGGCTGTCTGGAGAGCTGAAATTTTATTACATTTTTTTTGTGCTTTCAAGCGAAAAAGCCAGATTTGAATCAGGAGGTAAGCCAAGATTTGAAGTTTTCATGGAACAGAAATCCTGCAAAATTTTGTTTTGGAAATCCAAACATGATGTTCCCAAAACAAAATATGCTTTCCCAGTATCCTCAGCAGCTGCTGACTGAAATTAATGCAATTCCTTTTATTTCACAACTGCCATTTTTATGGCTTGCTGTGATGACAAAAATGATAAATCTGCCTTAGACTCCAGCTCAGGGACTGCCGAAGCATCTGCAGGACCTTCCCTCTGACAGCACAGCCATGTGAGCTGCTCAGAATGCCAGAGCCCTGCACTCCCAGGCCAGCCAGCTCCCCACACCACCCACGGCCCATACAGCCAGCCAGGTGACTTTACAGCCACTGACACCTCACACACAAGACCCTTTCTTATAAGCACCTGAAAAGTCAGGCTGACAACATTGGTGTGACATTCTGTGGCACACTGATATAAACAGCAATGCAAAAATGAACCTGAGGAAAAAGCTTGAGAAGTCAGGGTGAGATTTCACCATTATTATTCTATGTATCCTCAGTAGCAAGGATGGTTATTTCCAGGAGAGTAAGATACCAACTGCAATTAATGAAACAGTATTTCATTACAAATTGTGGTCTTCTCTCTGAAAGGACAATAAAAGAAACAAGTACTATTGGGGCACTAATTTTCCCCAGTATAAATGCACAGAGGAATGTAACTAGTTATGTTCTAAGAAAAAAAAGAGTAGAACTTTTCAGGGCCAAAAAACAAAAAAATGAGATAAGAAGGTATGACTGAGATGTCTGACTTCATTCAGTCCAGGGATAGGGAACAACTGTATGATATGAATACCAGAAATAGCAGGCATTAAATCACAGGAAAATCCACAGCAAACTGAGGAAAGCAGTTCTTCACACAACTTGTAAATAAATGGTGGAATTTCTTGATACAGAGTATTATGAATGCTAAAAGTGCATATGGGTTCCCAAAAAGTAACTTTATTGATGACTGCTAAACACCAGGACAACCCAACAGTCCTTGAGATACGTGTATCACAGGACAAGCACCGTGTGCTGGATTTAGCAGGAAAACTGCGAAGACAAGCACTCCCTCCTTCCCTCGAGCAGAGTGAGACACTCCCTCTGCCATGCCCTCCTGCCAGTATCCAAAGTGAGGTGTCACTAAGCACAGCTTCATGCAGGTCTGAAGACTGGATGTGCCAAGCACTCACTCCAGCTCAATACAATTGAGGCTCCAGAAAGAAAAACACATCAGAAACTGCTGTGATTTTTTTCTCACAGTCCTGTGAAATATTATATTGCTGCAATCCTATTGGTGGAAGTAAGTCTGAGATATAGAAGAAAACTGAAAGGAAGACTTTCTGAGTTGAGTATGTATTATTTCAAAACCAAGGCTTTTGACTTCAGAGTCTTGCAGGGGAAGAAGCATCCCATAGGACCTATACAGACAAAGGAAAATAAGATGAACCTGGTCTTTGCCTGAAACTGGGAAGTGACCATGTCACAGAATTTCTGTCAGGACATACAGAAGAGCAGAATCAGTTCATTTACCAAAGCAGGACTAGTCAGCTCCTTCATACCTCTACTTTCCCACTCTTAAATCACAGCACAAAATTGATCACTCGAAGTGCAAAGCCTTTTAAGACACTTGGATACAGGCATATTACAGAGAGTATTAATAAACCCCAGTGGGCCGTGCCATGACCGTGTGAATAAACACTGAGGTACCACTTTGGAAAAAAGTGGAAGCTAAACAGTTAAGCCAAAACCAGTCAGAAGAGGAAAAAAGTGGAACACTTATTCTGCTGGCCAATGAATCTCTCTGCCAACTGCAGAGAAATTAAATTACTTCTTCAAGATGGACATACATGACAAAGCTCGATATTTACACTCATGATAGAAAAGAACTACAAGAATAAAAATAGAGTTAAAAAAAGCTTGTGAGTTAGTGTATGATTTAGAATGAAGTAACATAGTGATGACAATGAGGATAGTCTCAAGCAGGGAACCCTATACATCCATACAGACACTCAGATAGGCTCCTAAAGCTAGAGAAAATGAAGAATGAAAATGTAGACAGAAGCACATGACAGATAATTGGAAGGGTTTTGGTAGAGTTTTTTGAATAATCAAGAAGTCACAATTACATAAAGAAAAAAACATTTCTTCAAAAAGGAATAAAGGCACAACAGGGAGGAAAAAAAATAACCCACAAAAAAAGGAGAGGCCCATGAACAGCCTTCCTAAGATATTAATTTTCTGTATTTCACTTAGGAGAGGGACATCAGATAGAATTTTGTCTACTTGGTGTTCCTAGATAAACACGTTCATTTGTAGGTGGACATAATAAAACTACTATTGCACTCTAATCTCCATCCAGAAGTCAAAATAGGACATCCTCAAGGATAATTCAAGAGGAATAGAAACTGTGGACGGATTCAAGTATCTCCTTCTTGTAATCTTGAGGGGTGTTTTATGGTTTTGTGTTGATTTTTTTAAATGTCTAGAGCTTCATCTTCCTTGAAGATGGGCTACTAGCTGCTTGGTTTGAGACACTTTAACAGAGTTGTTTCTAAAAGGCTTCTATTTGCTGCAGCAAGAAGCTGTATCTGAACAAGAATAATTTTGTCTTCTAGCTTTTAAATCCTCTAAAACCAATTTCTCTTTCCCTTCTTTATTAATATTGCAGTGAACTGAAAGTACTTCTGCATTTTGCCAAAACTTCAACAATCTTTTTAACTTCAGAAAAATTCTGAACAAAACCAAAGCAAAACATTATGTTTTAAAAAGTAAGGAAGATGCCTATACTCTGAATGAAGTTACTGATTTATCTCAATAGAAGGCAAAAAGGCAAGGTGCACTAATTGCCCGGTCCCTGAGAGCCCAGAGCAGATGACTCTTTTTAGCCTCAATTCCTTTCACAGGGGACTTTCAATTCACACACAAAACTGAAGTGAAAGCCCGGCTCAATTTATTTTATTCTGACGTTAACTTAGTCCAGGGCACTTGCTTGTGCTCATGGTGATTAATAAAGGGAAGGGATGTAACTGTCAAGCCAGTGTGAGAAGCCAGGTTATCTGAAGAGCACCTGGGAGACAGAACAACACTTAATCATTCTGAAGGCAGCGCTGCAGAATGGGTGGCCTCCACATTGCATTTCATTTCAAGGAAAAATCCCTCACTGTTATGGCAGTATTGTCTTCGCTTAGTAAAGTAGTAAATATAAAAAATAGTAAAAGCAGACCCATAAGAAAAGGATGAAACAATTGAAAAAGCAAACCAAATACTGTATGATCACAAAACATAGCTAACACATGGGATTCCACACCACCATTAATGGGGTGATTTAATAACTGCTGCACTTGATAGAAGTCTTCCTCAATTTGATAGGGTTTAGGCACCAGGCCTTAAAAGCTTCTAGTAACTACTTGGCTAGTGCAGCACGACATGAAGTCACAATATTGTTTGATTTCTGCCTTTTAAATTTTGCTAAATAAATGCCTTGTGTATCAGTCATTTCTTACACAGACACAGAAACACATCAAAAGACCTCGGTAAACAATAAAGCTGACCGTGTAACACGATGCTTCCACTGCTTCCAAAAAGCACACTGGTTTTTCTGAACTTAGTAAGAGCTTGTGCACTTGCTTTTTAGCAAGTTTCAGATATCTATACCAAGTATTGCTTCTATTTCGCACTCACCAGATTTCCCAAATCCTAGATTTGAATTCCATGTTTATTCTTTTATTAAAATCATGGTACACATGACATGTGGGTAAATACACTTATAACTCTGCTTCATCTTCTCTGGATGATACATAGGACACTTGTGCTTCACTCATCAGCTTCTGAAATGGATCTGCCCATAATCTTCAAATTACTTCATGCATAATTAGGCAATTCCTGATTTTCATTACTCATGTTCATTGCTGCAGCATTTACACAGCACCAATCATACAGCTGCCCATGTACAGATTGGAACACACCACTAATTACATACGTTTCATTTTGTTCTATTCCTCTACAAGTGAGGTTATGGTTTTCAAGGGCCATGTTCCAGCCTTATACCCAGATGTTCAGGGACCAGAAAGTCCCTGAGGTGTATAAACTCATTTGAATTTATTGACCCTTTCAGAGAAATAAAACTACAAATAAAGCATGTCTGCCATTTTATTTCCTAACTTGTGTATCTACAACTAAAATATGACAGCTTGGATTAACTAAAGCTGGTAATGCTTTACCTGTGATTCCTTACATATAATTTGAAGTATTTTTTTAAATTATATTAAAAGAAATTACAGTTTGAAATCTTTGTCGGAAAATAGCAACAATAGATCAGTTCATAATTTGTTTGCTCTTTTCTCATCAATTTAGATGAATGACTGTGTCTGTTTAAACCAAGCAGCTGCTTTTCAATCAGCTTTCACAAGTCTTATTTTCCTTCATCCAGCTGAAGTCTCATTATATACACAGAAGACAAAAGTACAACACTACTTATTGTCCTCTGTTTAGCCAGTTTCTAGACTTCCACTAATGCTATGCTTAGGTAACTGAAGCATGTGAAATATTTCTTTCAGCTGTAGTGTCCACACTTATAAACATGAAGTAGAGTGTAATAGAAAACAACTTAGATTTTTAAGACCCTATAAGGCAATTAAACAAATAACTGCCATATTCCAATCCATGGTCTGCCAAATTTTGTAACTTAAGTACAGACTATGCAGCAGCTTATACTTCATTGAATACACAAAAACAATAGCTCACTTTCCATAAGCATTGGCTCTTAAGCCTGTCAGGAGCAAAAACCTATATGCTCACTGTGGCTAACATCTATCATTTCCTCACCTAGAATTTCACTTACATACAGCTTAATGAAATAATTAAAAAAATCTAAATGCTATGTAATAAACCACCTCCACAGAGTACAAACTAATATCCAAGTGACATTCAAAGCTAGGTTTTTTTTTAAAGCAGCAAAAGCATGAATTAACTGATAATTCTTTCTGTGCCAGACCATGCAAATCTAAGAGTACAGGATAGAGAAGAGGGAAAAAATACTGTGTAAAACTGCAATGAAATGTCTTAAATCTGGCAGATCTACTTGCTAGCTTTGTCCTTGCTAAGATCCCACAAATTGTGGGATGCACATTCTACCCCTAGAGTATGTATTTCTAGTATTCTATACCCTTAGAGTATTTCTATTATGGAAATGGGCTAAAAAGAGTTAAAAGAAGAAATAGCAATAAAACCACCTTTAATTATCTACTCCAGTTGGGTGATTTAGGCATCAATTTATAAAACCTACACCATTACTCCTACTTTAATATATGGCAGCACAACGACGCTGTAGGTGTTTCTCTCCAAATTGCCCTGAGTACCTCTCATGGTCGATACTGCAGTAACAAAATGCATTTCATGTTAGTTTAAATTTGTGGTATAAATACCAGGAGATGGGGTTTCAGTGGACAGTTAGAAATTTAAAACAGATGCTTTAATTCTGCTACAATTTATTAGGAAATATTCATATGATTCAGTTTCACAGCATGCGTGAATATAAATCCTCAAGAGATTTAATTAGGTGTATTTTATCATAAATTGCATTCCCATAGACATATGCTGCTCCTGCTTCCTGCTGATAATAACAAAGACCAACTGATATTTAAGGGCACACGTGAAGTGTGGTTTTCTGACGACATTAGGTACAGTAAGAGAATGAAAAAACAGTGCTCAATATAGGTATCAGTGGTTTTCTCAGTTGCTTTACCATACTGACTTAGAAGGCAATTTATTTTATACAGTACAAATTAGCCTCATGAAGTTCTATGTTTTGTCAATCTACAAAATATATCCTTTGCTTCCAATACCATAAAGATGGCATATGAAAAAAATCTGCTTGCTGTACCCATAGATGTGCTTCATGAGAGCGTACAAAAACATTCTCTTGTTTTGAAAATCATAGTTTTGATCAATTAACCTCTTATAAACAGAGTCTTTCCTGCAATATAGTGATTTCTTAATGCTCTATGCATTTTGATCATAGTTTCATACTTTCAGGATGCAGTACTTATTCCCTGAATTTCACTTCAGAGAAAGAGTACTTTGCTTTCATGGACTTTTTTGAAAAGTTCTTCATCAACTTTGAGCCACCAACTGAAGAATAGTTTAAATTATCTTGATTTTTTAAGCAGTTCCCAAAGTCAAAACAGAAGCCAATGTCTGAGTTGAAATTAGAATTCAAAATAAAGAAATGTAATTTGAAAATTATATACGGGTGGTTTGGTTTTTTTTAAATTTTAGTTCAGAATGTATTATATAAATACAGATATAAAGTGTAATTCTCGCTTAGACATTATCATTTAATAGCTTCAGGTATACATCCACATATTGGTGTTGATTTCCACGTAGTCTGCTATTTTTATCATGTATTTTTCTACTCCCGCCTACACTCACATGCAGTGAAATTTCTCTTTCAAGATGACTTCACAATTCAGAATATATCCCAGAATGCAGGGATTTTCTTCTCTTTTTTTACAAAAAGAAATCTGGCCATGGATATTTTTGTGCTGCTGTTTCTCCTGTCTGTTTTCCAATTAGAAAAAAAATTGAGTGAACTACGATAGAGATAATATTGAACCTTGTAACAGGTTTTGGACACAGGGCTTTCTTTAACCTCAGAAACAGCTATAGTTAATGCTGCTGGAGAGCTAGGATCTTTTCAGATATGACACAGGAACTTTTAAAAATAAGCTTACCAGACAGAATGTGTGTCTCATTACTTCTATGCCCAATTAAACACCTTTTTTAAAAATCTGAACCATTTGAAAATGATTTTTTTCACCTCCTTCTTGTTTTAGATCTGAAGAGGTTGCATTGTCAAAGTCATGACTGTCTAAGTGTTAACAAGTGCCTGAGTTCATGGGAAGATAAGGACTTGTGTTAAGCTATTTTTTTACTCTTAGATTCTTCACCTTAAAGATGTTGTCACGTTCCTAACTGACTCTAACCTGAGGTAACAGTGCTCAACCAGCTCTGAAGGACAGAAGCCTGTGTGTCTCCACCGTCTGCAGACTGGAATCATGAAGTCAGAACCTTATGTCATAAATAGAAATTAACTCTGTAAAATCCCTAATTTCTCCATGCCTATTGTTGGGAATGCAGTGCAAAGCCTCAGGACTGAAAATACAGACTGTATAATATACAACCAAGACTGTATAATATACAACCAAGAGCAGAAGGAACAGAGGAAAGTTCTTTGGTGAGCTTTTTCTTTGTCTAATTCATTACTACTTCTTCTTTATCTTTGTCCTGAGGGAACAGCAGGGCAGTAACTCAAATTTATATTACAAGTTACAGGGTACAGTTCCTCCTGATTCTGCCACTATCATTAAGAAAGGGGTTAGTCAGATATCCCTGAAAAAATATGGACCTGTTCAAAGACCTAACATAGAGACTTCATTGCCATTAACTTTGGTTAGAACCCAGTCTGTTCACACTTTTCTCAGTTACTGTTCCAGTGTGTCCAAGACCTGCAAGATGGTGCTGTACCTGTTAATTTCTGGCAGGTATTTTTGGAATTCTGAGAATTAATTCTCAGAACTGTCTGTCAGGATGGACTAATACATTAATAAAGCAGGAGGTTTGCAATCTTTGGCATTTGGAAAATCAAACATAAATTATCAATAGAATACATTGTATGAGTGAAGCACAGATTTCAATTTCTTTATATTTTAAAACTGTTGCTGAAGATAACTCCTGGATAAACTTGCAACTTCACCTTAGTCAGAAAGGGCCATCCTAAACTTCTACCAGCAAGCATTTGAGTGCTTGACAACATCAGAAGCATCCAGCACACCGAAAGTTTGAGTGGGAAAAGTATCCTGGATGAAGGAAGGGAAGGTAGGGGATAAAATAAGACACATGCAGTGATCAATGGAAAAAAAAAGTCAGTCTGTCCTCCAAAACATCCCAAATCCAATCATTCTTCTGCTACAGGTTTCACTATTGCTCTTCTCCACCTTCTAAATCTAAATTCTGGTCTGTGCACAGAGTGGTTTCTAAACTGTTCAGAGATGGCTCAACTAGAAATGGCTTTAGATAGCTTATGTTAAAACACCCTAGCAGAGACAATGGATCCCAAAGAAAAGAAAATTAAATAATTTTTACAGAGCAGGTAACATGCTATCCAGATGATTCAAAAGGAAAAAAAGTGAGATAAAGTAGACTAGATGAGTGAATTTCAAAAATTTTACATTCTATCTCTTGCTTAAAGCAAAAAAAAAAAAAAAGTGATTAACTGCTCTTTTCCATTTTATGGCATTAATTTGAATTCAACTCCAAAGCCTTTTAAAAAACATCCCAGACTCAAGCATTAGCAGGTGGCTGCACAATATCCTCTCTTTTGGAAAACTTTTCAGGATTGTGTCTGAGTACTGACTGACTGTTGCAGTGCTTCAGTATCTTGTATTAATATCTGAGGCATTTGGAGAATGAAAGAGTCTTCCATAAAATGCAATGCTGCCATTTATTTTTAAGCTGGCATCTTTTCCCCCCACAGAGCCTTTGAGGAGCACAGGAGGTACCTCACTGCTTTCCCCCATGATACCTGGTCCTATGGCACTCTAGGACTTGAAATCCCACTGGAATTTTGCCATGTCTTCAGGAATTAACCACCCACCAATTACAAGGAAACCCAATTTGATAACCACTGGAATCCCACAGACAGACATTCCTTCAAAAAAGAACCAGAAACAAAGGATGGAGATCTAGTTTCTCATCTATGAATTTCCTTTAACTTGGTGACAACCCAAGTAACAGGTGCTATTTGGAGGGACACATGTGCACCCTGACACCTTTCGGACCATTGTCACAGTGCCTTCCTGTAGCTTCTTAAATTTCAGAAATGTTTTGAAAAGCCAGGAAATCAATACATTCGCAACAGAACTTGCCACCTGATGATTCTAATCTTTTATTCTGCACCAGGTAGCTTTTAGTAGTCAACAATATCATAGAATTTTTGGAGCTCCTTTGCAGCAGGGAACTGTTGGACGATACCAGTCTACTGATCTGTTACAAACTCCAAATATCATCAGTAGTATGTGAACAAAGCAGCTTAAAAATAGAAGATGTGGTATGGTGCTGACATTCTACATATTGTGAAAATTTGAGCTTGTCAGGCTGGTAGTTGCCAAAGCAGTTTTGCAGAACCCAGAACACTGGCAGTACTCAATATGACTACAGCATTTGGAATGGTCCATGAGCTTCAGTGAGCTCTGCAACAGAGAAAATGCTGAAACTGATGAAGAAATGAGCTTTTATATTTACACCAGTAACACCAGATCAGTCATGCTAGTTAAAACTGAGTTAAAACTCAGATTTTCACTCACTACAGTGTGACTTCCATATTACAGATGGAAAAGAGGATGAAAAGGAATGTGCTACCCTAGGAAGAAGGATGTTCCTAAATACTAAACAAGTCCCTCCCTGAAATCTGGAAAGCACTTTAGCAGCAGAGACATCTTTGTAATTATTGTTGCCCTGGTAAACAGTAAGGTTAAAAGGCCTCCAGCATTGTGGGACACCAAGGACTCTGGTTTCAAGAGAAGGAATCAGTGCCACTGACATTAAGGTGTACTAGAATTATAAATATCCAGAACTTCTGGTGCTGAGCACTGGTACTGAATGAAACTTTTTTCCAGCCTGAAGAAGCTGGCTATGACTGAAGCCTGAACATACTCCAGGGTGACTATTTTTAGCCTCACTGCTTTCAGCAGATAGAAAGGAAATGGATGCTATTTTGCTAATTACCATAAGGGCAAACTAGATATGTTCTTAAATGCAATGCCTCTGTTTCATGAACTTTATGTCAAAAAAACACCAGGACAATGAGAACTCTCCAATTACAACTATTGATTTCCTTCCCCAAAGTATAAGGAAAAATTCATGTAGTATTTGCCATAAACTCTTCTTAAATATTCATCCCAAAGCATCTCTCTTCTTTCTGAAAATTACCTTCATGCTAGGCTTCTATCAACAATGTACTTTTCTAAAAAGGCACAGAACACATTCTATACTCTCTATTCAGAAGCTATTTCAGTTCCAGAGAAATGCAGAGGAATCTGATACCATCTTGGGCAACTCAACCAACTTGGGTGGCCCTGATTGAGCAGGGGCGTTTGGACCTCCAGAGGTCCCTTCCCACCTCAACCATTCTGTGATTCTGAGACTCTCATCTGGAAATGATGTCATGTAAAATACAGAAAGAAGGCAAATTTCATGTCATGCTGTAATGAAGCCATTTTAAGGTAAAACAAAAGAAGAATTGTAAGTCAGCCAGCAAAACCTACTTTTTTAATCCTGCCTCCAGGCTTTTACAAAGAAAAAAGGAAACTGAGATCCAGTGATCAGATCAATGGTCTCTCCCAAAATTTAAGAAAGTATCATTTCCATAACCGGTATAATTAATATGCTAGAAAGTGTATTAGAAAAAAAGAAGAAGGGAATGTATTATGGCTCCTTCCCCCACACCCAACCCCCCTCAGATTAGCCTGTATACACTTGGCTACTAGAAGCTGAAGACTACAATGGGGTAAAAAGAACATTGTAACCTTCTGCATACAGCTGCAGATTTAAAAGAAACACAATAAAATACCTGCTGCATTACCAACAGTAGGCTATGCCTTATTTATTAGCATCATTATAATGGCTGGAAGCAATGACCAAAATGACAATCTTTTTCGTATCACTGAACAAAAAAGCATGGTAATATAAAAGGCCTATTAAAATCCAGTCTCAGAACACCACTTGTAAGAAAAACAAAAAACGATAGACAAAATGAAAAGGACAAAAGACAGTGAAAACAGTCTAAGATCACAAAAAAATATATAGTAAACAACACAAGCAACACTCCTGACTGCTGCAATGAGGAATAACCCTTCTCTGTGCTACTGAGCTCATCTCACTTAAACCTTGTTTTTCTTACTTGCTGCTTCCACTCCATTGTCAAAAACGTGAAAAACTGATCAAAAATGGACACAGATACTGAAGTACTAGAGTGTTATTTGCTTGATTTGTTAAAAACTGGTGGGTGTCCAGGAACACAAGAATAATATAAAATACATATCTTAACAGTACAGCTTAACCTATATGAACATGATTAACATTAACTTTCTACAAACTGCACATAACTCTTCAGGAAAAACTGTGATTGGAAATACTCTAGCATATGAAAAAAAAAATATTTTTTTGTACTTGATAAGTAACTCAAAACATCCCAAGAATGTGTTTCTGTACTATGCTGAATCTTACTTCAAGCCAGAGAAACTGATCTTCAGTTCTTGAAAAATCAAGGTTGCATTGACTGACAGGCAGATGCAATAAAGCCCTGCATAAAAATGGCTTCCCACCTCAAACTGAGCAGCATTTGTGCAGCATGCCAGCCTTTGTAGAAAATGCACAGATGTATGCATACTTATGTATTTTGGAAAGGAATTCATAGCCAACTAAGCATATCTACAAGAATATATAGGAAGTGGCATGGTGGTCAAATGACTCATTTTCTTCTGCTAGTAGGAAGTATTTGTGGGGGGGAAAAAAAGGGAAAAAACCCAAAACAATCCCAACCCAAAAAAACCCCCAAACCCCTAGCATAATGCTCGTTTTCAGCAATATACTGAACTGTCAGTCAGTCAATACTCTCTCAGTACTTTAGAAAAGGTGAGCAATTCATCTGCACTAATGTAATTTCACTTGCTTGACCTAGAACACCGAGCTTCAGGACTTCTAGAGGCCTCCATAATATGGTTGTAAAGAAATGTGACTTTTCAAATGTGGAAGTTCATTAATTATTCTAGAATGTTTTACAACCCATTACTCCTAAAAGTCTATTATGCACATTTCTTCCAGCAGCTTTTATGTGGACTTTCATTATATTCTCTGTAGAAAACTCCTATAAGAAAAAGCAAGAAGATACACAAAATTCTTGCAGCCTTGTTACAAGCTGTCATACTGGCAATCACTACTTTCACTAATGACACTTCAACACATATATGTAAATTATTTAAGAGAGCTATAGGGATTACCAGCCTCGTTGCAGTGTTAAATGTTGGCTCTTCTAAATGTTGGCTTTCGGTAATCCTAGGACTCCTGCTTTTTCTTCCCTTGGTGTGAGACTTCAGTAATTCAGGTTAGGTATAGTCAAACCAAAGCATTCCAAAAGCCATTGTGAAAGGTGACCAGCATTTCAGCATCACATTTGAGAATGAAACAAGGGCACTGAATTCATCCTTTTTTTGCCTGCCATTCTCCACTGTTGCAGAAGTGCTAACAAACACTTCACATAATTCATCAACTGCTTGAGCTGCACTTCACATGTGCCTTCAAAACCTCCTCTGAGAACTGTGAGCCTGGTGCCCAGCCACCCCAGTGCAGAGGACCTGAGCAGTCCTGGAGACTTTTCTGTAGCTACTCAACCTGACAATGTCCGTTTGAATTGGAGCTTTGCAGAAGTTGCTCTCAGAGATTTTTTCTTCTTAACTTTACCTTAAAATGAAATGTATAGGATACTGATGTGTTCCAAACACTTTTGAAAATATGTTTTTTTCTGTGAGGAAATGGAGAAGTAGAAATGGGAAAGAGGGACTGAGAAGTAGAAATGGGAAAGATGAGAGTTTGCTATGATCAGAGGGATGAAGAGAACGGATGTGACAACCAGTAAAAGGATGGAAACAGGTAATGAGGCAGAAAGAATCTGGCTACAACTGGCATGATGATATTTACAATACAGAAAGAAGGCAAATTTAATGCCATGCTGCAATGAAGCCATTTTAAGGTAAAACAAAAGAAGAATTGTAAGTCAGCCAGCAAAACCTACTTTTTTTATCCTCTGTCTCCAGGCATTTACAAAAAGAAGGAAACCGAGATCCAGTGATCAGATCAATGGTCTCTTCCAAAATTTAAGAAAGTATCAGCTTCCTAACCAATATAATTAATATGCTAGAAAGTGTATTTAAAAAAAAAAAAAAGAAGAAGAAAGGAATGTTTTATGCCTCTTTTTTTCCCCCCTGAACAACCCCAGCCCTCCATTTTCCCTCTTTTGTGACTAGCAAACACCCCTTAGGAGTATCAAAATCTTACTCTCATCTCCTCTCAAGTCATCTGGAGCCTTTGAAGTGATCCTGAATTTGTGGGGAACTCCTTTCCTCCTGGGCCCAATGTTTCCCAGGGTAGACAAGCTGCTTGGAAGATCTCCCTCTTTGGGGGAGTCATTCATCCAAGGTCATTAAACATTGCAATCACGAAATTAAAATCTCTTAAGCCTCAGAAAGATAAAATTAAGGCACAGCTAATGCATCTTCATGGTGGAAAGTTGACTACAGCAAGAAAATAGACTGGTTCCTGTGGACTGGCTAGGGAGGATGTGGAGGCTGCATAAGGCAGCCTCACAGAAGGGAAAGGCAACCTGCCTGGATGACATGGATGGCGAGGGCACAAGCCAGGTGCGAATACAGAGTGTGCTGCACAGTGAGCCATGTGTGTGACCCCACCTGTGACACACGTACTGCTACCACAGTTCACATGTGCCCCCACTGTCTGTCAGGCTCCATGGGGCAAGAAGGGAACTATCATAGTGTAGGCACAGTATTTTCTGTGACACTGAACAGCAAAGCTGACTGCAGTTAGGAATGGTCTGCCTACTTTTTTCCCCACATAGTCCAAATATTTTTAAACAGGATCATGAGATCCACTCCCACAAGACAGAAATCATGACAGGTGCTTGGAAACCACATATTATTTTCCAGCTAGCCTCAATAACTGCAAATGTAAAACCAATCATTAAGGTGCTATGAAGAAGAAAGACACTGCTAATAAAAATTTTGTTGGAAGTTCAATAGCACAAAGCTTTACTAATGCAGTATAGTGGGAGTTTCATGGTATTCGTCCCTCTTCTAGAACGTGAAGTTCAGGAAAACTGAAAAAATTTAAATAAATCTGCTGACAACAAAACTTGCAAAATGGAATACCAAGTGAAGGTCATACAACCTCTGTTTTACCTTAGCTAGGGAGTAGTTATCCCTAAACACACATTTGTACCTTGTGTTCAATGTCTTGCAAGCATCAGCCATCTCCATCCTTTCTGTAATAAAATCAAAAGCTGGGAGAAAAAACCCTCCTGACTACTATATTTGTTAACATTTTCACTCACCCATGTCACCAGTTTCTGTAGTTTCATCACCCATCCTTAAACCCACATGTCTGCTAGCAAGCCCACCACAAGACCATCACTTCATCCTCACGCTGAAACTCTGCAGAGCAGCAAGGAAACCAATGCCACACCAGGCATCCATCAGCTGATCTCCTCGACTCAGATGCAGACAGCAAAATAGACAGGATACATATCTGGCTTTTATCTGCATTTAATACCAGGCAGTATATAATCCTTTTTGGTTACTGCCAGCTCTCAGAAATAAACAATTACAGATTTTGAGAGTGTGCAGCTTAATTTTATAGATCTTAAATGTTTGAAGCAACTGCATTTATCTTTTAATTTTATTTCCTTCCCAACTCAACTTAGTATTATAACACTCAAAGCCTACACAATAGACTTGCTGTTCTGCCAATATTATAAATTCCACCTTTGAAGAGTCTCTCTCATATAAAGCACAACAGAAAATAGAAAAATGAACAGAATGGTTTAATGTAACACAGCTCTATAATGTATGTGTTTTATCTTTAATGCTGTCACCTTTTTTTATGTACAGACTGTAGCATGTCGAGGGTGGGAGAGCATAAAGAGAGTGAAGAGAAAAGTTAGATCCTACTACTCAAATACCAGATACAGTATTTGGATATAAACCAACTCCTGAGGCTGTGACTCCTAGATGTGCTAAATCTCATGCTGATTCTCAACAGATCAGACTATTTTTTTTAACTTCTTGGTAGAAGGCAAAAAACCTTTAAGAACATGTAAAGTTAGAAAGTAGGAATACACAGCCTGACAATTTTTCTAGAGGAAGGAAAAAACAGCGGTACCATTGTTTTCACCTGCCAGTGCTTTCAGAGACAAAATCTGCTTTTGTGTTTGTACTTCTGTTGCTCCTATAGGAGTAGAACATGACAAAATTGAAGACCAGGAGGAGCTGCATCCATGCATGTGTGACAGAAAGTAGAACATTGAAAAATTCAAAGTTTGGGTAGTACTTAATCAAAGCTATCAGTTCTGTTTCAGTCTTCTTCTGTGGCCTTACCAGAAGAAACTTGTCTGATCAACTACGTACAAAATGCAAAAAAGCACTTGGATCAGGAAACCTGTGACTAGAACAATTATGAAGCAAATACATCTTACATTCTATATTCATGTATATTTAAAATTGCCAGACTGAAATAAGTCCTTTCCTAAAACATTACATTTGCCTCATACTCCATTTCCTACTGATGACAAAAATCATGACAGCAATCACAGAACTCCATCTGAAATGAAGTAGTTCACTGTACAAGAACAAACTTATGGTACTAATTTGCCAACAGCTACAACATAAAAAGTCAAAACTGAATGAACTCAGTAAGGAAATACCGGAGCAATTTAAATGACAGAGAAGGTTAATAAAATGCAAGATACTGAAAATGTATGTGATACAAAGAAATCAGATCAGGCATGGGAGGAAAACATCACTTTGCATTTTCTGTGTTTTATTTGACAATTCTAAAACCAGTCACAGACAATTCTCTTCCTGAAATTTCCTGCTTTGAAATTCTCTATTTACAACAAACTCACAGTATAAAAGGGTGATTTAATGAAAACCCACATGCTTAAAATATATGAAGATGGACTTAATATAAGGCACAATTCAATCCCAAATCTGATTACTAGAGATCATCAAGTTAATTACCCATAAAATATATGAATCACATGGTAAATTCTAGAGGCATTTGCTTAAATTTTCAGAAGTCACTAAATGATCCTTTTAAATGTGTGTGTTGTGGTTTCTATGCCACATCTGGTGTTTTCAGTCACTACCTTTTCTAAGAAGCATGCCAGGTTAGGTCCCTCACTTCTCCAGAAACTCTTTCCTATGCTGGACATTTTAAATGTCTTTTCAGAGATCCTTTTTGTCTATCATGGCACAGTGTAAAGTGGAATTAAACTTGGGTGATCCACAGAAACCCACACTCAAGAAGTGCATCCCGAGCGGACCAATGTAATCTCCTAAGTCCTCAGGAAATTCAGCTTGAATCACATTTGAATACAGTCATATGTTCAGATATGACTGAACATATCTGTGCTTTAGTAAGAGATTTGCATATGGTGGGATGCAGAAGTCTGCATCATCCCACCAGACAAAACCAGAGGGAGATACAACTCCCACAGCAGCCTTCACTCCCTCCCTACAGTAAATCCACCCCAAAAGCAAGATCAGTTCTGATTCTGTGTAAATCTGGTGTAAGACCATGGTAATACTGAAATCACCCTTCCCTAGTAAGGCAATAATAAAAGCACCAAAGTCAGATATCACATATCATTTGTCATGAAGGACTCCTACCTTTTCAGCTTCATATAATTTTCACTAGCTGCAGGTCTGCATTCAGCACGTTGCACCACTATTCCTTCCAAGGCAAGTTTATCTAGAATGAAAAGAAAATGAGGTAAAACTGGACATTAAAATAAGATCCACCAAGATGGTCAGCATTTGAATTATTTTTCACTAATTAAGAATTTACTAAATACAACACAATTCTAAGTTCTCAAATCAAGTTCTAAAATCTCTGCTATTTAGACACCAAAGAAATAAGCAGGAAAAACACGTTTGCATAGCTGGTATACCCTAGACTTCCTTGTTTTGTCTTCAGATGTTTTACATATTAAGAATGAATCACAGAGATCAAATTTTAAATAAGAGATTCCAACTCCTTCCTCTAGATGTTGCACTCAAATTATTATCCAGGAACTTTTCTGTAAATGGGCAATTAATACAATCAGTGACCATGAAAAAAAAATCTACTAAGAGAATCTGATAATCAAAGTATCCAAAATTAGTGGAAGATAAAACAAAAGCTAATTTTATTCTTATTCTCAGGAAAAGCATACCAAATTTTCCTCTTGTTACAATTTGTTTAAGAAGTACACTAAAGGAACACAATGCAAAAAAGAAATGCAACAGATGGCAACAGTCAGGGAAAAGAAGTAGAAGCTTTCCATTAGTAATCTAGGACACCACATAGATGTATTTAGGTAATACTCCTCTCTGTACATTCACCACAAAGTGACGCAGTCACTTTGTTACCCTACGTGACCACTTTTTGCCTAAAGCAACCATGACTAACAGAGCAGTACCAGCCTACACCATAAAGGTAGGTAAACACAAAAATTAAAAGCAACTTAATGCAGAAATGAAGAGAGAAGTGATGGTGGGAAAACTTCTTCCCTTCTACTATGTTCTAGTGCATAATGTGTGGATGTGGGAGGAGCACATGTCAATTTATCCATCTGTTTTGGGCATAGCCAGTGCAGTATGTGTTAAACACCTCTGAAACAGCCTTGCATTACAAGAAAAGATGAGCTTTAAAGGCTTGATTAGCTCTCAGTATTAAAATGTCCTTCCAAGGGCACTACACTGTCATTGTCACCTCCTGCTGGCAGCGTCACAGAAGATGACAGAAATGCTTAGAAATACTGATGTCCAAGTAACCCAAGGCATTCTGAGGCACCTCCGGGTTTCCTATCACCTTATAGACTGAAATATTAGTACATCTACACAACTAAGTCTGCTCTCCCTGAATAATGCCAGAAGTAATTACTTAGACACCATGTATGTTAAAATTATTTAATCTAAAATTTCTTGGATTAATTCAAACTAAATCTTTGAAAGCAGTAAGAGTGCCGTATTTTTTCAGATAGGTTTGAATGAAACAGAAGAAAATTTGTTTTAAAACACTTGTGATTTTGTAGATTCCCAGCTTAATGGTCAAAAGAGACAACTTGGCAAATTTGCCTGACTTCCTATGTATCACGGCAGAAACATTTTATGGTCTTTTTCTGTACAGAACCTAGTAACTTATTTGCGGCTAAAGTGGTACTAATATTGCTGCTTAATTTCTAATAAGAATTTGGCTTCAGCTTCTAGAAGTTGGTTCTTCTTATGACTTTCTATACTATGGTAAAGAGCCTTTCAGTACCTGGTGTTTTCTCCCTTTGAAAGTACTCATAAATTGTTATCCAGTTGCTTGTCAATCATCTTTTCAATAAACGAACCAATTTAAGCTTACACATTATCTCATCACAAGACATTTTTGCCATAATTAAATCAGTCTGGTGTTTCTTATTTGCATCTTGTTCAATCTTGGAATGATATTTTAAGATAACAGAGACCAGACATAATACGACTGTACTGATTTTATGAAAACCATACATGGAGGTAAAATAACAGACACAGGCGCTGGAATTTCTCTCATCTCAAGCCATTTGAAGGTTATTCAGAATCTATGAATTCAGCTGAGAGAAGGAGGAAGGGAGACTGTCAGGAAAAAAATGGTCCCATCTCTTTAACAATTCGATGATTTTCTAGTGGTTTTTTGTTGCAGGGTTGTTTTGGGGGGGGGGGTGCACAGTGTCTGCGTCCCATGACTGCTTCATGCTTAGATGGCTAAAACTGGGTTAAGATAAATTTGTCTCTAAAAAACAAGTTCTGGGGGTTTGTGGAGTGGACTGGCTATTATATTACTAACACAACTATTTTGAGTCATCTAAACCTCACATTTTACCTATGTGCTCTGCATTGTCTAGGTGTATAACTGCCTTTGGCTTGGTGAAAATGCATTGTCTTTAAAACAGATTCTGTGAATTAAGCAACCCCAGTTACACCGTGACAGTCCTGTCATAGTTATTCACTGTCTGACCAGCATTTATGGCAATCATGACACATTTCATAAGCAGTGATTCTCATTTACCACTGTCCTTCTTGCTAATCCTGGAGTAAGCCCTTCAAACTACAACTCAAGAGGCTTCCTACTCATAATTCATTTCTGATAACTGTCAGCTAGTTTTTAAGCATGTTCTGTGCTTGTTTTGGTTTTTTTTTAACATAAATCAGAATGTCACAAGGATCTAGATGATGTGCAATAGGAAATGCTAAGCAGGCTGCAAATGTGCTGTTACTTTAAACTCACAATCTTCAAAATAAACAAAATTAGGTTTTTTGGACCAGAAAAACTTTACATAAAGCTATGTTTGCTAGCATTCATTACATTTCCAATCTTGCCTACCTCTTGAACTCCATAACAAATTTTCTGCTCACTTCTATGGTACAGGTTTCAAGGCTAGCTAACCTATATTCATCTGAACCATCTAACCCAGCTGCCTGAGCACTGATATGTCACTATCGATTTTCCTGCATCTTGCACAATTTTCAAATTATTTTTAAGTTTCAAGGGTCAGGATCAGTAAAGTAGAGAGCTCCTACCCACCAACTATTTAGGAAATGAACATACCAATTAAACATGTTTATCCTTAATATTACCACAGAATCACATAATGGTTTGCGTTAGAAAGCACCTTAAAAGTCACTCAGTTCCAACCCCTCTGTCATGGTCAGGAAAACCTTCTACTAGACCAGGTTGCTCAAAGCCCCATCCAACCCATCCTTTAACACTGTCAGGGTTAGGGAATCCACAACTTCTCTGGTATCTCACTTTTGATCTCTTGGCTAATACCCTCTTTTAATTACCACTGATCCAGATTTGACTTTCGTGGTCAAATCCAGACAAAATGTCCCAATCACTTAATGTACAAGGCTGTGCATAGTCTCCCACACATTGCCTTGCAGCTAAGCTTGTCTGCTGTCTAAGAACATCCACTGTCCGAAAACCAAGGCTTATGTCCCACTTTCCCTGGACCCTCTTCGGGACTTTAACACAACCTTAGAGTCTAGCAGAATACCCAAAGATACACCCCATTCTCTGGATTCAAGACTGTAGTGAGGGAACATAGTTTTTATTCCCTTTGCAGCCTAATTAGACCTCATTCACCAAACTCAAATTCAGATACTTGGGTCTGTCTTCAACTGTTGCAGGAACAGAGATGCAATGAAAAGATATCCAAAATGCTACACAACTGCCTTGATATTTCCAAAGTCACATCAGCCTAGAAGGTAATGGATGAATAAGGCATAAAAGTGGTACTTCCCTGTTAAAAACACCTACTTAAAGTAGATAGTACAAAATAAATAAAATAGGTCTGAAAGAATAGCTAAGATCAGTGATGAGAAGGGAAAATAAGATATTTTCCCAAGAGTCTCCCACTCTCAAATGCCCAACATGTGTTGGCAGGTACAAAGTACCCTTTTAGTGCAGCTCCAGACAGGCTCCTCCACAAAACCCGTATGTTCATCATTAGCTGCCAAATGCATGTTCACCCTGACCTCCCTGCCTGAATGCCCCGGTGCCAATTCATAAAGCAATTTCAACTATTGTCTCAGTGAGACGATAGATATGCTGGGGAGATACAGATTCCAGCTTGGAATCCTGCTGACAATCATTTATCAAAGAACAGAATATGGCAGAAACATTTAAGCCAATGTTATAAACAGGCAGGAGAGAAATTTACTGGAATTGGGCAGTAGATGGTCTGATAGAGGTTGGCTTTTTAGAGAGAGAGATGGACTGGCTTGGAGATTTAAATGTATTAATCTTCTAGTCTGACTGCACTCAGCTTTGATTTCCAGCCACTATCTTGTTGGACCATTGACTGCTAAGCTGAAGAGCCTGCTAGGAAAGCACTTCTGCCCATCCAAGCACTTATGTAGTCTCCACCTTTATCAAACCTAATAAAAATAAATCATGTTTTCTTGAACCTTCCATTATGCCAATTCTTGAGCTTCTTAATCGTTCTTATTGGCCTGAGAAAGTTCAGTTCATGTATGTCTCTCCTGAGATACTGTTTCTCACAGCCAGACTCGATGGCACGTGGGTCAGGTTCTGGAGCTTACCAACTCCTCTGCCTTGTGAGCGGTGCCAAGGAAAAAAGGAGCAGACAACCACACTCAGGATGCCTGGTTCTCAGGCAGCAGGAAAAAGGAGATGGAAGTGCAGCAAGGCCAGGCTGTGGGCACATGTGCCTCCAGCTCCTCAGCTGTTAGAAGATAGGCTGCTGCTCCCCAGCTGTCATGGTTTAACCCCAGCCAGCAACCAAGCCCCACCCAGCCACTCACTGCCCTACCACCAGGATTAGGGAGAGAATCAGAAGAGTAAAAGCTGGAAAACTCATGGGCTGGGTAAAGACAGGGCCATATCACATATAACAGTTACTCGGCAAGACAAATGCCATCACTCCAAATGTCCCCCCTCTTCCTCCTTCTTCCCCCACTTAATATACTGTGCATGCTGTCACATGGTCTGGAACATTTGGTCAGTTTGGGTCACCTGTCCTGGCTGTGTTTCCTCCCAACCTCCCATGCACTCCTAACTTCCTTACCAGTGTGTCAGTACAAAAAGCAGAAAAGGCCTTGGCTCTGTGTAATCCCTGCTCAGCAATAACAAAAACACTTCTGAACCCTGTGTTCAGAACAAATCCAAAACACAGCCCCATACCAGCCACTGTGAAGAAAGTTAACTCTACCCCAGCCAAAACCAGCATCCCAGCATCCAAGTCAGAAGTCCTGGTAAGCTCACACTGCTCACTTAAACTGCTGTGCAGCTTCCTAGGTTTTTGCATGTGTTGGCTGGACAAGGAACAGCCCCTTCCTTCACTAAGACCTCAGCTCTGCTCTTGCAGACCAAAGGCATTTTGTGGCACCTCTCTTGCCTCAAAGCTGATGCCCTTCTCAGGCCATCCTTCCTTGGTAGCTATGCAACTAAAGAACAGGCTCTCCAGGTCTTCACTTGGCATTCCCTTATATAGGTATCCAGTGATACATTCGATGTTTGTTTTACTGACCACTGCACAGAACAATGACATCATGCTCAGCTGTCAATGATGTATTATACATAGATCAGAGCCTCTGCCCTAACTCTCCTGCAAACATAAATACTGCATACATGTATACAGTGTATTCCTGGGCATATAAACTTTGTATTTGGTGATAATAAAATGTTATCCTAACCAACAATCCAAATGGTTCTGCATCATCAATCCTTACTGACTGTACTCTCAGGTATATCATCTCCAAAACCATCAGCAACTACCTCCTTAATCACTCACTGGAAAAAATTGGACCAAGAACCAAATCACAGCAACATCTGAGAGACAATTTTCTGCTTAACATTTGCCAGTTTGAAGCTTGCAGGTTAAGTTCTGTATAGCTAAATGATAGGGAAACTAATGCGGTATATATTCTACTACAAAATGACAAATGAAACATACTGAAGGATTTATCAGAAAAAAGCATCACCTGCTTTGCTGAACAAATTCTAATTTTAAAAAAAGGGAAAAAAATTGGCCCCACCCATTTTCTCTCCACACATTGATTAGTCTTATATTACTCTCCCTTAATTTTTAACTGATTGATTTCCAAGTCAGATATTTTATCATTTTTCATACAGTACCTTTTCATATTTAAAAACCTGGCTCATCTAATTCATCTTTCAGATATTGGCACAGCATTTCCTTTTCCAGTCTTGTAGAATTGCAGCGCTCAAAAATTATTAAAAATATCAACAGCAACTTTGACAGTTACTTAGACAGCCCTTTAGAAACTCTTGAATGCAAATTGTTCAGACTTGCTGATTTGAAAATCTTTAATTTTAATTACTATGTAGAGCTTGTCCTTCAATAGCTGTTAATCAACATCTGGAGATATTTTTGAAATGAGAATTGCTATGCTATCAACACTGTGAGACAGGAGCTACTGAATGGTCTAATCGTCCAACAACCTGGCCAATTTTCTGTGTTGTGACATTAAATGACTAGCAAACTGCCTCAATAACCCTAACAGATTGCATCAGCATGGCTTCCTAATACCCTTCTAAACTTCTCTCCCTCTTATAGCTGAGAATTTTCCTCATACTCTTTTTCCTCATACTCCAATAAAAAATTTAGCTGGTTTCTGTAACCCAGGTTATTTTCACTGACAGCAGACTGTCAGTAAAGCTGATGTTCTTTGGATAGGCAAGTAAGCTGAACCACTGGTAAAGCACCAACTTTTCCATGGTGTGTTCTGGTCCTGAATCCTCAGCTCCAGGGCATGCTCCATCTTACAGATCAGGAGGTTCAGGAAGAGGGTGGAAGGTTGAGTGGGAGTGAGCTTATTTTCCAAAAGGAAACATGTAGGGCAGAAGGAGGGGCAGATGCCTAGCCCCCTCCTCCTAGGTTTTGTTCTCCTCTGTAGCTGCTAGATACCAGCACTGAATTTTCACTGTCTCCAGCTTGTCTGAGCGAGAACCTGGAAATCTCTGTGGATGGCCTTTCTGCTGCAAACCAAAGTGGGAGTAACTTGGGAAGGGAGTACTACTACTATAGCCACTCTCCTAAGTGTGCACAAGGGTCCTCAGTGTATTTCCTGACTTAATCTGAAACCAAAACAATATCCTTTCAATTGCTGGATTCCAGCACTATTCCCTACTTCAACGGCAAACCCAGCATACAGGTGACACTAATAATTACTGAAGCAGCAGTCACTTCAGGATTGCTACCCCACACTGGTAAGCAGGACACTTCAGCTGGAAAAGGCAGAAACAGTTCACTGACAATGGGAAAGCACCCAGAAGCAAGTTACTCTGTTTCAATCCAAGTGGGAAGCAAGAAGATCTGGGATGCACTTGGCACATCTCAGCTATCACACACTGGCTGGTACACAACACAAAAGGCTCTCAGAGCACAAAAATGGTCAAAGTCTCTAACTTTATTGCAAGAAATACTTCTGTACCTTTGCCAAAATGAACTTTTGGATGATCTTTCAGTGCATGGACAAAAGGACAGAAAAAAGGAAATCCAGCATAGCTACAACTTCAAAAAACACTAAGTTATATGAAATCACCCCACTGCAATTACATGCACTATAATACCATATGTATCACTAAGTGCACAGGAGGAATGAGGGCTTCTTGGGAAAGTCTTGTAGTAAGGCACAGAAAGTAGAAAACTTTTGCTGAGAAATGCCAGGCTTTAGTTTTGTGTTACAGATGACTGTCAGCTGCAGTGAAATAAAGCTACATGGGTTTGTGGGGATGAAAATTTTACAGCAGCTCTAAATTTTTCAAGTCCCAAAGGTTTAAGTGTAAATATTCATGAACTCCACAGAGTATATTTTCCACACCAAATCCATTCTGAATATTTTATCATACAAACCACTAAAATGATTTTGCATGATCTTTTAAAGAATACTTACTTGTTCACAAAAGTGGAAAATATCAACTGCAAGTGTTAGAACATTGAGAAGAAGATGAAAAGAGAACAAACACTGTTCTGTAAATTCAGTCTATTAAAATGCAGACAGCTTAACTGGACATGGAAAATTTCTTCTTTTACAAATCCCTACACACTTGTACCAGGATGCTCCTAGCTCAGCTTCAAAACATTTCAAGTTCACTGTGTGAGATGAAAGCACCACCAATCATTCTCTTAGGGTTTAACAGACAATAAGATGGTTCAATATTTTAGCTATGCATGATCTAAGCACATTACGTGAATTTTCCATCACTTGACAATAAAATAATTTTGAATGGATGTCTCCTGTAATGGAAAAAAAATCTTACTTGAAACTAATTGGCTTTTATTTTCTCAATTACTAATTAAGTAACTTGAACTTGAAAAACTTAGTGAAAGGAGTTAATCTTGGAAAAAAGTCCAAATGTTTAAAAATTAGAAACTGATTGAAATCTCTTTGACTGAAGTTATGTTAAACATATCCATGGCATCAAAGAGTTAAAAATAAAACCATTACTAATCCCTAATAAAATTTTCCCCAAAAATTCCTAATAAAACCATTAGTAATTCCATTACTAATCAAACCTAATTAACAATACCTGCTTAATATATCATACACAGCAGCAGAAAAATTTAGCATATCAGCGCTAGGGATAGGATACCTTGGCAAGGAAAAGAATGAGATAAAAACATTTATTTCCATGAGAGTCAGTCACCAAATAATAAAATAGTATAGTGATTACTCTGTGGTATCAATAAACCACCTTACAGTCAGCAGGAGCAGTAGGAATAAGATACTTAGAAATTGAGCAGATTAATTTACAGAAAAATAATCTGCCTTTCCACTGCTAGTCAGACAAAGCAGGACACAACTATCTGTAAAGTGAAAAATACATATTGAAAAAGATGGAACTTCCTCCTCTCCAGATCTAACCCAAGGAAAGCCTTTGCTTCCACCCATACTGGGGAATGCATGCAGTGGCTCCCATCTGTCCTCTCCCCAAGGAAACACCCATAGAGATGTGTGGAGAGCTTTTCCTTTCCTGCTCCAAACTGCAAAAGTTTAAAGGGGAAATCTTTTTCTAAGAGGCAACTGGGAGGCCCAGAGTACAGGAGAGAAGATAGGCATCTGATTTCAGTGTGCTGTGCCGATGTTTCTGCCTCCCTGTACCCCAGTGTTGCTAAGCTATGGTGTTATGTGATGTTCAAAGCTATCTGTAGGCACACAAGCCCTTTGTTCCACAGGGCAGCTGAGTTTTTCTATCGAGAAAGAACCAATTGATGCTAGACAGTCTTGGTGACTTAAAAACCATCACCAATATAAATGGTAAATCCTCCTCATAAAACTGTTCTTGTCTATGGCACACAGGAAGGCAAAAAGCAAAACCTAATCAGGCTGCTGTTCTTGTGGTGGTGAGGATAGACCCTTTGACTGCAACTAAAAGCTTCTGCCACAAACTTAAAACAGTCAGACCAACAAGTCCTTAGCACCTGTGGAAACATCTTACTGCTGCACACATGCCCAATAAATGAGTGACGTGCATGTGCACAGATTCCAGAGATGACACCCCCCTTATACACACAGGGACACCTTTCCTTTCCGTGTTGTCCTGCTGCATGCATCAGATACTGTAATCAGTACTAAAAACCAGTGTGAAAAAACAGGCTTTATGAAAATAAAAATCCTTGAAACAAATGGTTTCACATGGAAACACAAATGAAGCTGTTTAACACAATAAGCACAAAATATGATTTGGCCAGCTGACACTACAAATACATCTTCAACCATTAAAAATAAGTTGCCATTTAGTATAGCAGTATGTATTTCTGTGCAGAACCCCCTAAGCTATCCACACTACTTAGACTTAAACGAAAGAAATAAAACAGATAGTTGTTATACGCTTCTTCCCTTACACAGTTAAATGCAAATTCTCTCTTACAGTCATATTCCTGCTATCTCCCTGCACACACAGCTGATACGCCACCTACTGCAAACCCAAGCTGACAGTCGGAGCAATGCGAGCAGCATTTCCATTCCAACATCGAGCCGGAGCTGAATAAAGGTGCTTTTTAATAAGAAACATCCTCTTTGCAAGCTGACAAGAGCAAAGCAGGATAGCTGTATTGTTGTCCTAGCTTCAATAATGGAGAGAAAAGCAAGCAGGAGAGAAAACGAATGCGAAGAAAAAACCAGCAACTCTGAAAGCTCCGAGCTAGACAAGGACTATAAAACGTCTCTGATTACTCTGAATGTCGGTGGTTATCTGTATATCACACAAAAACAGACACTAACCAAGTATCCAGATTCTTTTCTGGAGGGGATCATAAACGGAAGAATAATGTGCCCATTTGATGCAGATGGTCATTACTTCATAGACAGAGATGGACTCCTTTTCAGACACATCCTCAACTTCCTACGGAACGGAGAACTTCTTCTACCAGAGGGGTTTCGAGAAAATCAACTTTTGGCACAAGAAGCCGAATTTTTCCAGCTTAAGGTACTCTCAGAGGCAGTGAAATCAAGGTGGGAGAAGGAACAGCTAGCATCCCGAGAGACTACTTTCCTGGAAATAACTGACAGCCACGACCGTTCACAAGGACTTAGAATCTTTTGTAATGCTCCTGAATTCATTGCAAAAATAAAATCCAGAATTGTATTGGTATCCAAAAGCAGGCTGGATGGATTTCCAGAGGAGTTTTCAGTATCTTCAAATATTATTCAATTCAAGTACTTCATAAAGTCTGAAAACGGTACACGATTGGTACTGAAGGAGGACAACACCTTTGTCTGCACCCTGGAAACTCTTAAATTTGAGGCTATAATGACGGCTTTAAAATGTGGATTTAGACTGCTGACCAGTCTGGACTGTTCAAGAGGGTCGATTGTTCACAGTGATGCACTGCATTTTATCAAGTAATCACAAAGGCAAAGGAGACGCCAGTAAACCTTGAGCTGCAGCCTCCTGGCATCACAAATAATGCATCTAACTAGCCCTGTACCACAGAGCTCAGCTGCTAATCAACTGATGTGAGCTAATGGTATGTAAATCTCATAATGACATCTATCTCTGGCTTACTTAAGCTGAATGAGAATTTTATGCCTGAATTTAACAAGAATTATCTGCTAACGTTGTAAACACAGATGGAATGCTTTATGCTCTTTGTAATATGTTTTCTCAATGCTGTCTTTCAACCAGAGAGTCTAGCTGAATTTTTGTGTACCTGTGTGATGAATGTGCATATACCTAACTGCTCTGCTGAACAGCAGTGAGAGTGTTTTCATATAATAAGCAGGCTTAAAGTATGTTTTGCTTATAACAAATTCAGAATGGATTTTAACTGGAATAAATGCTTTTGACTGTTCATTAGTGTTTATGGTAATCTATTGTACTGAATTTGCAAAAAACAAGATTGCAAGAGAGTTTAAAATAACCAACTTAGTTTTTAAGTTAAATGGTTTCTCAACTCACTTAACCCCAAATTTATACCATATTGCTACTCTAATATTGCCAGAAACATGTAAACCGACAAAATAATGCTGGGGGAGATTAATTTTATTATAGGAATTGGGTCTAATCTGCACAGAATGTTAAATTTTCTACTCATACATACGTATCAAATAGCTAACAAAAATATTTGACATTAAGTTTAGTGTACCAGGTTTCCAGTATTGGCATCCTATAATGCCACAGTCAGTATTTTCTAGCAATCATTTGTGCTCCTAAGGACAGGCAATGAACAGCCCCCCTTGCTTTGCACAGTGGCTTACTAAATGTAATGAGTACTATCAGTTCTGAACAGACCACCTGCTGGCAATAAAGACGATTCACTCTAAGTAATGGAATAAATACCTTCATTCTCCTCATCTCCACTATTTGTAAAATCTTTTAATTTATATTTTAAACAAAGTTTTAATAGTTTCTATAGAAAAACAGTAACTAATTTAAACACAAGTATTACAAACCAGCCACTTCACAAAAGCAAGCTGAAAAATCATCACAAAAGGCAAGAAGAAGCAGCACTAAGTCTAAGCTTGTTTGTCATTGAAACCAATCATCATTCACAGCTCATATGAACCCAAAGTTCAAGTAAAATGCTTATAACGAAAGAAAAAAAACAACTAAGTAGTTCTTCCAAAACATCGATTTTGTACAGGAAAAAAATCATGTCAATAACAAAAGGCAGTACAATCCATACTAGAAGTGACAACCAAGGAAAACAGCTAACACAAGACAGGCTGAGAACAGTTGTGGTTTGGATTTTAGAGGGAACAAATCAATCCTTAGTACCAAGGGCTGAAAATACAAATGCAAGGTCCACTTATCCCTCAACATGAAACTCTTTTTCACTCTTAACATACAATAGGCGTTCTTAACTAGGTCCCTTGCTACAGATGAACTAATACAGCCATGCTACATCTCCAGACCAGGCAGCAGTGACTGAAACATATACCAACATGATTTTATCAAATGGGGGAATTCAACCTCTCCAGAATACTCTATCAGAATGAATCCACTGTCTAGAAATGATGAAGTTTTCCATCTTATTCTTATCTTCTTATCTATTCTAGACTTACAGTTCATAAAAAATGTGGTTCTACAAAAAATATGGTTCTAAGTGGAACTTTTCCAGACTCTAATGTTTACAAATCAGATCACGTTACATTTCAGGCATACAAGCTGAAGAACTGTCCATGTATCCTAAAACTTCTCTGAATTTGTCCAAATGCATTAATCATATATGCACAAAAGATACATAGTAAAATACTATGTTTACATATGCCACCAGCATGTGCCATCTTCTCTCCTCCCCCTCCAAGCTATTTTCAAATTGATGTATTAAAAAAAATTCTCATTAACCACTTATCTTGTGCTTATAAGAATCTGTAGGACTTCTGTAAAAAGCAAATGTGAAAGGTTCCCCAAAAAGAAATACCAAATCCTGTTGATCTTCTAGGGCAAGAACCAGAAACACAATCACACAGAACAATTGCGTGAAAAGCCCTTTGTAGACACAATTCTCTACATGAGCAAGATAAAGTGGCAAGACCATCTAAAAAGCTCCATAATGAATCCACAAGTTTTAAAGCAGCACGCTCACAGCGCTGTCAAATACGCAGCCTGCATCAGCACTAGGTCTGGAGGAGGCTGTTGCCCCTAGGATGTCAACTCATCCATTTGCACTTAAACACTTTTAATTATAACCTTCATTTGTCCTGGGTCTTTGACTGAGATTTAAAATGTAATTGCAGCTGAAAAGAAGGAAAGTGAAAACCAGGTTTTTTTTCAAACAATTAATATATGTTAATTAAAATACGTTGTGGTTGCTTGCCTTTCAGTTAGGCTCTTAGGATGCCAAACACCAAGAAATCAATTGCCAGCACTTCCCTATCAGAAGCCAGCACCAGTTTTTATTGGAGCATGACTTTTGCTCATGAAAAATCAGTAGAGAATTTGATGGGTCTGCATTTATTGTAGAAAATACTATCAGAATATAAATTATTCATAAGCTGATAATCACATGTAACATGGAAACCATCTGAAGCATCTTCTAAGACTATTCTACATCTATTAATAAAAGATTTATTTGCCAGGCTTTTGGTTCAGAGTATCTACTGCCTTCTCAACCTTTGAAAGAGAACTTGAAAAAAAAAAGATTTTTTTTAAAGTGAAAAATGTACCTCTCTAATTATTATTAAAATAAATACCTGTGTTGTTTGGTTGGTTTATTGCGGGTTGGTTTGCTTATAAGTTTAAAATTCAGTGATTCATTACCTTATGTAACTTTAACTGGATTTTTTGTATATTTCTGTGTAAGTAACACTGACATCTATGGCACACATGTAAAGTCATCTGCTGCAACACTAACTTCAATCTTATTTCTTTTCCCTTTTTCATGAGCAGTGATGCATTTCTGCAAGTGTCAGGGTTTGAAATTTTTACATGCTACCTCTCATCGAAGGCACCTCAGCTCTTTGAATTACACAGCAGAAAGGAACATGGAGGCAAAAAATTTAATTCCCTTCCCTATTCAGACTAAACAAATCCACAACTGTCTTGAATCATGCCATATCAGCTACAATTAGACACTTCAAACTAGATATAAACTTGAGTAATTTTTCAGGGCGGGAGTGTCTTGTTTTGGTATATGAACAAAAAGCCCACATAAAACCTCAGTACTGTGAATAATGTTTCCTTTGTGCTCCATAAACATACTAAATATAACAAAAATATATTTTGCATATGTTTAGTCAGTCAGGTGGATACTTGTGTTCCATCACAGTAGGATGAGCCAGAAAAAGTACCAAGTTATGCATCAGCTACCTTTTCTGACTTTTCTTTAGAGCTGGAAATTTCATATTCAGTAACTACTATGACAATATGAAAGCTGCAAAATCGAGTGCTTAAGTCAGAAATACCCACAATTGTTCTAACAACATTAACATTCCTTAGTATATGATGTGCAGGCAAAATATTTCTGTTCTCCCTTCTCTCGTTAAGACTTGGATCACAACAAACTTAGCAGAACTGTCCTACGGCTGCCAAAGTGACCACAATACTGACACCTGGATGCCCACCTTTCCCCAGTGGTAGTGGAGAAGCCAAGGACTCTATCACACTTGGCAGTACACTGGCATAGGTACCAACTATATGGATTTCTATTGAGAACAAAACCTACAAGTGGCTGCACTATGTCAGACTAAGGCCTGTTTTAGCCCAGTTTTCCCTGGTGACTGGGAACTGTTTCTAAACCCAGGGACTTCACATGTCTGGGAGAATCCCCATTTTTGATCCTTTGAACCTCACATTCTTTCCCTTGTCTTGTTCTCTGCTTCCATCATCAGCTATTTTTCATTTTTGTTCCAGTGTACCCCTTCCTTTCACCAGGCCAGTTGGGGGGTTTTGTCAGGGATGCCTAGGAAAGAATAAATACTGGGAAAAACATATACAGTATGCCGAAAGTATTTCTTCAGTCTCTAACCACTTACTGCCCAATGACGTCTAGAGTTAGATGTGGTTTCTGGAGGTAGTCTTGATGCTGTGAAATACAGAGGCTGCACAACAAGGTCAAATAGTAGCTCCAGTTCTGTACCTTCAGTACTGACTCACCCACTAACCAGTGTTTCACAGCCTCATAATTGCACTATTGATATTTTCAAACGCTCATGTCTTGTTTTTTATTTTTTGCATTTGTACCTATTACAACTGTTTAAATGACAACAGGTCGCTTCTTTTCTACAGTAGGTAAAAATTACATCAGCATTTGTAGAAAATCAGTGGCATTGTTATTTTCGCCTCTTTAAAAGCATTACAAGGTTTCCACTCAGTAAGATGAGAAGAGGTTAAGAAAATTATCTTCTTTCTCCACTCCTCATTAGTATACAAGCAGAGTAAGGGCAGGCAACAAATAATACAATTTAATAAGAGCAGTATCTAATCCATTAATTTATTTGTGTAGAAGGGTCATGTTGCCCTAATGCTATTGACTGATAAATCAGGACTGAGGATGAAGAGCACAAGTTCACTTGGGTCTGTGACAAAATAAATACTATTTTCCTAGGCTAGATCATCTTTGCGAAGTAACTATTACATAAACCTAACATTGTCTGCTGCCCTGCAACACAGGGTAGATTGACAGGAAAGTGACTACTAGTTAAAAAAATGAAGGAATCCTTATATGAAGAGAGAGGCTTGCATAATTTACTGTGTTGAAACAAAATCAATAAGTAAGGCATGAGAAATTTAGGATCAGAAAAAATAACATTTTGGGTTTTATTTACATTTGAAATAGACATTCTGTAACTCCTATGTATTGGTATATCACAGAGAACATTGTCTCAAAACACTACCTCTGTAAATCATCATCATTCCCAACAAAATCCCAGAAAACAAGCAGTATGGCAAGGACTGGGGAAGGTAGGAGGAAGATGTATGATGACACCTGAGGAACACGGATGAGCAAGCACTCCAAAAAAGAAACTGCGGTTGCCTTTCCTTCTGAAATTGTGTAATATTCTGTAGAATTAGACAGTTGATTCCTTTTCCAAAAATGTTTGTAGTAGGGGTACCACACACAGCTAATGCAACAGTTTCCCAAGAAGCTGTTTCTATCTGTGCTGTTCAAAGCTGGTGCAATAATTACAGCTGTAAACAGTAGCTGCTCATTTAAAACACTATTACGACATGATGATGTGCAAGCTCAACATGCTAGGATTTCAAAAGCAAGTAGTTAGAAGATGACTCCTATAAATCGAGTCATTCTCAATGTCTGTAAGCTTTTACTGATAATGCTAAAAATGACAATATTGCCTTGTTCACTGGTGGTGTAACTTTGGGGAACATAACCTTGGTTTACATTCAGTTCACGAAAGCCATCATCTTTCTGGCCATTAAAGGGGGATTCCACTAGTTCCACCCCAAGCATTACTTCAGTTTTGTGAAAAGCTAGATGTCTATGCTTTTTTCAGGATACATCTTTTTTTTTTCCCTTTGACACCACCAAACTTTCAGTGGCAGCTTTGTTCCAGCTATGGAAAGCCTGCTCTAACCGAAGCACAAGGTCTCCTTGCTCATAGCTCCTGAAGAGAGATTTGGCATCCTGCGTAAGGGGGTGGCACTTTACCAGCAACTGAAACACATCAAGGAGATGAGAATTCAGATGTAAAAACCCAAGGCTGCTTGCTGGGGAAATGCCCACAGAAGATGAAGTTCCAAGGGGCTTGCTAGAGTCTGGAGCCTGATGCTCAGGGAAGTCTGCAGTGCTGGACTCCCCCAGCTATGAGAATGGGAAGGGAGAAGTGTGCAGAGAGAGCCTATGAGCACTATGAGATGAAGAGAAAGGGACTCAGTGTCACTCACTGTCAGCTGAGGGCCTGGTTTTGTGATGAAGACAGATGCCAACACAGTGCAACACTGAGGTTATACAATGTAAGTAATGCCTAATAATCCTGAAATTAATAAATAAATAGTGGGAGAAAAATCTTACAAAATTCTCTTTTTTTCATATGCCAGCTTTCAAAGAGGCAATTTTCTTTATTGTAGCAGAAGTCAGAGGAATTAACTTTTTTAAAAATTGTTAAAAGAAAACTTCAAGCTACAGATCTCCTGCTGCAGCTCTACAGAAAGCTGTTTGTTAGCTCCTAGGAGATACCTGATTTTGTACCACAGCGAACAGATGAAGTGAAAAAAAAACAAAACAGGTCAGAGGTGGATACTCTCTCAATTAGGAAAAGAAACAAGCAAACAAACTAGCAACAAACAGGGTAAGCATGACAAAATGTAAACAGAACAAACAACTCTAAGATGAAACCCAGTCATTTATTGCCTCTCTACTACTTAAATAAGGCCTTTGGCAAGTATTAGGGATAAAGCAGTACATTTTCTCAGTGCTGAAACTGGTAATCTCAGAGGAGACAAATTAAAGGTCCTGCCAGCCAGGTTGATAAGAATCAGCTAAAGAGAGGAAAAGGTACTCTTGAGGTTAGAAGTCTCATCAATACTAACATTATCTAAGGCCTGCAGCACTGCCAGGTCTTGTGACATTTCCAACACATTTTCTAAAATGAACAGCAAATAAAGTTCTTTCCCAGCAGGGCAGAAATCTAACATGTAGGCTATCTTATGCCTTCCCATATGAAGATAGAAGTCCACTTCTGTAACTTTTCTGCCACGCCAAGATTATGATTTCTAGGTTTGCTCACAGAGTTCCCTCAGACAACCTGCAAGAGTAGGACAATATGGTGTAGCACAGCTACACACCGCTCCTGCATCACCACTGCTATTGGCAAGATGCTGGGGCTGGAAAAGCCTGACAGCTCAGGAAGAACACAAAATGAGCTTTGCTAGACTGTTTCCAGACTCAAGCATACACAAAGCTCAGGTCCTCCAACTGCACTACTGCCTCCAGTGTTCTTGCAGCTGCAGTTACCAAAGGCAAAGATAAATGATTACACACAATCTTGGAAGAGCTGATTTTGCCTTTGCTTTAATTGCTTTCCCCCAAAAAGGTTATTTCCATGGTTAAAAAGAAGAAACTTTTAACTAAATATCCCTGGTGGAAGCTGTGTAACAACAGTATAGAACTGGGGGAAAAAAAAAAAGGCAGGGGGGAGAAAGAGGGAAATAAAGCCTGAGTGTAACAGCACTGGATCAAACTAAAGGTCTGCTTTGCTCAGCATCATGACTCCAGTAAAGTGGTCACAGGTGACCACATCTATGAAGAAACCTAAGGACAGTGCAGCCATGTATGATTCTCCTACTGGCTATGCATCCCAGTGTCCACCTGACTTTCGTGGCTTCAGGTCTCTCAAATCAGATGTCATCTTGATCTTAGTCTCCTTAGGTGGATTTTGGTTGATGAGAAGCTCAACATAACCCAGAAACATGAGCTCACAGCCCAGAAAGTCAATTGTATCCTGAGCTGCATCAAAAGAGGAGTGGCCAGCAGGTCAAGGGAGGTGATTCTGCCCTTCTCCACCCTCTTGAAACCCCATGTGGAATACTGCTTCCAGCTCTGGGGTCTCCAGCATAAGAAGGACATAGACCTGTTGGACAGGTCCAGAGAAGGGCCACAAAGGTGATCAGAGGGCTGGAGTACCTCTCCTATGAGCACAGGCTGAGAGACTTGGTGTTGTTTAGTCCAGAGAAAAGAAGGCACCAGGCTGACCTTAGAGCATCTTCCAGTGGACTACAAGAGACTTTTGACAAGGGCATGTAATGACAGAACAGGGGACAAAGGCTTTAAAGAGAAAAAGTGCAGATTTAGATTACATATTAGGAAGAAATTCTTTACTGTGAGGATGGTGAGACACTGGAACAGGCTGCACAGAAAAGTTCTGGATGCCCCATCCCTGGCAGCGTTCCAGGCCAGGCTGGATGGGGCCCAGAGCAATGTGGTCTAGTGGAAGGTGACTCTGCTATGGCAGGGGGGTGGAACCATAACATCATTAAAGTCTTTAAGGCAGCCCAAACTATTTTATACTATTTTATCATTCTACAATCTTTCATATCCTTTTGGTCTCCTCTAAGGTTGTGTCAGCCTTTAGCAAATACCACCTTTATGTCCACATCTTCTGTCAAGGAATTCAACTACGTTCTGAGAGCAGAACCACCTCATTTTATTTACTTTGAAACTGACTCCTGCAAGCCTTACATCTGTTACATGTCAGTCTTGTACTGGCCAAGACAGAAAACAGTTGATTTTCCTCTACCCCTCTGATCCATCATTCAAGGCTCTGAATTTGCAATACTCCAAAAATCTGCACCCATCAAATGTGATCATGCTGGTAGGTGGGTGAACTGCAATAATCAGCAAAATACCTCATAGAAGACAAACACAATTTGTGAAGTCATGATCTACAATGCCTGGCATGGCTAAGATTCCTGGGATTCCTCAAGAGTCATAAGGAAAACCAAGAACTCTGGTACAAGCCACAGGCACACTTCTGTTTAGTCCAGTACTTCTACAAGCTGGATGTGGACATCATAGAATGAGAAGATACAGACATGGAATTAACTCCCATTGTTTTGTATCAGGTTCTGTTCTCAGGAGAGAAACTGTGTGACAATAAGTACATTAGTTTGCTCAGACACACATGTTAGGCTATTCATACAATATACTGAAATAAATAGCCAGACTCTAAGGACACCAAGGACATTTATGCAAATTCTCAAAAAATTTAACTCCAGTTAGTGTTGACCTACATTAAACCCATATCCTTTTGCTATTCTATCACTGCACCTTCCCTGTTCTTCCACAGTATTTATTATAAACCAGTACCATCAGCCTTGACTACATATACCTTAAAGCAGGAATCATTGCTTCTTTGTGTGTTTCAGCAGCTACCAATGATTATGGCTCCTGGAAAGCTACTGGGAAGCTTGTATTTTAAGTTGTGTTGTATTTATCTGCCAACAAACACAGTTATATTTCCAAGACAAAAACTGTTTCTGTGTCTTGAAAATGGCAGAATCCGCATCTAAATTATCTTCAACACTGAGCTGCAAGCTAGTACTTAAATTAAAAGTCACAGTTTTATTCCTCCTGACAACCATTTTTCAGTTAGGGTTTCACTTTTGGAGTTTAATTAATATATGTTAACTGCTTGAAAAAGGATAAAATCAAATGTGCATTTAGCAGCTTTATACCATCAGATGAGCATGGTACCATACAATAAGAAGTCTCTGTCTTTACCAAAAAACTGCTGATTTTATCACATGGAGTTCAGTGGTTATCATCACACTTACAATGAATTTCAAATATTCCAACATATGTAAAAATCAACATGTGAATCCTTTATTTTTACTACAATATCAAGAAATTAAGGAAGTGGCATCTACAAACAGGTTGAGTGTTGTATATTTGTGCCTGCAGTCACACTCATACACTCACAGTTGGTAAAATTTTAATACTAAATTCACCCTATATTGTTTGTCTACATGCTCAAAGCTTGTGCAACATTATATGCTCAGTTGCTGCCCATGCAGCTTCCATATAATGCACTTCCACAAGGACAGCACCTAATTGAATTTGCTCTAACATGAGAATGCATTTCTTTACTGTATCATTCTCAGCACACTACACAGGCTCAGAGCAGCAGCTTCTGGGTATTTTTATTGGGGGGGGAGCAGGTCACACTTTATACTGGCACAAATGCTTGGTTTTCACAGCTTCTGTCACCACTGACAGCACTTTCAGGTAGGTGCAAGCAATGCCATAAACAAACAAGAGCCACATACACATATTTGGATTTAAATTGCTTGCTCATCCTCATATAGGACCAAGCAAAGCCAATCCTCATTTCTATTTTCCTTTAGCTTAGTGTGTCATTTGCTATGCTCCTTTCACTTTTAGCATAAACCAGCCTTCAGGCACTAAACACTAGCTGAATCACCAAGTACTGCTTATCACAAGTTCTAAACAAATAGGATTTCTGTATGGAAAAACTGATCTAAAATGATAAAATGGAAAAGGAACTCAAGTTTAGTTTAAGGAAACTTGTCTCACATGTCTTGATTTCTGAATTATTTTGACTGTAAAATTTGTATGAGATATTATGGATACTAAAGATTTTACATGGGCTGAACCAACAGGGACACTTCATAGAAGAAAAATTCATTAAGTCCTGTTAGGTAAAACACCATCACTTCTGGTTCTGGAACTCCCTGAGCTGTGAAGCATTAAAGGCTGGAAGAAGCTGGAACAGGCTACCCAGAGAGGAAGCAGATGTTCATCTCTGGAAACCTTCAAGGTTAGGTTGGTCAGGGGTCTGAGCAAGCTGTTTTAGTTGAAGATGTTCCTGCTCATTGCAGGGGTGTTGTACTAAGTGAGCTTTAAAGGTCCTTTGCAAACCAAACTGTTCTATGATTCTATGAGAAGTATCTTGGGGAGGTACCATTGTGCTTCTACACTGTTCTTACACTTATCTCAAGGTATCTGCTGCTGACCAGCACTGAGGACAGGACACCAGCCAGGTGACCTTTGGTCTGATCCAGTATCACTCACAGTCTCTCTCAAACAGCATCATGTAGAGTAGCAACACTATCATGGCTTTTTAGGTGGTTTACATCTATCCCAACAATAAATGTGATTTAAAATGTCATACATAATACTGAGGATTCACTACATAAATTCTAAAGTTTGACCGCACCATACCAATGTAAAAGTTTTTAAGGATGTAAATCAAATGGTTTCTGAATGTCATGTCTCATTTACTTTCTTTACTCACTAACTATGAATAAACCTTACATATTTTATTTCAGTAAGACCCAAAAGGATCTTGTTATGCTAACATGCTAAACAAATGCATAATAGACATCATCTTTGCCTCAAAAGTACTTGATGTAGGCCAAGAAACAGTAGATTAACAGAAAAATTGAGTACTAAATAACCTGAATAATCTGAAGTTTGGAAAAGGTCATCTGAGTTCCACAATGATTTTGAGAAAAAGTGAATAGGCAAATAGTGTAACTGATGGCTGGGAGTCCTCCTTTATATGGCCCAGGGTTACCAACTACCATCACTCAGAGAGTGAATCCATAAAGAGTTTGATTCCATCTGATGGGTTTAGAACTCATCTTGTCAGCATATTTAAACAGCTTACACCATACAGTAATTCATTCTTCTGGCCAAAGCAAAAATACAAACAACTAAACACGTGGCCATCTTACACAACATTTGCAGAACACGGAGGAGGCACCAAGTGAAGAGCAGACAATTCAACCATTCAAACACAAACCAAACCAAAACAAAACCAAGAGTGCACCCTTACAACTAAAAAAAACAACCAAATGGAAGTATCGAAATTCTGATTTATTTTAGCAATTAAAATCTCAATATCTGATTTACACGAGACACTGCACAGCAGTGAATCTCAGTTTTCAAGTGGTATAAAATACCAATCTCCAGGAAGTAGCCCTTCTTACCTTAAAACTGCACAATGATTCACACAGAATCAGAGTGAACAGATTTTACCAATTAACTGAGAAGAATTGCAAGCTATAAAACACACCTTGGATTCAGTACAAGCCTGCAGACTGTAACATTCCTAACACCAGTCTTCTGACATGCTTAGGCCAGTGTACTAGAAGGAATCTCCATTTTACAAAAAATTTCCTGCTACAGAAAACAAAATCCAAACCCTGCTTCTAGCCAGACACAAACTATATACTTTTGACAATATTTCATGCTGAAATGCATTTCAAAGAGGTCAGATATTAGAAGAAGCAGACATCTCCATGTTTAAGTGTCCAAAAAGTACTTTCAAGAAGACATTTTAAACACCCACTTGCATTAGACTTATGTTTAGGAAATGCTTTTAAGAAAAGTAGGAGTTTGAAATTCTTTCACATGAGCCATCTCCTATCTGTGCCATTACCACTTAGTAAGTGCCACTCCAGTCCCAGTACTATTTAATCCACGTGCACCAGAGATAATCCTACTTTTTATGGACTATTTTTATGACTGCTTAGTTCATGCAATTGGAATCAAATAACAAAAGATCTGGAAGTGTGTTACAGACTTTCCAACTGAAAGAAAAGAATTCAAACTAAATGTAGACAAACAATAAATTGAAACAAACAAACAAAAAGGTTGAGAAATAAATAAAAAAACCTAACCATTGCAAAGAACAAAACATTTCTAAACCTCCCCCTCATCATTTTATTCCCCGTCTTTTAAATAAAAAAATGAATAATTTAAACTTTCGGGCACAGCAGATAAACAGTTTATGAAATTATTTCTTAATGTTATGATATTCTACAAAATATAACAAAAGACACTTTTTTTTTAACCTACCAATTTCTTAAGAAAAAGACCTCAAAATCTGCAGTAATAAGTAATTTCTTAAGTGCTTCAAAGAAAGTGTCTGTACTCACCAGCACTGCCGCTTTCTGATTTTTCTTCTGATTGGTTTTCTGGAAAAAAAACCAGAAAAGTAATCATAATGTTTCTGTGCTGATTATTTGAAATTATATCTAACAACTGGGTTTCAAAGTAAAGAATGATAAATTATGATAAAATCAAAATCACTGGATTTGATTAATGTTTACAAACATACGTTCTGAGGAATAATTTGCTACTAGGAGCAACAAAAAAAAAAGGTCCTTTAGTGCCCAAACTCACAACTTAAATGAGAGAACTCTATTGCACCTCTGACTGAGCTCTGCGAGAACAGTTACACATTTATACAGAATCAGTAGCAGGCTTATGCTCAAGCTATGTACATTATTCATTTATCTCACTAGTTAGTGTAGACAAACATTTTTGTATATTACAAAAATAATCAGGGTTCTGCAAAAGAATGTTCTTAATTGGCATTAGGTAAATTTTTGACCAAAATTTACCCAAAATTAGGTAAATTTTGACCTACTCTTTCTACAGGCCATGGAAGAATTTATTTCAAGCTTTTTCCTCTTTTTCCTGATTATTTGTCCTCAAATGATACTATAGTCCATTGGTATTTTTTGTCAAGTATTTGTACTTGACAATACAACAAATAGGTGTAACCAGAAACATCTCCTGTTCCATGTAGCAGAGAATCATAAGTATGTGTGAAAGAGACACAGTGTTGCAAAGTGAATTGCTAAAAAATTATCACTCTGGTGAATGGCAGAGTCAGATTCAGAAGCAGCTTTCTGCAAGAAATTCCAATCCCACACTTCAAGAAATGGCTGCCAGTAATGTATTGTGGTAACCTGAGTTGTAACCCCTACCAAGTCCTATAAGATTAAACCCCTCCATTGATCTGTCACTATTATATTTGACTGTTCCTCCTATATTTCTCCTTTTTATGCATCCTCTGATGCAGAGAACAAAGAGAATATTTTCACTTCCCTGAAACACAGTTAGAAATGGTAAAACGTGCTTGTCCTTTGCTTTCAACTCAGGCAACTTACAGCTGTCATTACAGGCTATTTACTTACAGGCAAGAGTGAATTACTGTTCTAACTCAGGGAGTAATTTTAGAGTTCAGTTAGGTTGATAATTTCTGCCACTTACAGGCTGGGTATTAAAAGAACTGAAAACATGAAATAATTAGAAAACCTTTTTCATGCCACTGATTCTTGCTGGCTTTAAAGGCTTCTGTCCCTCTTTTCTCATTGAGCTGGCTTGAGAGCCTGAGGACTAAATGTTAACATAAAAACCAGTATCTTACAGCTCCTTCTTTCCTTACACCAGGTGCCTGTCATTAGTCTTAGCAGCTGAAGGCACCTTCTTCCTCTATGAGAAACAACCATTATATGGCCCCTTCCCAGCCATGAGTACGCACAAAGATCCCTGCTAACTTTCAGACATACATCCAGGATAGCCTGTTTGCAGAAAACCAAGTATTTTCTTGTTGATGTTATTTTTTGTACATATTTGGCACATTTACAGCATGACAGTAAAATAAATGCCCAACCAATACCCTAACTCAATTGTAGCTTAATGAAGGAAACACACAAGAAGCAGAGAGGATAAAATTAAGAACATACAAACATACAAAGATACAAACGCCTGTCTGAAGTGAGAAGCGAGATGCAACTGGACTTAAAGCTGTTCAATTTCAACCCAGTTTCAATGGAAGACCAGAGCTACCTCACAGAAACTACTGCCAAAGACATCACACTTGAACATTGCTAAGAGCATCTCTGATTCAAATAGCAATAAATGTACTTCATGCCTACAGGGAAAGTGTGTGTGCTTGTGCCCTCAACAGCGGAGACAAAAAAACCAGACAAAATTCAAGTCTTGCAAAAAGGTGGCATTTTTCTTCCTCATCATTAGACAACTCAGCTTTGTTATGATTAGGTCACAAGTTCTGCTTTAAAAGCCTTTGCAGCAATAATATGATGAAGAAGGTAAAGGAAGTGGTACTATATCTATTTAATATATTTCATTAATGCAGACTACAGCTGCTCAGCCTCCTCTACAACATGCAAGAGTTGATAAACGTCAACAGATTGGGGTTGGTTAGTTGGGCTTTTTTGTTGTTAGTGGGTTTTTTCCTGTCATTGGGGTAGTGGGTGGTGGTAGGGTGTTGGTTTTTTACACATACATCAGTAAGACAAAAGGTATTTTAAATCAATGAAGTATGCAAAAAGACTATTCCCATCACACTGAGCCCATTCTAACAGACCTGTTAAAATTTGTACAGGACTTAACAGTCTATAGTTTTAATGACAGAATTGAAAATGAAATTAGCTTATCCCTGCCAGCCAGCTGAACCTGCTTTACAGTACTTTTTTAACCCTCCAATAAGCATATTAAGTAATTAAATAAATATAATTTCCATTTTTTTGAGATGGAGAACGGGTATGATATAAGCAACTGCAATTGTTTTCTAAATGGACTGTATGTCTCAATAATACACACAAAATTTTGAGTCATCAAAATCATGTCTGAAATTAAACTAGCTTGAGCCTCAAATTCTCTCTTCCTGATCAAGAGTTTCATCTTTATGATTCTCAAAAATATTTGAAAATTTGTATAAATGTCATAGATTTGAAAGGCTGCTGTTGCTTCTATTTCTTTTGATCGGGAGACTGCTGATAGGTTTTCTGCTTCTAACAGTCCAGAAAAGACTGAAGTACATAACAGAACAAAGAAGCATTAGGTTAGATCCCAAAACCTTCTGGAGACTGGAATATGTGGTTAAGTGACAGCCTGAACAGAAATAATTGGAAAGTACTGTTAACGTAGACAGGTACACGTCAAAACTTCTCATCAGGCTGCACTAAGATGGCAGAACAGTAAATAACAGTTTGATGAGATACTTCAGAATTCAGACACTTATCTAATAGAATTGGAAACAGTATTACAAGGCATCAAGATTCTGAGCACACTGGATTTTACTGAGAATAATTACGTGTAATTAAAGAAGTAACTGCTTTAATGAAAGGTTTTTATTAGAGTTTGTTCCCTTCACCTTTCTTTAATGGCTGGACATAGCTGACATTTAAAAATACATATATACAAAATATAGAATAAAAATCTCTGAATATTCATTTTCACTGGAATACAATTGCACATTGTATGTTCTATGGCAGGTATGATTCATGTACAAACTCAGAAAATGTCCTTTCATACATGAGAAGCCGTATAAAGGAAAAAACCCCAGCAACTCAAAACAATGGGAGAATTTTCAAGGACCATGGGAATAAAGGAGCTGTTCTTGGGTATATAGGCAGAGTTAAGTGTATTATTGAACAAGAACACAAAAAATAACTGTCATTAATTGAATTTCTGAAGGAGAGAAGGCTCAGGAAACTGAAGAAAAACAAAATATTAAAAGCCAGCAATGTTCTGTGAAGCATGAAACAGTGAGACAATCCATGCATGAGTGCTGCTCAGAAGCACAGCTCTGGTATGTGTTCTGTCAATGGAATTCTCTGAACACTTTTTACTTTCAGTAAGATGGAAAGAGCATGAAAGAATTTAAAGACGCAAAAATAGACATTACGGCTATCCCACTTATGAAGGGGGAGTTGTGAAGATATATTCAAAATTTAAATAAAATGAATCATCGCATCCAACTTTACAGAAATATCTTATACTTTATCTGTGTCTACAGTGTAAAATCTTCTATTCCACCCATCAGTCCTTTACAGTCTGGGATGCAATTGCCTGCCAAGGTCTGTGTTTTCACAAGTCATATCAGTAGCACATTTTTCCAAAAAACAGGTCAATAGGAAGCTTGTATCATTATCTCTAACAAAGCTGCAATTTTATTTATATTAAGATCCAGCAAACCTAAACTATGTCCTGACAGAAAAATTAAACACCGGGCAATTAAAGCAGTAAAGGAAGTAATGTATAATCATAATCAGAAAAGTTCGCAGTTAAATGTTTAACAAAAGTGTCTTCCCATTTCTTCAGCCAAGAAAGAAACTGTTAAATTATAGCATTATCTTATGCTGGGGTGTCTGCCAGTGGAAAGCTCAGAAAACAATTTTAACCAAATATACCCTATGTATCAGGCTCATGAATCACCCCTAGATAGTTTCTAGCTATATGCACATATGAAGAATTCATTTTGTTCAATAAGATACATTAAAATATATGCAAAATCTGCTGCTTTTCACCCGCCAAAAAACCCCAGCTATGATAGCTGATGACAAAGATGATATAAAACGACTGGAAGCACAAATAGCATTGTAGCATAGCAACTGTTGATGTACATATGGTGATGTTTATGGAACAGAATGTAGTTCATATTTAATGCAGAAATAACACCAAGCCGCCTAGACAGCAGGACCTAGACAGCAAGAGACAAGTGTGCTTTGGATCCCTCTGCAGACATGATGGAAGCCATGCTTCCCACCAGCTTTGCTGCACTCATGCTCAGGAATGCTACCACAGGCCTCAGTGATCTGCCCAGCGATGAAGACAACACCATGTCCACAGGTGCAACAGCCTTGCAAAGGACCTAGGGAGATACTCTGCAACTACCACCTTCAGAGTACTCAGTATTATTCACTGGGGCTATTTCAAATTACAGAAAAAGGAAAAGAAAAGAAAATAAATGGGAGAAATCCCGAAGCTAATCTAAACAGAAGACGCAGAACATGTGAAAGCCAGCACAGGCCAGATTTTTAACAGTATCTGGGATGGGAGCCACTTTACCAAGCTTCCTGTTGGCTCAGATATACACTGCAGAGAAGCAAGAAACTGCAATTCAGTACATTTTGGACAGAATAAATTGCACCTTAGAAGAGCCTACTGCTGTCCATTAAGAAATGCGGGACCACCAGAGATGCAGACATTTACAATGAAAGAACTAAAGGATTTCTTCCAACACTACAAGTAGGAGAAGCAAGTTCAGTTAAGACAAAGCAAAACAAAACCCACAGAAAATCCATTCAGAAGACTAGAAATTACATGATGCAGAAAATATTAAATTACTTGTCAAATTTGATCTTTTTTGCTTGCTCTAAATGACCTGATGAGTCAATGTGAAGTGCTGAATTATCCAGAATATATAAACTGCCTACAGCAGTTCCAAGATCACAGCATATTTCAGAAAAGCCATCAAAAAGACAGTCACTCCAACATAAGGATCCCAAGGTTAAAGGACTACACAGAAAATAGATCTTCGGACATTCAATGTGCTCAAAAAAAGGGTGGAGGGAGGAACAAATCACCAACCCACAAGGAAAAAAAACCCCACCCTGTACAAAACAAACCCATCTGCTTCATGCCATTTGCTCTGCTTGATTTAAGTCAGTCCTCAGTAAGGGTATTGACTGAGAGCAACAGTGCATGAAGCACTTTTTTATCCGTATTTCATTTGCCTAATTCCTCAATTGCACCCTTCTAGATGACATCTGCAATTCCATACCAGTTTAATCTTTGGCCCATGGTTCAAACTGACATATTGCTTGTGTTACGTGGTGCAAATTAAAAAAAGAAAAATGACAAGATGCTTTTCAGAAAAAAATATGCTAATCATAATATGAAGACTAATACTGGTCTATGAACCTAGGAATGAATGAATTTCAATTTCCTATTACTGCCTTACTGTGGATCGACTGATGTGCAAAGATATGTAAGTTCTTATTGAGAGGTTTTTCATGGTCAATATAGTGGGCTTTTCCATGGGGATTTTCTGGCATCCAATACAGCAGCAGCCTTTCTTTCAATTGGGACACCTGTACTGTCCACTCCTCAGACACCTGTTTTCCCACTAGCCATAATTCACTCTGAAATTTGTTGAAAATGGAATGGAGATCAAAACATGCCTACACATTTAAGCACGTGAGTGTAACCTCAGAAACATGGTGCCTGTAAGGAATCTGACTGGAATTTGGAATATTTGAGTCATGTTCATTTTTTAAAGCAAAAAATAGTCAAGCAAGAAAAGACAATAAAGTGTATTTTTGATTGTACTGCCACTGTACCAACTTAAATGCAACAGCAAAAGATTTTAGCCATTTTGCATCTAAATCAGTTTCAGGAAAACTCACTGACTGCATGTTATGCTCGTTAATCTTAAACAAAAACAATTTTGACAGGGTCTATGCTTATTCAGTACTTCATCCCAATAATTTTTCATGTAAATAACTACCCTTTGCTCCCATTTAATATAACTTCTACTCAGTAAATCCACGGTCCTCAAATAACTGTTTCTAGTCGTTAGGAAATGCAAAATTTTAAATGTATTAAATAAAAAAACATGAACAGAGGAAAAATCAGCATTCTTATAAAATTATATTCACACCAGAGACCAATTCAAGGAGAAAAAACCAAATACTAGTTCAAACAAAAAATATATGGGAACACAAAAATACGTTTTTTCAGTCAAAACCCTAAAGGAGAATGTACCCAATGTACTGCACTCCATATTGCATTCCACAATTCCTCTGCTCTCCCCAGCAGACTCAGCGCTGAAATGTACATGATAACCCCGGAGAACTTAAATCAGTTGCTGAATCACACCAAGTAAACAGACAGACACAAAAAATTATAACAGCAGAAAACAACAAGACAGCCAAAATGTGACTTACGAGTCTTCTGTTTTTTACAGCACTGAGTTTATTGAAAGCACACATACTGGAGTCATAACAACTTTAATTCTAACTTACCTACTGAAGTTTCTGTGAACACTGTTAAGGTCTGTCCTCCCACACTTTGCAGAAGAAATGGATGTTCCCTTGGTGCACTGACTGAAGCGGGCTTTCCTCCAATATCATTGATGCTTGCAAGCTCTTCATTCAAAGTAAATGACACCTAACAGTCACAATTGCCACAGTGTTACCAAACAGACTGAATTACACTTTTTCACAAGTTATGGGGAAACAAAACGAGAGAAAACACAAGTAATATAGCATATTTCTATTTCCAAAATAAAGGGTGATATGAGTCCTTCCACACTGATCTCTTGTGAAATACAGAATTCAAAGCTTTCATGTACTTAATAAAATTTACTCAGCTTTCAAAAAGTTGTAAATTACTTCCTCCTGAAGTCAGAGAACAATTGGATTTTACTTGTAAAAATACATGGCATAATAGGTTTTCAGCCATTGCTTAGTATGAGTGCTGAAAAATGCTTTGTACAGCCAGCTGAGTTCCAGAAAAAGTGCTGAAGTACCACAACAAGTGTTACTAGCCTGGGACTCTTGTATTGCATACAGCCCAGAAGAGGTTTAAACACAGCTCCTTTGCCATGCTCACATTATATGCTCAGTACAGAAGCTAAGGAAGCTTCAAGAGGGATACTTCACACCAGCACCGCACGCTTTTCCTCCTTAGCCTTTTGTGCTAACCCATCTCCAAGTGTTTGAAGAGAAGGTAAACAAAGTGAGGGAACAGAGAGACCTGATGCAAGTCCCACAGGCATCTATGAGCACAGCTACTAACAGAATTCTCTCCTCCTGATTCTGTGGTACAATGCTTGGCTAGAGGTATAACAAAAAATATGTGACATTAGAAACCAGGACATTCTAAACAGTTTTTAGAATTCAAAACATAAACTTTAGCAATCACTTACTTCCGTTCTTCCTTGATTTCTGAAAAAGAAAATATTAAATATTTAATAAATCTATAAATATTAAAAATATTTAACAATGTTTCCATAACCTAATTCCTCAAGTTTAGCTTTCCTGATAAAAAAGCAAATTCAAATTCTAGTTTTTTTACTCATTGAACACTCCTGAGCTGTTCCATTTTTGTTATGCTGATGCCCAAGAATAAATGGGAAAAGTCAGCATGTGAGAACAGAACCAGCAAAATAACACATGTAAATAAAAGCAAATTCTGCGGTTAGGTTTCCTTAAATCTAGGAAATCAAACCCCATGTAATGGGACAGAGTGACTCCCCAGTATAATTTTGTACAATTTATATTCCTAATCACTACACAAGCAAACACTGTTCATGGATCAGAGAAATATGCACACTGTTGGAAAGAAAGAGGATTATGTCTTAGAACAGATGCAACATATTCTTATTTTACACAGGTAACTTCTAAGAAACGCAAGCAGTAAATGTAAGTAACGGCTTACTTGACAATCCTTAGTTTTCCCACTTCACCTCTTCCTGAAGCTTTACTCCACTGTTGTGATAAATATTTGGGGACCTAAGAAAAGACAACAGATTTCAAGAAAAGCAGATTTTAAAATGCTATACAAACTGTGTATGGGTAAATACTTTAAATGCTTTTACCCTGACTACTTCAGAATAAAGTATGAGCTAAACATAGTAGACAATATACTCTATATACAATACAGACAATGTATATATACAATATATACAATATACTCTATAGACAATAGAGCTATTGTCTATAGAGAGATGGTTTTGGTTGGCAGGGGCCTTAATAGACGTCTAGTCCAAACCCCTGCAATGAGCAAGGGTATCTGCATAGGTTTGCTCAGAGCTCCATCCAACCTGATTTTGAATGCTTCCAGAGATGCCACATCCACAGCTTGCCTGGGCAACCTGTGCCAGTGCCTCACCACCCTCATCATAAAACATTTCTTCCTTACATCTATTCTAAATCGGCCCTCCTTTCACTTAAAACCATTACTCCTTGTCCAACTGCAATAGGCCCTACTAAAAAGTCTGTCCCCATCTTTCTCATCAGCCCCCTTGAGGCACTGGAAGGCACCTGTAAGGTCTCCCTGGAGCTTTTTCCTCTCCAGGCTGAGCAGACCCAGCTCTCTCCATCTGTCTTCACAGAAGAGGTGCTCCAGCTTTCTGATCATCTTTGTGGCCTCCTTTGCACCTGCTGCAGCAAGTCCACCTTCTTCTTATGCTGGGTGCCCCACAGCAGGACACAGCAATCCAGGGGGGCTCTCACCAGAGCAGAGCAGAGCAGAGGGACAGAATCCCCTCCCTTGACATACTGCCCATGCTGCTTTTGTTGCAGCCCTGGACAGAATTGCCTTTCTGGGCTGCAGGCGCACATTGCCAGGTCCTGTCCAGCCTCTCATCTACCAGCACCCCCAAGTGCTTGTCCCCAGAGCTGCTCTCAGTCCTTTCCTCCCTCACCTTGCACTGATACTGGGGGTTACCCCAACACAAGTGCAGGACCTTGTGCTTGGCCTTGTGGAACTTTATAAAGCTCATGCAAGCCCACTTCCCAAGCTGTTATATACATGCACACATACATACATATATATACACATGTGTATGTATATTCTGCTAGAGAGAGCAAAGAGAATAATGTAACACAAAAATAACACCAATGTAGAGTCTCAAATGAGAGAAAAATCTTAGTAACTTCAATCTCAAATACTACTATCCAATTATAAAAGGCAGAAAAAGATCAGCATAATATTCTTAAACTAAGGATTCTTGATATTTTATCGGGTAAAATTATACTTTTAAATATTCATTAGAAATTATCATCTCTCTGGGAAAAAAAATCAACCAACCAATCACACTGATGAGAAGTTAGGCAATTTCTGCTGTGAAGGGAAGGCTTAGAGTCTGGGAACCTCAGACATACTGAGCAGCAGACCACAGCCTACTGTGACTCCTCCAACAGCAGAACCACCCTAGGCAAATCTGCCTCCCATCACTCATTCCCAGCTCATCGCTGCATTGGGCAAAGTCTTTGTGCAGCTGGTCAGTATATGGAAAGAGCAGACTGATCTAGCTAGGAGGAGTGGGGAACTTCTATGTTTTAGCTGTGCTGATTTTGTGTTTAGCAGGTGGAACAACCAAAGCAGCTCCCCAACCCATTATTTTCCAGAACAGCTGCACAAAGTAGTGGTTAGTCCAGGGACAGGAACAAGACCTCCACCGAGGATTAAAAGCTGCTGCAGTGCTGTTACTTCACCTACACACTAATTCCTTCAGTTGCAAAGGCTGTGGTATCTGCAGCATCGGGTGACCTAGGCTCTAAACGGACAATAAAGGCCTCTGGCAAGCAGAACACTCCTCAGAACTTTACAGCCATGCTCTTTACTGGCACAGCAAAGTTCGTCCTGGCTCACACAGTCCACAGCTACTGAAAACATCTGTGCCCATGTGGAAAAACAGTGTGAGGCACAGCCAGTAACAAAGAGAAATACACTAAGCTATGCCTGGGGCATTTTCTGTTTCAAGCAGCAAAGAAGCACTTTGAGGCCTAATTTTTGTCTTGCATAGAGTAAAACTAAGCCAAGCTGGGGAGAAAAAGAGCCTGTTCCAATTACTTGCTGACAAAGAACAACCTCCTAACTTCCTAAAGCACAAACTAAATTAACACTAACTTTGCATTTATCAGTTCTTCAAGAACTCCAGAAGATATCTTGGAACTGGCGCTTAATTAGCTCTTACCTTTAGACTCACAGCACCCCATGAAGTACATGTGGAATAACTACAAAATCCAGATGCCTCCAACTGCTCAGACAAACTAAATGGCAGTCCAGGTTCCCATAAAGTTCAGACAACTTTGGTCAAAAATATCACAAAGGCCCAACAGAAAGCCATGAATTGGCACAATCTATTGATATGTATTTTTTCAGTTTTCAAAGTGGTAACTTTCTACAGCAGATTACATGCCAGATCAGATACAGTTTTCTTTCCAAAGTCAAGACAAATGCTATGACATGCTCCAGCTGACTCAACAGAAATATTATTACGTGCTTGCACCTAATTTCTATTTATATTGCCAGATAATAAGGTAGATGCACATTCAGTATGACTGGACAAGAAGTAAAGGGCTTTCATGGTGTTAAGATCACTGACTTGCTACATAATACATTCAGACCGGGAATGTAGTCGGATTAAGAGGTTGCAGATCCATCATACTGCGTGGAAAAGTCTCAAAGAGTGCATTTAATCATCTTTCTGCTGGCCTACCTGCAGTCAAGGGCTATGCAGAGAAAGACAAAGGGTTATGAAGATCTGTGATCAAAGGATTACTTCCAGCTATCCATAGGTACTTCAGATAAAACCAGGTGCTACTCACAAACCCACATGCTAATGACATAATCAGGAAAGACTAAATAAAGTCTTAAATTCAGTAGACATCTTATTTTGCACCTTTCTTTTAACTTTAACATAATAATTATGGTAAAGAGTCGGGTTTCAAAGTCTTAACAATCCTTGAAAGAACACACAGAACACAAGAGCAACCTGTTTTTACAGGGCAGAATGTTTACAAATCCCACAGGAGGATTTTGAAAAATACACACCCACAGAAAGAGTGACCTGTGGACAGAGTGCCTGCCCAACTGAAAGGCTAGTGAACACAGCCTTTCAGGACGAGTGGTCTTTATTCTGGGATTTGTAGGTAAGAACACTCTTCTCTCCAAAAAAGAAAAAAAATCATTTAATCACTAGAACAAATCTAACACACTAAGGAGCACCACTTCAAGACCTCTTCCCACTGCCGCTCTCCTCTTGCCACTCACATGACAGAACTGCCCAGGCTGCAGTACATGAGGCACACTACAGGCAGTGTAGGGCACGAGGGCCCCTGCTCCACTCATCTTTCAGCCTGGGCACAGCTTCCTGCCCCCCTTGAGAAGGGAACCACAAGCAGCCCTTACCTGTAACAAACTGCTTCCACTTTTCTGCAAAAAATTAAATTAGCTCTTTCTCTATACAGCAATCCATACGCAGTGCACACAACAGAGACTAAGGCCGATGTCAGATTCCATGTTTTAATTTTTCTTTGAACATACAAAAATAATTAAATAAAGATATCATCTTTCTACCTACAGAACAATGCAACAGATTAAATTAAATATCTGAGCAGCACACTCAGGGAACAAGAAATTAACATTCTAATGGCTAACATTAAATGGGCTTCACTTTACCACAAGTACATAACCAAATATTCTTACTATTTCTCTACCTTAGCTTCCACTGAAAACACAGAAATAAAAATCTAGTGGCTTTCTGGATCTGTACTAAAGCAACTCACTCTCTTTACGGTACCTCCTTTTATGGCTCATGCTTCTAAAATACTCATCACTACATTTTTTTATTGCCTCTTAAGTAGTCTCTCTGGAATACTTCCTGTGCTAGCACAATGCATGCTAAAAGGAAATCAAATAAGCCAGGTTTTTTATTCCATCAGAACGGAATGCTCTCTCCCTCAAAGGAAGGATAAATTCATCCTTGTTGTCCTAGCTAGTGAAGATAAGAAGTACAGGTACTATGCACTGTCTTGCCTCTGAGTTGGAAGTCCTACTAACAGATGTGGTTGTTTCCAAGTTGAAGTCCAAAGGAAATCAAAGGATAAAATCCTGTACACCCCATATTATGGTCTATCAGTGTTAGCATCAATATTTTTTACTATCATTACTATACAAGAAGACAGACAGAAGTTCAGAACACATGCAGGAAGGACTACATCAACATTTACTTGGAAGAGTAATGCTCCAGCTTTCCTTTCTGTCCTGTTTCCTCATTAAACAGAGTGGCACCAACTGTAAGCACAAATGTGCCTGAAAATTCCTTGCTTCAGGAAACATCAAACTGTATCAGACTAAAAGACAAGCAAGTTCAGCGCCCTGTCTCCAAATGCAGCCAGTGGCAGTTACTTCAGGAGGAACATGCAAAGAAAATATATTTCCCCAGCATGCTCTTCTAATTTCTAGGGTGTTTTAGCAGACATGGGGTTTGGCAGCATATTCCTTTTTAATCTCTCAATTCAATTTTCTTGCCTGAATTAGATTAACTGTGTTTGAGATTCTGTGAAGTTTTGAAATTCAGAACTTCTAATTGCAAGAAGTTCCAAAATTTAAGTACACATTGTGCAAAACAGTACCTCCTTTGCCCGTGCTGAGCCCCACCAATGAATTCATCTGACACACCTCTAATTCTTGTCTTTTAACTGATTCTTTCCTATTCATCTTTGCCTATTCACTTCTTATCTACCTGTGACATTACTCATTGCTTCAGCTCTCTACAAGATTTCCAAATTAATCCTCTTGCCAGCCTAAAAGGTAACAACACATTTAGCTCTTTTAGGAGCTAAATGTGTTGTTACCTTTAGGAGGTAACATTTAGGAGCTCCCTCCACAGCCATCATTCCTTGTTGCCAAGACCAGATCTGGTGCTCTCCTCTGTACTGTTTCCAGGTCCACTGTATACTTTCCACAGCAGGGGGGATGAGACCATGGCTACACAGAGCATTCCAGATAGAGGCAACGTGATGGTACAGTAATATTTTCTCTTTTGTTTTCTGTGTCTTTTGTAATCATGTCCAGTTGATTCTGCTCATTTGACATGTTCTTATAGAGCTATCCCCATGTACAGAAAAAAACACTCCTCCTGAATGACAACAACCAGCAGAAACCCAACTGCTGCGTACATATAATTAGGATAGCTTTTCTCTATGCACACCAGATTAGATCTTTCAACTCTTAATTTCATCTGCCATTTTATCACCTGGTCACTCAGCATGTCATGATCTAGTTCTGCAGCTTTCTGCTGCCAGCATTCATTGATAGTGCCCAGGAAAAGCTACTACAATTAGAGCACTTGCACGGTGCTCACTGTGGCTTTGTGACACCACACACCCAGGTGTCAGCACAGAAGAGGAAGCCAGATGCAGCAACCTGCCCACCAAAAATTCTGCACAGCAAAGCAAGCCTGAAATCCCCAACCATTTTTAAGGGCCACAGTAAGAAGTTTTGGTAGTTGAAGTATGATGGTGTTACACCCCCCTCACCACCCAGGACACATATCTGGGTGCCACCCTGTCCCCACAGGTTCTTTCAAGTTAATGGTCTGAACCTATTCCTAAAGGAGGAAGGGGAGGAAGGAACTGTGTCTCCCAAGAGAGAATAAATATAGGTTTAGAAAAAGAGGAGCACGCCCAGAGGGGACTCGAAGCAGGCAGGGCACATGCTCCCCCATCAGCTTCAAGTTCCTCTTTCTGAAACAATGTTTGGTACAGGCAGCAAAATGTCCTGATGGCAAAGATACTCACTCCTGGGAACAGAGCAGTGCCAGCCTGTTAGTCGTGGCACCAGACTGGAGTGTGGCCCTGCACCAAACAGGTTTGATTTGACACCCTCACTACCATTTCCCAGCCCCTCCACTACAGCTGTAATTCACTAGCACTAAAGGGAGCTGTAATGACAAGACATCGGCGTTCACTTTCCTTGTTGGATGTGGACAGTTTTTTAACCAGGACGTGAATCCGGGCACACTCAAAACTTTTTCTAACTCTCAAAGTTTAGGGGAAATAAAAGTTATACGGCCACGTTTGTTGCTCGTCACAAACCACTAGCAAGGACAAGGAAAAGATGTTTTACTGTGAGTGTGGTGAGACATTGGCACAGGTTGCCCAGAGAAGCTGTGGAGGCCCCATCCCTGGAAATGTTCAAAGCCAGGCCGGATAAGGCCTTGAGCAACCTGGTCTAGTGGGAGATGTCCCTGCCCACCGCCAAGCGGGTTGGGACTGAATGATCTTTGAGGTTCATCCCAACCCCTCAACATTCTGATTCTGTGATAGCTTCCGGGAGCTCAACTTTCCCTGCGGTGTTTCCTTTACTCAGCAGGCATCCGGGCCCAACCCCGCGCTGTCCCCGACAAGGGGAACAGGCACAGTGGCTGTCCCGGGCCCAGGGCGAGCCTGACGCGGGCAACCCCGACCTCACGGCGCCCACCCCGGGCACGGCGGGGCGGGGACGAACGGAGGGACCCGGCTGCCACAAGCCGTGCTGGGCCGAGCCCGGGGCCGCGACGGCGACTCCTCACCTTCACCAGCCACATGCCCGTGTTCTGCTTGGCGCCGGTGAGGTCCAGCTCGCCCTTGTCGCTCATGGCGGGGCAGCGGCCGGGCCGGGCCGGGCGGACGGGACGGGACGAGCAAGCGGCGAGAGCGGAAGCGGAGCGGATCCGGCACACGGCGGCCCGTGAGGGACAAACCTCCTCCGCTCGCACTGCACAGCGGGGCGGGCCCTCGCTGCGTCGGGGCCGCGGGTTCGGGTCCCCGCTCTGGCGGGGCCCTGAGAAGGGGCGGGAATCGGAGGTGGCCGCAGGAAGTTACGGTATCACAGGCTATCCTGGGTTCGAAGGCACCCATAGGGATCATCGCATCCAGCTCCCGGCCCTGCGCAGGACATCCCCAAGTGTCACACCGTGTGCCTGCGAGCATTGTCCAAATGCTCCTTGACCTCTGTCAGGCTTAGTGCTGTGACCACTTCCCTGGGGAGCCTGTTCCAGTGCCCAACCACCCTCTGGGTGAAGAACCTTTTCCTGATATCCAACCCGAACATCCCTTGGCACAATCTCAGGGAATTCCCTGGGGTTCTGTCACTGGTCAGTGCCTGCCCCTCCTCTTGCCCTCAGGAGGAAGCTGTAACTGCAATGGGGGCTCCCCTCAGTCTCCTCCAGGCTGAACAGACCAAGGAACCTCAGCCCCTCCTCACATGGCTTCTCCTCAAGACCCTTCACCATCCTCATTGCCCTCTTTAAGACACTCTCAGACAGCTTAATATCTTTCTTACACCCAAAACTGCACACAGGATTCAAGGTGAGGCAGCACCAGCGCAGAGCAGAGCAGGAAGATATTTTCTCCTTGTACCAGAAGAGTTATCCCAGCATGCTGAAGAAAGAAAGCAGCGTGCAAATGATCTAGGGGAGCTGGAGGAGCAGCCTGCAGAGAGGAGGCACTACCATGACAGTGCCCTTCTGTGTCAGAGGGAAATGGTGGCTAGAGGAGCAGCTCCTGTGAAAGGGGTCAGAGCATCATGGTGTGCCCAAAAGCCACGAAAGTGAGGAAAACACAGCTGGTGAATCGCTTACTGGGAATAAAAAGTAAAGGTTTAAGCTTAGCTTCTCAGAAAGGGAACTCACGAGGAAGTGGTGGAATAGGCTGTCTGAAGATAGGAGGGCATCTCAGACAATGCAAATGTCCTATGTCAGGAGAGAGAAAGCACCTGCCCATCCTACTTTGAGATGGGGGTATTTGGCTTAGAAAAACCTAAGTTCTTATTTTACAGCTGTCTCCATCCCTGGGAAGTTTTCCCCCTTTGCAGTTTAACCTTGATATCTCCCTTCTATCCACTGTGGGCACAAGAAAGACATGGACATGCTGGAGACACTGGCATAGGCTGCCCAGGGAAGTTCTGGATGCCTCATCCCTGGCAGTGTTCAAGGCCAGGCTGGCCAGGGCTCTGAGCAATCTGGTCTAATGGAAGGTGTCCCTCTCCACTGCAAGGGGTTTGAACTAGATGATCTTTTCCAATCCAAACCATTCTATGATTCTATGGCATGGAAAGCATTTTATTGTCTTCCTCTCTTCTTTACTTTATTCTTTTACTGAGATGTAGCCCTTTGATTTGCCTCCTCTCATACTAAACAACTTGAGTTTGTTCAATTCTGTCTCATAGGTATATTTTCTAGACCTCTGGTTATGTCCATTGCTCTCTGAATTCACCCCAGTACAAGTTTACATCCTCTTTGAAGTCTGGTTGCTCAATAATGAAGGTTATACTCCATCTGAGTCTGTACCAGCAGCAAGCAGAGGGTTTTTTTTTCTGGTACAATATGCAAGAAATTGCTCATCTGGCTCACAAAAAATTATCTCAGTATTACATCTCAGATATGAGAGTCTGCCTTTCTAATTATAGGTAAGCATCTAGGTAACCAAGGAGAACAATATTTTTGTATGTATCTGAAGCAATAACAGCTAACACTGAACTATTAGGACGACTAGGGTTACTTACATTTAAAATTAATTACATTTAAAAATTGCTTTTGTTTTTACATTGGAACTGTGTTTGTCTGCAGAACTCAGCTGGGAGGGTAGATAGATCTTATATTGTTAGTCAACTTCCACTGAAAATTCAGTTTTATTTAAAACAACCTTACCTAGACATACTAGAGTCTCCTCAAATGCTGACTAAAATGGAAGTGGGTGCATCTCGGCAGTTGTAAGACCAGCCCCATTTTCTGGGACTGTGTCACCCCCAAATATTGTAGGTCTAAGACCCTTTGGTTTTGTTCACCTGGAAAAAGAGTGGATCTACACAGACAAACACCATCGCTTTACAGTCTGCTTTGGATTCTCCCCATAGGATCATGGAATAGTTTGGGTTGAAAGGGACCTTAAAGACCATCTAGTAAAACCCCCTGCCCTGGGCAAGGACACCTTCCACTAGACTGGGTTGCTCAGGGTTCCATCCAACATGGCCTTGAACAGTTCTAGGCATAAGGCATCCACAATTTCTCTGGATTATTTGTTCCAGTGTTTCACTACCCTCATTTAGAAGCATTTCTTTCTGATGTCCAGTCTAAACCTACCCTCTTTAAAACCATTGCATCTTGTCCTTTCTCTACAGGCCCTGAATAAAACATGTCGCTCTTTCTTTCTTGTAAGCTCCTTTAATGTACTGAAATGCCACAAAAAGATCTCCCTGGGGCTTTTGCTTCTCCAGGCTGAACACGACCAAATCTCTCAGCCTGTCTTCATTGGAGAGGTGCTCCAGCCCTGTGACCATTTTAGTTTCTTTCCTCAGGACCTTCTCCGATGGGTCGGTGTCTGCCTTGTGCTGGGAACCCCAGGGCTGGGTGCAGTACTCCTGGAGAGATCTCAAATGTTCCCCCAGGATAAACACTGAATTAACAGCAAACTTGTCCTTCTGCCACTGCTCCCAGCTCAGTCTGTGTACTCAGATCACATGCACAACCACGTTTCAAAAAGAAAAAAGTGGTGGAATGGATGTCTCTAACAGGGGTGACATTTGCAGCAAAGCAGCATTGCAGGGGTTCAGATGAGCCTGTGCCCCACTGGATAGAAGGAGAGGAGCTCCACTTGCAAAGAGCCCAGCAGCAGGTGACTGGAGCATGGCTGACCACCTCAGGATTCCTTAGAGAGGGAATCCCTGAGAAGTCATCACTCATACTCCAAGCGTAAATGACAATAGGAAAAACCTCTGTAAAAGCCTGACAATTGGGGTGGCTCAGCTGGCAACCCAGAGGGGAAGGCGGCTAGGCAGAGACTCCTGGCTTCCTTCAGGCAGCCTCTCCATAGCTGTTTCCATGGAAACTGAATTTAAAGGGACCACAAGCAGGAAAAAGAGTGCATTTTCATTAATTCCTCATTTAAAGTCTCAACCTTGTATTTGCCAGGGACACATTTAGTGCCATGGAGGAGGATCCAGGGGCCAGCTGTTGAGCTGCAGAGCTGTATGTTAGTCACCCATTTTCTTCTTGCTTGCATGGAAACAGATGTGTCTGAGAAGAGAGATGGCTAAATTCAGACTTGCACAGCCTTTCTCACTTTATTTTCCCCTTGCCCAATTAGGTGAGAGGAAGAGTTGGCAGTGTCATCACCAGCCACACAAAATTTCTCTTCATCCATTTTAGGAACGGGCTAATTGATGCAGCCTGGTGGTGCTTGGTGCAAACCAGTGCAGCAGAAGATGCAAAAGGCCTGATGCTGCCCTGTTGAAGCTGATGAGAGTTTTGCATTTAGGAACCCATGTGCTTTCCTCAAAGCCCAGCAAGAGCTAGGGAAGATGTGCTCCTGGGAACTGGTGGTCCCACAAGATATCAGTGATAGACACCATCAGAGAGGTTTCCACGTGCTGGAGGAGCTGAGTGCTGCCCGCATCTGGATGGTCCCTGAGTTCAGTGCTGTACACCAGACCTGTGCTGGGCCTCCGTGGGATCAAAATATTTGGGTCTGGAGCCAGAGCTGAGATCTGCTGCAAGGCACAGAGGGAATCTGCTGCAGAATCTGGTTTTGATTTGGGAGTATTGAGCCAGGAAAGCTATCCCACCAACAGCTGATGCTCTAATTTCACTCATTCCTGTCTGCCAACCTCCTCATCAACAAATTACGGTGAGTAGGGAACTCATGCTGGAAGAGGAAAACTAATCGAGGGAGATTGTTACAACATTGCTTGTCCTACTCTGTAACAAGTACAACACAGCGTCAGAAGAGCTCTGCCAGCCAGCAAGGGTCTCTCCTCTATTCTGAATACCTGAATTTTTAGTCAGCAAAGACCTTATGGACTTAGAAGGATGCAAGAATTAAATCTCAAAACTACCATTATTGCTTGAACTGCTTGAGTAAGAGAAGGGCAAACTTTTGCCATCTTCAACTGTAATGCATCATTCTCTTGTTTGTGGTGCAGCTGGTCTGTGTAAACTGGAAGAAAGAGAAGAAATAATCTGCAAAGGCAAAAAGAATATCTGGGCATGATAATTTATTTTGGAACAAGAGAAAAGAAATTGTATATAACTTATTCCCAAAACAGGGCATGGCCCATCAAGCTGCACATCTATTTCCTGAGGCAGCAAAGAATTCTCAATATGTCTTTTTAAGACAAAAATATATGTTGGAATTTTTGTGTTTTCAAACTGCTTTTGAGCAACATGTTAATAACAGACTTGTTTACTCCAAGCTGTTCTGTGGCAAAGAGCTGGAAAACATCAAGTGCAGGGCTGAGCTCCTATTTCAGTACAATCCTAGGCAGTATGAAATCTTCAGCATGGCACTTCTGCTGCAAAACACAACACAAAAAGGCAGTTCTGAACAGGGGGAAGCCTTCATTCATTAATTAATAATTTTTAATTATTTCTATATATTTACAGCCACACATTTTTATCTATGCTATTTATTGGAGAACACTTAGTTTTCACAGTAATGGCACTGCACTTCTGCTTGCAGTTCCAACCCATACCATGTCTTCCATCATATTGACAGTGTGCAGTAAATTTGACTGTAAGCAGCTTGGACTCTTGCTTGTTAGGATTTTCACCATATCAAGGAAGGAGTGGGAGTGGGGGAAAAGACAGAATTGAAAGATGCAACTGCAAATTATTTTTTTTCAAAGGAAGAAAACACTTGTCAGAGAATTTCAGATACTTGGCTTGAACCTAATTTAAAACAATTTTTTTAATGACCATAAAATAGGCATTATCTCATCAACTCAAGGTACTTTTTGTGCCTCTCAGACATAAAAAAAGTATTATCTAGCCTTTTTCACCAGTGTCTCTCAAGAAGGAGCTTTAAGCATGCAACATTTTCAACCTAGTAGTAGTATGAAGGTAATGTGAGGTTTCAGCAACTTGATGCTTTCTGAAGTGCCTTTTTATTGTAGGAGTATAGAAAATGTTACATAGAACTGAGTTTAACTGTTCTCCTGCACTCCTTGACATTTTTTCTGATTCTTTTCTCTGCTAATGTACTACCTCAGCACAAAAGGTTAGCAGCATCTACAGTCACTCATCTCCTGGACTTTCCATAATGAGCTGGTGAAGAGCAAGGCATTTTCTGTTCAGCTACCAAAAAATTGTTTTCAACAGATTTATTTCCCTTGTGTTATAATTTAACAAACTTGATTCTATGGCACTGATATTCCCCTTATTTTGTAGGTATAGACAATGCACAGTCACCAAGGTATGTTATTGATGCATAAATTACCTCCTAATGAACTACTGTTTTGCAGAGGGAGCTTCCCAATGAGACTAGGAGAAGGCTGTGTGACTAAACTGAGCAAAAACAACATTATTGACCAGAAGAACAAATCTCCAATGCTCCTAAAGAAAAACAGGGCACTTCTGTTGGAAAGCCTGCCAGCCTGAAAGGATAGGCAGGTGTACATAATTTTGAGATTGTGTGTACATATAAAAGCAACGGAGGCATCTAGTTTGTGGGTGTCACTGCTTCAGAAGTGATTGCTCTGGGACCATTCAATGCCACATGTGCCAGTGCTGTCATTAAAGGAAATGAACCACATGCATGTACAGCTAACCTCGTGCCCCACCCTTGCCCCTAGCTGCAGCTCAGCCACAGCAGAGCCTCACAAGCTCTCACTGAGATAATTAACTGGAGACATCAGAGGTGTCTGCTTCATTACTGCTGTGTGCTGCCTGCAGGTTCCCTCCAAAGTTTTTCCACCTAATGGCCTTTGCTGATAAGTCACTTTCTTCCCTATGTGCTGCTTGTTGGCACTTCTCTAAAACAGTGCTAATGATCTAATAAATATGATTATGCAAGAGTGGTTTGTCTCCTTTCAGCATAAGCTAACAATGCTATTACAGACCAGAGCAAAATACATTCTCTTTCTCACAAAGAACAGCTTTCCCACCAAATTGAAATAAATACACTGGAATGAATAGAAAGTGTTACAGACCTGCAATTGGATCACATTTTACTGGATTTCTATTGATGGATGAGGTTAAATAAGGTCTGAAATTTTGCCTTCTAGTTAATTGTTATGGCTTAAACATGAAAAATAAGAACAGAAATAACATTTCAGTCAGTGAGAGGACAATAAACAGGAAAGGAACCAAGGAAAACAGAAAATAAAACCAGTGAGATTAAGAATATCCAATGAGAACATGGGGCCAAATGGTCATGAGAGGGGCAGAAACCACAGCTAGCCCTGATGGGCACATATTGTTTCATTTTCTCTTCTGGCAAATGACACATGGGACTGGGGGGAATAAAACCAATCATTCTAGGATTATTTATTATCAGAGGCCATTTCTTGATAGCCTGCTCCTTGTTGAAAACTGCAGATTTACCACTGAGAACACTTTCCTCTGGAGATGGAATATTTGGTATCAGCAGCCCTCAGATCAGCTCCTGCAGCTGGTGGGATATGTCCTCCTCCCTCCTGAAGTTCACCCCCTGCTTCACATGCACTTGTAATTTCTGGAGTCCCTACGTGGTCAGGTCAACTCTCCATTTCGTATACTCTTGAGGATGAGTCACTGAAGCTTTTTCTAATAAAGCTGAATGCTAACCTCTTTGTTAAATTACTTGAAATGTCTTTGTTCACATGGAGAATTTCTGGCATGAAAGAGAAGGTATCTTTCTAACAATGCTAGGAATAAGGAAGTCTGAGTTCTCTTCCACTGGAATCTCATTTGACTGACTTTGAGTCCTTGTTTTGGCTGAGATAAGATTTTCCCTCATTATTAGTCTTATGTTAACAGATGTATAATACTTTTCAACATGTAGAGGGCTGAAACTGAAGAAGGGAAATACGTAAGGATTTTCTCGCCATGTGGAGAGATGAGTAGCAGACTCAAGATTAAATTTCTTTGTTTTGCTTTCCTTGACCTTTTGTTCTGATCTCAGTGACATATCAACCATGCTTCTGCTGAAGAAAACCCAGACATTAGAAGTCACTTGTACCTGCCAGCTCATCATGGGCATTCAAAGCATACAGAATCCTTTGCAGAAAGGAGCCCACTGCTATATTAGAAAGGAGAACAACACAAAATCATTGAGATGACTGCTCAATAAAACTCAGCTTTTGAAAATCAAGGCAGGTCATGCAGTGTCCTCACACCTTGATGAGTTGTAAGTTTGGCATGACATGCGTTTTGAACACTTGTGGTGAAGTCATTTTCCCTCTTGTAAAGCACTGTTTATTGAACCACAATTATGTTTTTGATGAGGGACTTAGAACTGGCCTGTTGGAGTAGCAGGCGGTTTCACACAAAGAGAAGCAAATGTACAAAGAATGGGTAGCAATTTCCTTTGGGTACAATATGTACTTAGCTGACATGCCTGTGCAGAACAAAAGGCCTGGATATTAAACCATCAGTTGCCTCTGCTGAGCAGCAGTGCAAATTACTTCTGACAGCCATTAAAAGGTGCTTCAGTCAAGCACCCATAACCATACAGGTCTTCACTAGAAAATTTGCTGATATTTTGAAAACATTGTGATGCTTTACTAGTCTCAGAAATACTTGACAATTTATCAAAGATAAGAGTCTAAATCTCTGCACTAGTAATTACTCCTCTAACCTGCTAGAGAAAGTGCCAGATATTCACCTTCTTCATAGGAAATGTGAAGTCTCTGGCAGATAATAACATCTTTCTAATGTATTTAGAGAAATTGTCCATTCTGATCTTCTCCAATAATGTAGTTTCTGTAAACTGCTTTTGAGAGTGCCAGGAGAGTGCTGGCTGGTAGCAGATTTCCATTCTCCCACTGTTGTTAGTCTGTGCTTGTAAACAGTGACCCAAAATAGAAACGTGAGTGTTGTTTGAACAGCCAGCATTTGCTATGAAGAATGTGGCTCAACAAGTAGGGGCAGATACCACAGCCTCTGCTCAGACGAGTCATTTCCCTTCACACAAGTGGTGCTGTCAAGTTCGATAAGCCTGTCTGTGCACGGCTCGAGGATCAGACTCATCAGCCTCCCGTCATCCATGGCATGGGGACAAGGATGTGGATGCCTTTTGCGCTGCTGATCCTCTGCATATTTGTGCACAGGTTTGTGAATCTATTTTCAGTGGGCGAGAGTGTGTGAGGGAAAAATGCAAAAATGGTGAAAAATCAACAGAAAATTACAAGGCATCTTCCCCCAGTTAAAGAGAGTCCATCAAAGTTAACACGCCATTGCACAAAGTACTGCATTGAGTACAAAAATGATTTATTGGAAGAGTCATTAAATTTGCAAAGTCAAGTAGCTAAACACCAAAGAAGGCCAAAGTTTAGACTGCTCACACTCCATTATTTCTGTATTTCTATGTTTCTGCATTATAATAGAGACTTGAATGTCATGACTACATAGCATTTAGCTTGTTTTTCTATGGGAAAGAAGCCCCTGGGGTCACGTTGTCTCTGTAGGTGTCTGCTTGACAGTGGCTCATCCCTAACTATACTGCCATAAATCTATGGAAATTAGAGGTCCAATTGAGGAAAGAGATGCTGCTAGAGATGCAGTGAGAGAGAGCAAGAGCAGTGTAAACCCAGTCCTTGAGAGCTAACTGAGCAACCTGAGGGAGGAGAATGCTTGAAATACTGCAGGTATGAGAAAGGCCTCAGCTGGTCTCAGGCTTTATTTTTTTAAAATAATTAAAACCTTGGCCACAGTCAAAGTGGCCTCCTCTGCTCTCTAAATGGGATGAATATATATTGTGGTGATTCTCCTTCCAAAGGTCACCCTGCAGGCTGGGTTCCTGCTGGTCCCAGAGCTACTCGCTCTCCTGCACAGCTCAGTCCCACACTGTCAGCACTTCCCGTGGGGGCATTGCTGCAGCATTGGCTTGGCCAACACTGTGGGGATTTCCTCATCCTCTGCCCTGCTTGTTGCCTTCCATGAGCAGTGGTCCTTCTCCAAGCCATCTCTGAAGGTCTCAGTCAGGATGCCTGGCTTCAAGGAGAAGAGATTCAAGTCTTCTCCTACTGTGTAAATGTACAATAGAGTTATTATACAGCTGCCCTGGGAGCTATTGGGAGGACACACTGTCCCTCTCATGCAGTAAGTTGACAGTGAATGTACAAAACCTACTGGGGGAGAGCAGTGCAGGTGGCTGTCTGGAGAGAGACTGGCCATGGTCAGGAGCAAACACAAGCAGCAAGAGATGAGCACTGGGGGAGACAGCAGGCTGGAGTGGCTAAGCCTGAGCCTGTCCTCCTTCCTTATTCTACAGATGGGAAACTGAGGCTCAGTGAAAGGGCAGCTCAGATGCTGCTTCCCTTATCGAGAGGGGCCTCCTGAAGGAGTACAGAGGTTTTTCTTCCAGGCAGGGGCTGAAGGAGTGTAGGAGAGTCTGAGCTTTGCAGGAGTTTGTAGCTAGGGATCATTGTTGCTACTCAGAAGTGAGCACCTATTTTAAATTAGTGCTCAAACCCCACTGTGTCCTGTGAAACAGAATTTAAGATCTTCTGTGAAGCATGTCATAGTGTCACACCTCTACTTTTTAGAAACCAGATCCAGTCACATGCTGCCCCTCCTATTTGCAGTCTATGAAGCCTTTTGGCATGCCAGTATTGTAAGAGCCAAGGGTTTCAAGATAAAGGTTTTTATGTGGGTGTAATAGCTTTTCTGAAGCCAGCTAGTGTATCTGAAGAAAGCAGATGAGTTTTGGGGCATGTACGCTCCTCAGGAAAGATGAGGTGAATTTCAAGCCTAACTGCATCTTGGGAACAATTGTTCTGGGTTTAATTAGACCTGTGTCTGAGCTAGATATCTGACAGCACCTGTGGAATATAAAGACCATATTGGTGGTTATATCCTAGGGGGAAAAGAGATGCAGGTTATTTGTAGAATAATAGTAGAATGATGTAGAGCACTGGGAGATTGATAATTGGGAAAGGTGCAGCGAGGAGGATGGTAATGTGTTCTAAAACATTAGTATTCAGGAAAGTAATGAGATGCAATTCCCAGATTTACCTCACAAAGATATTGTAGGATTTTCTTTGAGAATCAGGGCTGGAAGATCAGAAATGGAACAGCTACGCTGTAAGTAATGTTGCCTGTTGGAAGCACTTCATCCCAGCTGACTCTTTTGAAGAGTTGAAGACTATCTTTTGACAGGCTGAGAAAGAAGCTTTCTTTTGCCTTTGCAAGGTTGTGCCTAGTGCATTTCAAATTCCCAAGCATTTGTCAGATTTTCACCATCTCATATTAGCTGCTGAACCAAGAATTCCTCCTGGTGAAGAGTTTTTAATATGACTGTGTAACCAAGACTACTCAATTGCTAATTGAGGGGATACAGCAGTCAAAACAGGATGATGCCTCAGCTGCCTGTATTGTCTCACTTGCTATTGCTATTTGGATGTTGGTCGAGATTTCTGCTTTTTCTGTGTGCTTAAACCCAGATGAGAGGTTACAAGTTCACTTGTCCATGTTCCAGGAGGTATCCATTTGTTGGGCTGTGCCCATCTCTGAGTGCTAGAGAAAATCACCACCAACTGGTGGGTACCAGGCAGCTCCTTCCACACTCAATTTTCCAGGACCCTGATGAGCAGGATTTGACAAATATCTATGGGACAGAAATTTGACTGGTTGCCTCAGCTGATGGTTGTGATACATCATTTCATCCCAGAAGCTGACAAGGCAAAGTGAATCTCTCCACGTCCTTCAAGAGAGCAGGCCACAAGATTCCTACTGGTCAGCTCAGCCACACAGATGGAGAAGTCTGATCCTCTGGGGTGGACAGGTTCCCTGCTCACAGATCCACTCATCCTGCTGCAGCCCCTGCATGGGGAAGCAGACCTCAGGCAGCCTCCTTGCCTGGGGTACAGGATTGCCAGAGCAGGTCTTGGGGAGCTGCTTCTTAGGCACCAACACATTTTTTCTCAGCATTTGTGACCTGAGAGGGTTGAAGGCTTGTAGTTGGGGATATATTTGGTAAAAAAAGAAAACAACTCCTTATGCTAGCAAGAGTCCCAAATTTGCCTCTCGCAAATTAAAGTCCATATTCCAAACCAGAGCTTTTTAGCACACAGTGCAAGGAACCCTTCAATGTTGGCAGTGCTGGGGGTTGTGCTCTGAAATACTCTAAAAAAAATCACACTGATGTGACATTTTGTGACACAGGATCTTGTTGGGAGAATCAGAGCTGACACCTGAAGTAGATAATGCCAGCTTCCAGGAAAGCTGCAAATACATGGAAAGGAGGGCTTCCTGCTGCCAAGTTTTTCACATGTTTGCATTTAGTATCATTGCAGATCCCCTTCTGGTTCCTGGCCATACACTTGTCCTGCTAGAGTATCAATACTGAGCAGAAACCTCCTCAAGACTATCCCCCCATAACCCTCAGCACTGTGGTGCTGGTCTTGTGCTAGATTCTGCCCTAAGAGCTCAGCCTGGCACTTGTGTCCCTCTCCCCACTGAGGTCTCTGTTCTGAAAAGGTGTTGGAGAGAAAATGTTGGACCGGGGGCAGCAGCAGGGCCACAGCCTGGGAGTGTGTCCTGGGAGGGCTCTGTGGAAGGCTGGCATTTTTGGTGTGGGCTCCCTGCCAGTGCACAGCATGATAATGACAGGAAGAACTGCACAAAGTCTTCAGTGATGGCCTTAAGTTTCTCTGCTCTTGAAAACTCCCTTTGTGGACAATAATGTCTACATAAAAGGATTAAAGTATCACAGTACATGACTGTGGGCACATCCTCTCACTCCTCTTTTCCTCTCTCGTGCTACTTTTGAAGAGGCAATTAAAACCCAGTGACTTTTGTCACAGGTGGTGCAGAGGTCAATAGCACCTGACCTGTGTGACTCCATACAAGAAGTGCCACTTGGTTCGGTGACAGCTGCTCAGCTCTCTTGTGGTTGCCACAGAAATGAAGTCTGAGAAACCTTCATTCCTTTATTTCCCTAGAAGATCCCAGGATGGTTTTGAGGCAACAGCCAAGCCTAGTTGGTGCTGATGCAAGCTAGAGAACTCATGGATCCCCTCAGATGAGCATTCAGGGAAGCTCAGATCCATGTGGTGTGGGCACCAAAGACCTGTGCATTGATGAGGTTCCTGGGCTCCTGAGTCGTTGCTCCAGTTGGAAAGCCACCCATGATAATTTTGAATCAGCTGACTTCCATCTGGCAGCAAGTCAGGAAGGTTCAGCTGCAGTGGATGAATTCCTTGTTCCTGCCACTTTGCCTCAGTGGGCTGATGTGGAAGGGTGGAAGGTGAGAAACGACAAGCAGAGCAGCTGGGGTAACACATGGCATTTTGTGTGCACTTTGTTTTCCACATCAGGCCCATTATTTGTATTCTGCTCACATGATGATAAAGACTGAGCCTCACCTGGGTGGCAGAAGATGGAAGTTACCTTGGAAACAACAGGAACACCTTCATTGCTTCTAGACAGCTTCCCCCTGGCTACAGGCTTTGTACACACCAGCAGCCAGCTGGTCTCCTTTTCCTGAAGTTGCTGTTTTCCCATTTTGCCTTTTCTCCCTGGGAACTGGCCACTTTGATTTACCATCTCCTGGTGCTGCACTGGGAAGCACCAGCAGGAGCTTGGCTTGCTTGCTTTCCCACTGCTCAGATGTCCCTCTAGGTCAGGCCAACCCTTCATTGCCCTAACAGGAGAGCAGCTGAACAGAAAAAAGGGAACTCCAAGCAGTGGAAAGGATCATTAGGCTTCCATGGCCTCGGTGGCAATGGTGTGTGAGGCCCTGCAGAGCAGACACATGACCCTCTCGTGGGTTAAGGAGAAAGACCTAGAGGTATTTACAATAGGATGATGGGTATAAGGCTCATTGAGGGATGTGGTGGGAAAAACATTTTTGGGATTGTCTACAACTTGTTTTGGGATGTTTTCCAAGGGCTATAGGAACATACAAGACTTAGTTCAGGATGTTGGGGACGGATTAAAAGTGGGGAAAGGAAGGAATTGAGGTGGATTGGAAAGGAACCAGTGTGGGAAAAAAAAAGAGTATAAAAAGGGCAGGTCAGTTTGCTTGCCTGAGCCCTGCCTGCACTTGATCACTCCAATCTGTTCTGTATTCTCATTAAAACCTATTTTTATCTGGTTTAAACCAGAGTGTTCTTTCTGGTCTGAGTGGGTGTGTGTGAGCACAGCCAACGTGGTGCTGGTCTGGTTGGTGAGCAGCAGAAGAGGGCTGAGTGGTGCAGCTGCAGCAGGGCTGTGAGTCCAAGATTTGCATGTCCAGGTACCAGCAAGGCTCTCCGAGAGAGACAGTCAGGTAAGGACAGAGGGAAGTTGTAATTTGCCTCAAGCTGTCAAACTCCTGGGCAGGTGTCACATATGCAAGGACAATTGGCTACAGCCCTATGAAATGAAGCAAGTGGTTGCAATGTTAAGCAGCTGAGAGCCTGGGCCAGCCAATTTTTTCCCCCCTTCCTCTAAATCTGTTTTTGAGAATTGTTTTTGAATATTTACCTTTGGGGTAATTATTTGGAAGAAGTCACAGCTGCATCTGCTCCTGCTGAAGTGACAGTTTGTGCTGCTGTCTCTTGGACACCTTAAATTCCCACTCTGAAAGACCTTGTTTTTTAAAACTAAGGCTTGACTTCCATGCTGATTTGAAATGGGTGTAATTTCAAAGAGCAATGGGACTTATTACTGGCTTAAGGACCAATGTAAGAAAACAGATGAACTGAACCAGTGGCTGTTGCAGTGACAGCCATTTTAGGAGGACTCAGAAGTGGCTGCTATGAAAAAATCAGCTCTGTACAGGTAATGCCTCAGCCTTCATGCCATGTTTGAAAAGAACAGAAATGCCACATTTGTGTGAGATACTGTTGTGGGTCACCACTTCCCATACATCCACCAGAGCTGGAAACATCAGAAAGATGCATTTCAGAGGTGCACAACAACAGGGAGCAGCAACTGTGTTCCTCAAACATCTTTGCAAGCTCACGAGAAAAATCTGAAGAGGTTGTCTGAAAGGCACTGCATAACTTGTTGGGTTTTTTTTCCCCCAGCATATAAACCACTGCATGCAATTCATAAGGACAGGAAAACACATGCATGTGTTTTATTTGAGAATTAGGTAATTATGCAGTTAGAAACTATATGCACTGTATGCAGGGTGGATGGCAGGAGCTGAGGATGCATGCACAGAGAGTTTTCAGATTCTGATTTTTAATGCTATATGACTCCTAAATCAACATGTGATTTGTAATTGGTTGGACAGAAATAACAACAAATTTACATTTCAGAAACAAAACAAATCTCCAGGCTCAATTAGCCCTGGACTCTCAGAATCTTCTGGAGCATTTTAAATCTTCTTTTACATGGAAAACCCCCTTTCCTACTGGACAGAAATATATTAATATTTCATCTCAATGTTTCTTTCTAAAAGAAAGATATTTCTACAATGCCATTTTGGTGCTATCAATATGATGCCATCAGTCCTAAATAAAGCACATTTCTATTGCTGTTGATTATTTGGGAAATGCATTTCATCCCAGGAAAGCCAACATGCACAGGGCATCCACCAATACCCATTCTGCAACAGCAAAAGCAAAAAATAACTCCACAAATAGGTGTTTACATTGGAAAAGCATAGACAGAGATTTTACCCAGGTATTACTGTATCATATTCTAATGAAATTTTCCATCTCAGACAGCACGGTAGCTCAATATATTTGTCCTGAAGACACATACAAAGCAATCAGTAAGTTTTCTTGAAATGTCTTTATTGCTTTTAATTGTTCCTTGGTAACAGCAAACTCGATTACTTTTTGGTTCTTTTCCCTTTCTTTTTTGTTATTAACATATAATGTTCCTTAAGATTCCTTTTAAGCACCCAATTTATCATATGCCTACCACAAATGCCTTCTTTTTATTAACTATACTATGAATTACACACCTATTTAACATTTCAGAAGAGGGACACCTCACTCTTGAGCAGGAATGTTCAACATCAGTATAAATAAAGGACATCTATGCCAGCACAAATCAAAGGCAAGCACACTAAAACCTAGGCTGGCTTTTCACATCCAGGAAAACATCGCTAACTTTTTTTTTACAAAACAGGATTTCCAGATACGCCTGGAGTCAGTATGCTCTGACATGGGCTGGCACTGCAGAATAGCAACAGCATACATTAAATTTGTGTCGGGAGCTGGTTACCAGAAACACTGCATAGTAATTATGGTGAAGATTCTCTGTGAAATAGGTTGTTTTTTCAAATGAGATTCTGAAAAAAACACCTCCTAACATTTCAGCAGCAATGCTTTACAACTTGTCCAAATTGTAGAAGATGTCTCATCTTTTCCCATAAAAGCTTACAGAGCTTGTAATTTACTGAGTTACTGCTTGTTCTAATGACTATGTGAGGGGATGGCTTGGCATGAGTAAGAGATGAGTTTCTGCATGAATTCAGTTCAAGGGTTCATGCCATTTACACAAAGCAACGAAAAGCTTAACTTGAACTCTCAACAACTTTGCTCTCCCCCACCTCAAGTTCATGACACTGATATCATCAAGTCTTTAAAAAGCTGCCGCAGAGCGGAGGGAAAAAAAAGAGTCAAAAAGAAGTTCCCAGCTTGCACCAAGGCTTCATTAATTAGAACCACTACTCCCACAGATGGAAGAGCAGTGCATGATGGCAAAGGGGCTGCTGCACTCCTGCTAAGAGAGGTCTCCTCTCGAGCAACACTGCAGAGCCTCCTCTCAAACACAGCCTTGGACACGGCAGGAGACCGTGATGGGGCCAGACAGGGCAGAAAGCAAACAGCAGGGAGCCAACTGGATCTGGCCATCTGTGACATCTGATGATGGGTCCTCAGTTTGGAGGAGGAGGGGCCAAAGAACAAAAATCAAAACAGAGCACAGAACAACAACAATTTTATACAAGCAGCCCTCATCCTTGCTGCAGACTTTGAATGAGCAAGGACTGCACAATGTGCTCAAGTGATTTTTTTTCTCAGCTGTGAAGATTTAGCTAGTCATGCCATGTTCACCCTGTCATCACTTTAGTTGCCTAAAAAAATCCCAGACATTTCTAATACTGCTTTTCCAATAAAGAAATCTACATTTGCCCAGAAAGTAGAATATTAACGAGGCCTTACTTGCTGAGTTTAAAAAGCATGAGGCAAGAGAAGTCTGTATTAGGGGACGAAAAATAAATAGCCCTTATTTAAACCCTCCTCTCCCCTCAAAACAGAAGGCTCAGAAGCTGAAAACTGATAAAAAGCGAATACAAAACAAAATCAGTCTCTCTTTCTCCTGAAGGTAGTAGGTTTTTCAGCTGGCAAAATAAATTGTCCATTAAAAAAAAAAAAAGTGGTATCTAAATGCATTCCACGTAAGCACTCATTTGCAACACTGGAAACACTCCAAGACTTCTCAGCCCATGAAGCCTGTGTCTCCAGCTCACACACAAACGCAATAAAGTAGGACCAAGTTTTTAACTATTCATTTCTGGAGCTTGTTAGGTCACTGCTCGATTAAATGTGAAGTAACCCAGACACCATCTCTCAGGGTAGCCTTTTTCAAATTGCATGAATTTTTTTCACATTACAGCAAACCCCACAGTATATATACCTCCAAAGAAATTACCAGCATCTCATATATAAAATTGTTTTCATGTATAGGTACTTTCAGTAACTGCTTAAGAAGGGTCCTAAACATTTGAGACAAAGGGCGAAAGCACACGTCTAATTTTAAATAATTAACACAGAATCACAGAATCATTTAGGTTGGAAAAGACTTCTAAATCATTGAGTCCAGCCTTTGACTGATGACCACCTTGTAGACCAAAGTATCTAGTGCCATATCCAGTTGTTTCTTGAACACCTCCAGGGATGCTGACTCCACCACCTCCTTGAGCAGCCCACTGCAAGGTTTAAAAACCCTTTCTGCTGGTAACCCATAGAAAAGGTAAAGAACTCTAAACATGAATGTAAGACTTTTTTAAACATCAGATTTATTTCCTTCCTTACAGAAGAGCTGTCCTGGTCTGCAAATTAATGGACATAATAAGCCTTATTTTGATTTTCACATTGCTTGTACTTAAAAAAAGATGGACTTCTGATGACAATCCCTACAAATTGAAACTCAAATTAGATTTTCTCTTCTCATATACTACCATTTTACAACTAACTCTGAAAACCTTGAGGTTTTACTACTCCTGCTACCCCTAGCTCTTCCTGCTACAGTACAGGAACTATATTGCATACATATAAACCTGTATTTATGTTCAGACACAGAACCACAGAAATAAAAGCACTGGGCAAATGTAAAAGCTGCCATTTGAGTTTATACACCCCTGCAGGAACTCCAGCCAAGCAATGTTCTGCACACAAATGTAAAGGGGATTTTTCCATGGCCTTCAGGCTCAGAAAGAATATCTTAAGCATGGCAGGAGAAAAGGGAAAACTGCCAACTCAATTGCAAGATTAAATCTAGAGCTCCTAAAAAACCCATCTATTTTAATTAATTCTTTTTATGCGAACAACAAAAAATATATGTATCAAAGTTTTAAAGTAGCAAATTTATATTTTTTTATACAAGGACTTTCCTTTACTAGTTTAGTTTTAGTACAGATGATACTCCCTAAGAGAGTACTTACAGACAAGGAAAAATAGTTAAACATCAGGATATTTATTTTGCATACAAATATTTACAGAAAAATACTTACAAAAATTAAGTATTCAAATTTTAATTGACTTCAAAAAAGCTTAATGCTTTCATCTTATAAAAACATGTTGCCTTTACTGTGCTCAAATTTACTATTCAGATCTCTGGATTTTCTTATAAGAGCTTTCTTTTGTGCTTCATCAAAGCGATTGACTTTGAGATCCTGCTCTCGGTCAAATGGCCTTCTTTCCTGAGGTTTGCTCTTTTCTTCAGATGCTTTGCTCTTCAGCTTTTTCTGGTGGATGTCCATGAGAGACTCTGACCTCTTTGACTCCTGGAAAAAATGGGGAGGAAGAGGAAGTAAAGTATTAAAGAATATCAACAACAACATACAGAAAATGCAAATGGAAAGATTGAAGTCAGGAAGGCTAAAAATTCCAGAAAAAGAAGACAGCTTAGTTACTGGATATAGAATGATAAATTTAGCATACATGGAGTAGAAAGTGTGAGCAACCTTAGCTAGGCTAAAATATCAATAATTCACTGATGTAGACGGCCATAATGTTATAGATAGCCATGACGTTGTTGAATCTCCGCAGACAATGCAGATAAATCATAAACATAATGCAAAAGAAATAAAAAAGTTGCTCTGACATTATTGGCGGAATGAAGACACCACGTCGAAGGAAATATCTCAAAGTACAGCCTAGTTTCCTATACACATCCTCTAAGCACCTGGATTTGGTCACTGCTAGGGGTAGGAACAAGCTAGACATCCTTTTAATCTTTCATGCACTACGGCGGGTTTTTAAATGTGTGCTCCTAACTTTGAATCATCTGTTGAAAGCCCACAGGACAAAGTCACAGGTTTGAGCTGAAGCATGTGTTTTCCCAACTCAAGAGTTTTAGCTGCATTTCTTAGAGAGCATGAGCCAGCTCAAACACAGCATAAAATTTCTCCTGATTTCACACAGGAGGAGAATTAGCTCTCACAAGACCATGAGGCCCCTCATTTACTCAGGTACAGTGCATTTGTGTATCTAAACCAATTCTCTCATCACAAAGTGCAAAAGTTGAGCAGCTCTGTTTTCTCATGATTTTGCTTCACTTCCTGTGCAAACACTTACTACATCACACATGCAAATTATAGCTTAAGCATGAGTTAAGAAGAGATTCTCATGGAAAATAGACAATACTTATTCATGATTTAACTGTGTCAGTGTTGACAAAATTTCACCAGAGAATGTACGTCATATCAACATTGAAAGAAGAAGCTACTTTAAGAATAAAATCTGTTCTAGTGAAGTATCCTTAGTAAATGTCAGTGGAGAAAGAAATAGGAAAGAATAGAGGAAAAAACTTTAAAAGAAAAGTACCCACAACAACTACATGAAAATCAGAAAAGAGCTGATTTAACAAAAAAGAAAAAATAAACAACAAAACAACCCAAGAAACTATGTTCTTAAACTTTGAGACAGGTCCATGCATCTTAGAAACAGCAAAGGCCCGTGTATGTTTTAATATGTATTTATTATGTTTTTATTTGTTATTATGGCAGAGAGCAAAACCCATAGTTTTACAGGAAAATTATTCTACTATATTCATAGTGACAGAAGAAACAGGCACTAAAGAAGAACCTTAACACAGAATGCTAATAGCTCTGGATTCGCAACTCTCTAAGTCAGGAGAAACATATGATTTAATGAACTACAAATAAACCACCAGAAGTGCCAAATAAACATGTAAAATAAGCCAAAGATGTGATTTTCAAGTTAATTGGCCTCTCAAGAGACAAGACTGCCTTCTGTAAGAGTTCAGGCCATATGTCAGGGAAGAGCTGGAAGTAAGAGCTGTAAGGCAGGCAGTGGTCCACACACTCCGAGGGACAGGGCTGACAGACAGAAAAGTGAGAGGGAATGTGACAAGGAGTTCAGTTTTCTACTAATCAACATCTGTCTGTGGACATTATCTGCTCTGTAGAGATGGAGAAAAACTACATCTATTGAAGTTACTGTAATGAGTAGTTAATGTATTTAATGACAGAGGGTAATTAATGCGGTGACCTGCTTAGCCCATCAACTCTTTTTTAGGTTAGTGCGTGTGTTGGCCTAAAAGTTAAACCTGCACTATTGTTTTATTCTTGGGATGTCAGTAATTGGGTGAAGCGAGCTAATATTTGAACTAAACTCCCAGCAGCCATGTCCTGACATGAGGATGACTGAAGGAAAGCACCATCTAAAACTGAGGCAATATACACAAACCCAAATTCTGTCACTTTGGAAAGGACCCAATCCTGCTCTTGTTGACGTTAATGCCAAGTGTTCTAATGTCTTAAAACAGCAGTAGGTTTGGGCACTAAAAGGGAAAACTGTAGTGGCATCACCATGGAAACCAGCAGCACTAGAAATGAGAACCAGAAGAAGAGTGAAGAACTAAAGGAAATAGAGGAAGCATTTTGTGATTACACTTACATTGTATGAAGTCACCTGCTCAATAAGCCTCTTGTCCCTCCCAGATAATACCATTTCTTCATTATCCTTACTGCTCGACTTTTTTGCCTCTTCTCTTTCCTGATGAGTAGAAGAAAATCACATGCTATAGTAATCAGAATGTCTGAAGTAAAAAGCAAGCAAATCTATATCTACTTTAATTAAATCTGGAGAGTAAAGGCCATGATAGAGGCTATCAGACATTTTCTGCTCAGCTTGATGGAAGAAGAAATAGGACATGCTAATTGGAAAGTCAATGAGCTGATACAGAGTATCTGACTACTGCAAAAAGGGAGAAGAAATAAATGCATATCAATGATATTTAATGTTGCTACTTCATTGCCTTTATCTTTAAGCCTGAATTAGTAAATTTTGATAACAAAGAAAAGTCTGGGAAACAAAATTGCACGGAACAACCCACAGTATCTTAGTTTGTTTTCAAAGAACATCAGTAACACCTACTGCCTGCAAGTGTATATGAATGCATAAATAAATGCTCACCTTGGCTTTTCTCTCTCTGTCAGCTGGCGTATCTGTCCAAATAGATCTATCACCTGATTTGTCATCAGCTCGTCTCTTGAATGTTCTTGGGCCAAATCCAAAGCTTTTCAACTCAGGTGGAAGCTCTGTCATCCATGATTCCCTGGTAACTTGTTTGGGTTCATCCTTTGCAAAAGAAGTAGGGGTGGAGGGAAGAGTGAAAAAAACATAATCAAAAATCACTGTCTGAATCTCTCGGCTTCCAGCAGAAATCATAGACTTTTTCTTTGTGTTAACACCTGCACACATGTAGCATCCCAAGTAGAACTGCAACCAGGTTTACACAGAAACAGGTGAAGAGAAAGACAAAGACACTCCAGCAACAAAATACCAGCAATTAAGAAATCCAACTTACGCTGTCTGCTGAAGTAAGCTTTTCTTTCATTCTCTGAGCTCTGCGCTCAAACTCCTTAGCCACATCAGACTCCACTGGTCCTTTTGCAGGCATTGGGCCTATAAAATTGTCTTCATCCTCGCTACTATCTGTCAGCTTCCAAAAATAAAAAATTTCTTTCAAACATAGTGTTAAGAGCATCAAGAAACACTTTAGCTTTATAGAATGAGAATGACTTTGTCTAGAAGAGCATATAAACCTAATGCAACGCATCTCCCAGACAAGAAAAACCTGGATTAGAACTCCAGATTAGATCTGTTCTAGCACTTAACACAGATACTTCATCTCCATTTTACCAAAAGCTCTTATCTGAGGCAACACTGCTGGTAAAGGCAGTGGCAGCACACAAAGCCCTGCTACTTTACATTGCTCTGCACACAGCCATGCAGCCTCTGTGGCCATGGGTGAATTTGGAACACACAATCATACAACTTTCATATTTTGGGCTTTACCATCACCAGCAACATTTGGATTCATTTCCCTAATAAGGATCACAATTTCACACTGCAAGAACTGTCTTGAGCTCAGATTTCGTAAAGATGTCAGGAAGATTAAAGCACAAGGTGGTGCACAAGGTGGTACGCATGGTACCACACCCCTGCTTGTACAGCATCTCCAACTAATCCCTTGGCTCTGTCATTCACTTCTTTGATCCCTCATGGACCCCTTCAGGAAGAATTTCTTCACTGCAAGGGTTATCAAAGCATTGGAACAGGCTGCCAAGGAGGTGGTGGAGTCACCATTCCTGGAAGTGTTCAGAAAATGACTGGATGTGACCCTTAGTGCCACGGTCTGGTTGATAAGGTGGTGATGGGTCAGAGGTTGGGCTCAATGATCCTGGAAGTATTTTCCAACTTAATGATTCCATGATTCTGACATTGCATTCTAAGCAATATTTTGGAGAAGGGCTAAGAAAAAAAAAGTTTGTAAGCATCTAGATATCAATAAAAATCTTCCTGCTTGCCAGGGGTTGTACAGAAAGCTCACTGGTGCCTCCCTCCAAGTTCAAACAGCACAGATGTGGATGGAAGCAAAACTAGACAGAAAATTGTAATGCCACAGTGCCCTGGGAGCAAAGCTAAGGTGCCCAATATCTACAAAAGTGCAAAGATTTCGCTACAGTCTGACTGTGCGTGATAAAGCAATGGGAGTAGGATGACAAGGCTGTGTAGCCAGGAAGCAGAAAGCATTACTAGAGAATACACAAGGTGGTGAGTCATTAGATTCACTAAAGCAAAGTGAAGAGTCAGCATGCCTCTAAAGATGTACTTGAATACAAAATAATTACATACATTTTTTAAAAAGCCAACAAGAAATTACTCATATTAAAAAATAAGAAAAAGAGTATTATTAGGAAGAGGTAATAAAAAAATAACTATTAGGAAGAGAAAAAAGGTAAGTTCTGTAATACCTGTAAAAAAGCTGATGCTAGAAGATGTATTCATGAGAAAAGAGACTTTTTTGTTTGCAAAATATAAAAGCAGACAGCAGACATCTCTGCCTCAAGAGACTTGTCACTATGATAAATTGCTTAATCGTTATTTGGAGTTATAAGACGATGAGTACCTCAGAAATGTCAGATAATCTTTCTGCACGATGAATTACAACACCACTCACTGTAGGAGGCTGGAGAATTATATGCTTTACAACTACTAACCAAAACCATGAAGTTTCAGAGCAGCCTTTGCATCCTTCCTTCCTAGCACGTCTAGCATCTCCCATAGTATCTGGGAGTTAAATGTAAAAATGTAAGTATTTTTAAAATAAACAGAATAACAATTAATTCTCCCAAGGAATTAATATTCAGTTTATCATAGCATGAGATTCACTTGCCTAAGCACTGGTGTCCAGCACCATTTTTGGTGTCTTAGGGTCTCCTGCCTGGCTTAAGAGGTGATGCTCTAAGAAGGGCATGACCTTCTCTAAAAGTGCTACTCCCTACCTGCCAGGCCCTCCCATAGGCAATTTGGATCCCTCAGAATGGTAGTGGACGCCCATGTTTAGGGAGTTCCTAAGGGGAACTCCCTAAAGGATCATGTACAGAGGGGACATGATTCTTTGTGGAAGGAATTCCTTCCCCAAAGGTGCATTTTATCACGTCTTGTTCCTGAATGCTCTTTAGCAGCACATGCATTATCTTGCAACCAGGGATGGCAGACTACAGAACTTCTACCTAGTTTTTACCTAACAGGACCAGAAAAGTCAAAAACATGAACCAAAAAGGTGTGTCAGTGTCACTGTCCTGCACCTCACTCCCAGTTACAGGTATCACCCTGCAATTGCTAAGAAAAATGTAGTGACACTGTAATGCCATTCTTGGTTGTATTCTTTTGGATAAACTTTTTAAAGGTTGTAGCCACTAGTAAACATCTTTAAGGAGGTGAAGATGTGTTTTCTGCCTGCAGTTTGGGATGCCAAGATTGCTTGTGTTCAGTGAGTGCACCATCTATTTAACAGCAAAAGCACAACAAACCAGGCCAGCCTTTTTGGTTTCTTTTTTTTTTTTTTTTTTGAGGCTTATTTATGCTCCAGTATTTGACTCCAGCAAAAATACGCGAGAAAAAGTATTTCTGGTCCAAAATTAAACTGTCATCCTGAGAAGTATGTCTGGTAGTCTCTTTAGACTGCAGCTTGTTTAACCATTTCAGATAGCTTCTACTAAAACAAAAGGCTTCTCTTTTCACAAACCTGGGGACGAGATTCTGATGAAACAGATGGTCCTATGAAACATCTGCTACTCCTGGTGTCCTCTGAAGGTTTCCTAAAGCCAGGTGGTAATGCAGGACCTATAATGGGCCTTCACAGCAGGGAAAAAGAAAAAAAAAAACTTGATTTTTCAGTAGAGGGGGAAAAATGTAACAGATCAATATAAAAATAAAAATCAAACATTGATAAGAAGTATGACTTTCCTTCCTCCCCATGCCAAGTGTGCCCCTGTGCACACATACTGTAGAAATAACTGAATAAGAGTGTCTCCATTTTCCAGGAGGACCTGTGCAGTTTTGATGCAAAAAAACCAGGAAAGTTGCAGCATGTAGTCAAGGAAATCCACTTTTTTCTTCCCTATCTTCCTTCACCAGATTCAAGAGCAATGAAAGGTGATAAGACAAATATACACTCCTCCTTCGCAATCAACAAACCCAATTTTGTTCTTGTCTTGCACCTCAGTTTCACTGTCTTTTAATAAGCAGAAACAGTGAACTGCTCTGATTTTATTTTACCTTGCAGTGGGAAAGAGAGAAGAAAAGTTTTGTGAGTCCAGGTAACTTCACTGATTTGTTTTTAAGCAGCAGCTCTGCAAGAAATGTTGACTCAGTTGTCTCCACAAACACAGAAAGATGAGAATCTCTTTTCAGTGGTGAAAAGAATACTACAAACTGTGCTCAAAGAAACTGTGCTTGCTGTATTGAAAGTCTTTTGAATGCAGGTTCCTCTTAATAATCCACTACAATATTCTTTAAAGCTAATAAAAACTAATTGAAAACTTAAACAAATGTCACCTGAAGACATATCCAGGTGACAGTATTCTCACAATGTAAGAGCAGATTTTATTATGACCTTCAGTTTTGAGCTTTAGGTTATGAAATGTAACAACACCTGAGTTGAATTTGCTAATTATGGCCTTTACTCAATCCCGCATAATCTAATCAATACAGCCCTGCTGTAGTGACATTGTTGCCAGGGTTTAAGGAGGGGAAATAAAAGACACAAAGTCTTGCTAAAGAACCAACCACAGATACACAGACATGAGCAATAAATATGAGCTCAGGCCAGGACAAGGGCACTGGTGAGGTTTTAAACCCAGGCAAGAAGTCTGGGTTAATTTTGGAGTTCCTTCCTGACTACTTTCTTGTTAAGACCATGTTTTAAACTCCTAATGTACTTTAAAGAGATTGAATTTAAACTTACGCAGATACAGCCAAAAAGCATCTTTTATTTTAGCATACAAGTACCTTTATTCTGCATGGAGGGATAGATAAATGAAATTATAAAAAAAGCTCTGTACTGAAATATATATGAACATCTCTGTTGTGGGCTGTGTCTGTGCAGCCTGTGAAAAGGAACCAATCTTAAATGCTCTGTCTTGATTCTATCACAGCTCAAAGGCTCTTTAGGGAACAGAAAAGTAGTTCTCATATTCATCCTTCCCATGCTTTCCATTTCTTACACTTTTTCTTTACCCCTACATGAATATCTCCTTGGTCTTTCCTCAGCAGTACAGAGGGGACATGATCCTTGACAGTTTCCTGGATGTCCAAAGGGTCTCTGAACAGGTGAATTGAATCTAAATACTAGTAATATTTTAACTCTGATAATATATTTAATAATATATTAACTACTAATAAATAACTGGTAAACACATTTTACTGCTGTAGGCAACTTCAGTACCCGTACATGTCAAAAATACCCCCCAAATTTATGGACTAAGCATTAATTTAAGGAATATTGCATTTAATATATAGAAAAGACTGCTCTCCTGTTGTTGGACTTGAAGTCCTTGCTAATGCATATTTCGAGATGGATGTTTCAGCATTCTTCTGATGTATAACATAACATTTTTTAAGATCACCTTCACTCTTTACCTTGATGTGTGAACACTTCAGAAACATTTATGAGTGCTGCACTTCCATCTAACATTGATAAACAGTAATATAATCTTCAAAGTTGAAGGAAATCTTTTCACATATATATTTTATGTTGGAATGATTCAAACCATTTTCAACAAGCTGCAGATTGCCACACGAGCTGCCCCTAATCATGAACATGTTGCTTTGACAAGTCTGGAAAAGATGTAAGAGAATAAAAGCTTTTCTAAAAGAACGAGTATGTCACACAGAACTGATAAACAGCCTGTCCACACACTGAAACAAACGACCTGCATTTGTTTCAATTATTCATGGCTCAGTTGGCAGCTGGCAATCTGCTCAAGGCTAAGGGCAATGCAGCAGGCAGACAGCAGCATTGTGTCTGCGCCCTGCACAGCCTACACGCCTTCCAGACTCCCAGGTGTGTGGGGGTGGAAGATAGACAAGGCTCTTCCCACACATCACACCGTTCCCACCTATTCAGGGAATCAGGCTGGGTGCAAAACAGCTCTCCTCAATCTGCTTTCTCAGTGTGTGCTAGGAGCAATTGTATGGTGAGGTAGGAGAAAACAACACAGTGAGTGCCAGGTGCCTTCTACTGCTTCAATCTATCACAGACACAGAGCAGACTCTTTGCCTCAATGTCACAGAATCACAGAATATTCTGAGCTGGAAGGGAGCCACAAGGATCATCAAGTCCAACTCTTGAGTGACTGGCCCCTTCCTCTTCCATTTTACCATGAGTATTCATGTCAAAAATCAAGAAAGCAAGAAGACTACCTCTGCTGATATTAGAAGTTACAAGCATTTATTTTTCTTAATAGAGAATATATTATTTTTAATGACCTGCTACATTTTATAATTAAAATAATACTTCGTGCACACAGAACACAAGAAAAAAGGAAAAAAAAAATAGTTGTTTGTGACACCAACTAAGCACCAAATGATCCCACTGAGCATGATACCCACAACTACAAAAGAGTTTTCTGATTACAGCAAAGTGTAACCAAATGCACACAAGAAAGATACTTCCAAGTAACCTTAGTTACATAAATTCTTGCTTAGTTACATAAATTTTATGCTGCCAAGCATCATAAAAATGTATGCAAACTAAAAAAAAAAAAAATTAACTTTGAAATTTCTTTTGAGATGGTATATTACAAACACAGCTCAACAGTAAATTGAGTCACTTTCCTGGAACTGAAAACTAATACCTGACAGGCAAGTATTATTTTATCTACCAACTCCTATTGCTCTGAGGAAGGTAAAAGTGATCAAGGGACTCTTGTACTTTTCATCGAGAAGTATCCTCTTGGAAGCACCAATTCCATTATGGACTATAATTTCAAATTATGAAAGAAGTGCCCAGATTGATGTAAAGACTAAAAGGCTGGGCGACACTGTTGAGTTCTGTACAGAAAATCCATATAATATTTTTGGGGTAAATATTTTATAACTGTAAGCAATCAAATGGAAAGTTTCCTGATAGAGACCATAAATAATGTTTATTTGTGTAGACCTGACAGCCTCTTTTCTAGAAACCTACAGTGTTCAGAGTAGTTTTGTACCTGGAGGCATGTAAGCAATAATCCTTGATGCATTAGCAAAGGACATGGTATTGCACCACACACCAGGTAACTGCCCCAGTCCCTCACAGACCAGAATCAACTACAGAACTATGGGTCCCTGTACCTGTAATTTGTTTTTTCTCCACTGATCTGAGACCTATCAAAATAAATGGAGGAAATTTTACGTCCAAAATACATCTCAGAAAATCTACATTAGTTCTTTTACTCTCCTTCCAATCTGGTCTAGGAAGGCTGGTGCTCTGTTTCAAAGGGAATGCTGTTCCTGTTCTCAGAACACGGAGGAAGCATTACCTCTAATCATCTCAATCTCAAGTGCACAACCGAAATGTTCTGTAATAGTGACACAAAATATTTAATCTAAAATAACTGTGTTCTAAGGAAAAAAAATCTGAATATAATTCGATTTTAATTACCTCTCTGGAGAATCATCCTGTTTTTTAAACCCAGGAGGAAGAGCTGGCCCAAAAAAGCCATCATCATCATCGTCTTCATGAATTCTTTTTGGCTTTCTGCAAATACAGATTTCACTTAATAATTACCTTGACAAGCATAGCAATTATCTATGTTTTAAAAAGGAAAAAAAACCATATAAAATTATTTCATAGGGTCTTCTGTACTAAATATCCTGCCATTACCATGGCAACAGTGCAAAAGGATCCAAAATTATTTGAAGCAATTAAAAAATTGGGAGTATAAGATTCACTTCAAAAATGTTCTGACATTTAAAAAAAGAAAAAAAATTAAAAACAACATTAAGAATGCTTTTGCTGTAGAAAGAAGTTTAGTATAACGTTGAAATACCATTTTCTAGTCCCAAAGTAATTTAAAATTCAGTACACTTCTTATTCCATTTTTATACACTGTCTGCATTTTGAGTAGTATTTTTCCTGTTCAAGTCTAATTAGCTGAAAAACTATTGACTAAGTAAACAAGACAAAAATTGAATAATTACTCTAGCACTCATTAAGATGGCATAATGGCCTCCAAGTCTCTTATACGAGGTTTAGAGCAAACACACACAAATTCTTAACACAGCAATTGTAAGCAATAAACCCAACAAAGGAGAGTATATGCAGACTCCTGTTACTTGCTAAACAATTCAGTTTTTTTTCATTAGAGTTGACTTAATTGAATGCATAAATTCATGTCCATAAATAGGTCTACAGCCTCTCAAAGAGAGCTAGTATACCAAAACTAGGGCAAAACTCAAGTACCAAATACTTATGTACATGGTAAGTAGTGTCTATCCTTAGCATAAATATGCAAATTTGCAGAACTAAAATAAAACATATAAATGCAGAGAACTGACTGCCCCAAATAACTTAATTCCACCATAGGGTGTCAAACAGGTCAGCTGAACATTCTTGGCCATGAAGAACATGCAATCAAAAGTTTTACACAGGTACAGAGTTTACCTTTTTTTATACAACATCATCCTGTTTTCTTAAGTTAGACATTTTACATTTGCAATACAATTAGTAAATATACAAATAACCCAAAAACATACTCACTTGGGTGCTGGATCTCCTTCTGTCTCCTCCTCAGAATCTCTGTTTGTGTCTCTGGGTAGAGAAAGAGATTCTGAGTCATCATCACTGTCAGGAGTTTCTGAGCTACAGCTGCTTTTGTAGTCTGGAGGCAGTGCTGGTCCTGCAACTAAACATCCAGAGTTATTTGGGGTCATAAAATCACAGACTGGTTTGGATTGGAAGAGACCTTAAAGATTATCTAGTTCCAATCTCCCTGCCATGGGCAGGGAACCTTCTACTAGACCAGGTTTAATAAGGGTACCTACCCAATGTTTCAAATGAGTATGATCTATCATGGCATTTCCAAAACACATAGTTACTTGGAATTAAGCTTATTCAGTCACTGCTCTCTCTAGCATTTAGAGAAGATATCTGAACAACTTTCTAGAAGTTACTTCTTTCAGCACCTTATTTCTGTCAACAACCTGCCCTGAACTGTTGACTTAGGACATTACTAATCCATTACTTCATGAGCATCCTCTGGAACAGGACTAGAAAGCCCTGTTTTATATAACAACTAACATACAGTGGATGTAGCATAAACCAAAAGAAACACCTTAATAAAGCATTTGAAGCTTACTAGTGAAGAAACACATCATCTGTACATACACAGTGTGGGAGACCATAAATTATTAAATGGGAGCATTTGTGACCATAAAGTATTAAATTAATTGCCAGCTTGCTTTAGGAATGGTTTAATAATTAAGGTTATTCCCAGTTCAGCTAAATGTGAACAGCAGGGACAGATTTAAGTACTCTGCTGAAAAATGGATGATTTAGGCATTCAGAGAATGAATTCAAAGAATTTTTGCTGTCAGAAGACCAGGGCAGTGGATGGAGCTCTCATGCTCCAGTAAAACCTTCATCCTCTGGGGCAATCTCTCAGCAAAATTAAAATTCAGACACTAATACTGCTAACAGGCCTGAGCTGCTTCTGGGACTGTGCCCAGCAGCAGACACTGATCTTTATAAATTTATTTGGCTATAGCACCATGTGCAGTGGGTCCAGAAGCAGCTTAGCCATTGACCCTAACAGCAAATGCCCCCCAAACAAGACCCTTAACACAGATACCCTCACAGGCTCGATCAACAAGGAGTCAGCTGGAGCAAGCAAAAACCAGCAATGGTTCCAAGGTAAGAGGCCTTCCCAATCCAGAGCAAGGCACCCATTTACACAAACACAGTACAAACAGCCCACGTTCCCATGTAATGGAGATTTGATTCTACTGGTGATTTAGCACCCTGAGACACAGACACCATTCCTCCTCTTAATACCTCAAGCACTGAGTACAAGACTTGCAGGACAGAGAGGTGCTTTGGTGAGGAAAAGACATTGTTCCCTTTATGAATAGTCAAGGGTCAGATGAAAAGATAAATGGCACCAGGAAATTAGTTCTCCAGTTGAAGAACTACAACTTTTTGATAGTACAAAATACAACCTGATGCACATTATGGTTCCATTGTTAGCTGACAAAGGCTAGGCAGAAATCAAGTCCTTCGAGTGAGCTTCACAAAGCTTTTAATCAATTTTAGCACAAGACAGTCCACTAGTTACAAAGCATCCAGGCAGATCTGCCACTCCTTTGTTTCCTGTTTTAATGGAAAAGACTTAAACTGGGACATACAAACCCATTTCAGCAGTAGGAAGGAAAAAAACCAACCAACAAACCACTTTTCTCGCCCTGAAAAAACCTGAACACAACACCCTAGCCTATAAAGGTAAAATAGGTTCAAGATGAAAGCAAACAAACAGATGAATGATAAGTAGGAATAAAAACATAAAAACTGCTATCAAGAAGTCTCCTCTTTCGGTACGAAAAGCACCACTTGAATAAAAGCACTTAAAACCCAGACAAAACCTGCACAACTGCTTTCTCCAGCCACCTGGTGCCCTGACACCATGCAAGCAGACTTCATTTGCTCTAAATGCAAAAGAAAAGACTTGGAGTGGAAGGAACAAACTCAGATACAGTTTGATGAGTCTGATACTAGAGAGGAAAAGAGAAATTAGGAGTAGTTTTGTGAGCTGCACAGAACTAGTAAAACCAAAACTATTTAAGGAAAGAGACTAGTCCCACTGGCATGTTGTTCAGCACCAGGGCTAACACACATACTATTATCCCAATTTCTCTCCGTTATGTTGGCAAAACTGTTTGCATGGGCTATGCAATAAGCTGGATCAGGGAACTTAAAAGGCATAAAAATAACACTGCAAACCACAGCACTTCCCTGAAAGAACTGTTTGTTAGTGGAACTGCAGCCTAAGCAGGACAACCAGAAATTAAATAAAGACTGAGACTGACTAATGAAGGGAAAATGGCATTTAAAGCCTGAGGAAGAAAAAGTCATTGGACATGGTGAAAAGAAATTGAGGGGAAAGAGACTTGGGATTAAAAATTAATACGATCATGGTACTCACTGAGACTAATAATCAGCACAGGCAAAGATACAGCTATGGATCAGGATGGTTTGGGGAGCCACAAGAAAGGGCAGAAAGGTAGGAATGGAAATTGCTAAGCGTAAATTCTGGGAGCAAAGAAAGAAAACAGTGAGGAGGGAGGCCAAAATCTAATCAGAAGTCTGTGAAATTCCCCAAAAACCATGGAAAAGTGGAAAAATACAGATGAAAGGAGGAACAGAGCAGAGCTTAAAAAGTCAGGAAACTAAACCTAATGAGGTGGGGAGGATAAATGAATGTAGCAATGGCAGAGCAACAGAAAAGTGACAAAGTAACCAGAGCTTGGAACAATTCCAAGCAGAAGAATGGGATTAAAAAAATATGAGAAGAAAATGTTGAAGATATTAAGGAGAGAAACAGGACAAAGTGAGACTGAAGTGAATATTTCACAGCTACTAGAAGTGACCATCCTACTAAGGCGCTGGCTCTGATGACTATCTGCCTGAAAATTAAGCAAATTGAATTCAGAAACTAAATTAAAAGCTACTTTTTGTTATATTTTGCTAGGGTTATTTCTGCTGTATTTGGGGATTCAGAGCAATCTACCACACTATCAGACATGTACTGGGAAGCTCTCAAGGACAGACAAGGCCTTTCAGCTCCAGCATAGTGGTAGATCAACCCAGACATATCAACACATCCGTGTTGTAACAAATGTGGCCTCAATGCTGAAACAGACAAAACTCCCTTCTGCATCTCTGGTTATTTTTAGCCATTCCCTAGCACTTCTCTCCTGCTGGTACAAGGACAGCCCAGAGGCAGGGACAAATGGGCTAAAGAAGTACGATTCTTCCAGCAGGAGCACAGTTAGTCCAGCTTCAAAGCACCGTCATGACATGAAGAATCAGGAAATGAGTGCATCCCATGGGCTGGACAGCTGAAGAAGGTAAAGGATTTACCAGAGATGACCTTTTGGGTCTGTCCAGCTACCATCTGCTTCCATCCTGTTCTCGATTAAGGGTCACAGAAGTATTATTAGCATCACTTCTCTGACACCACAGGCAACGTGATTTGTCCCATGGTAACAACAGCAGTGGGTATTGCAGGAGAAAGTGTCTGGATGCTTGTATCCACAGGGGTGGTGGGAGTGGGGCTCAAGGGGGATGAGATATTTGCTACCGACTGCAGTGCACATCAGCCTGCACAAGGGTATAAAATGCTGCTGGAAACTGGGCCAACTAGCCTCCCAAGGCTGCAGACAGCTCCCAGGTGGATTGTCTCCAGAAGGAATGTATTAGCAATAAATCTAATCATACATAATCACTCTCCTATTTCTTGTGTCTGTCTGAGAGCCTTTTCTTGTGCCTGAGAGTCTTCTCTGCCACAGGTTGCTCAAAGTCTTACTTTGTTGCTGTTGGGAGACAGAAACTATGAAAGCAGACTAAAAAAACAAGTACTCTTCAAGAAAAGCAATGAGCAGCTCAAATATCAGTGAGACTACTACAACAAGAAAAATATTGGAAAAGCTGCTCAGCTTTAAAAGGTGAAGCATCTCTTAAAATAGTTAGAAAACACAAGGGAAATTGTTACAGAACAAATTCTAGGCCCATTTGACTCAAGACCCAGCAAGTGTTGCAGCACAGAAGGTGCCGTGGCAGCTCCACTGTATGATTTTTGTCACTCCAGGTGCAGGGCTCCAGATGGAGCTGTAGTTCTGTACAGCAAAATGTGTTATGCCAAAGTACTTGCTCTCCTTTCTTCCTCTGCACTGCAGCAGTCTGCCTCATGGGGTGAGCAGGGACTGAGCTGATGTAAGTCAAAGTCAGGAAAAGTTTGTGAAAACTATAAAAACAAACAACCTGCCAGTAGCTGGAGTTTGGGGTTTTTGTTTGTTTGTTTTCAAAGGCAAATAAATTCCTTCACCCTCTTCACACAGAAATCTCCAAGCAGATCTTGGATTAGTCCAGTACAACTGTAATACCATGGAACTGATTTACACTGGGACAAAGAGGGGACGAACTCAGCTAAGTAACCTAGACTAGAAACTGCTGAAACACCCAAAGTCAAACAAACCCATGGCCTAAGGATAAGTTTAACTTGTTTTGTTCATACACAATGCAGATACTTGCAGCATGCATCAGTACGTTGGAAAGTGAATAAGCCATTAACATTAAAATAAGCCATTAAAACCAGGACACACAGATATGGCCAGGAAGGGCAGCACCAGCTCGTGTAGTCAGGGCTTCCGCACAAAGCCGAGATCCGGGCACAGAGCTTGATGTTGCCATGGTGTCAGCTAATGCAGCAATCCCTCTTGCTATTGCTCCCTCTTCTGGATTAAAAAATTAGAGAGCAAACAAGCACAACAAACCTTTCCCATCAGCGCTGCTTTCTTTGGAGTAACCGAACGGTCAGTGACACACTGCTAGAAACTGAATGTATGTACCAGTGCCCTGAACCTTGATTAAAGGCAAGGAGTGCAAACACTCTCAAAGTGCTGCTTCCAGAGATATTACTGACAGAAAACATGCAAGAATTTTAGTGGGGAAACTGAGCACCACTGCAGAAGAGCCAGCCTGGCAGTCAGCTGGTCTCGGTGGGATCCCACTTCTGATGTGACGGCTCCCAAGATGAGAGACCCTGGCAGGCAAGGCACCACAGCCCCACTGACCGGCAGTCTGCTCCACATCCTGAGGCACACTGCCTGGAAAACCACAGCTGATGAAGTGGTTTGGCTCGGCAAAGGAAAGCACGCTGCACAGGCCCAGCCTCCTCCTTTTCTACCCACTAATTTCACACTTGGAGCTGCTGAAGGGCAGAGGCTTCAAAGCACACGCGAGACTTGAGCGGGACGAAAGTAAATGACTCCAAGCAGTATTTTTCCAAAACGAGTTTTAGAACGTTTCATATCGGTTGCATTTCATCGCATATGGCGGTTTTTTTTTCCCCTGAAAAAGTCACTGTAATAGCCCTCCCGGGAAGTTTAGCTCCATCCAGGTGCCGCACTGGCGCACTGGGCTGCGGAGCCCCGCTATCCCGCCCACGGAGCATCCCGCGCTGTGGAACGCGGGCTGCAGAGCCGCTCTATCCCGCTCACAGAGCATCCCACGCTACGGAACACCGGCCGCAGGCCCCGCTCTCCCCCCACGGAATATCCCGCGCTGCGGCATAAGGGCCGCAGAGCCCCGCTCTCCCGCCGGGTCCCTGCGCTCTCACCCTGGCTGAAGTCCTCGCCCGGCTCGGCCTCGGCGCGGCGCGGGAAGCCGGGGGGCAGCGCGGGGCCGATGAGCTGGCGGGCCATGGCGAGGCCGCCTCCGGGGCAGCCCGGCTGCTCGCCCCGTCCCGCTCCGCTTCCCGGCTCCCGCCCCTGAGGCGCTCCCGGATGACGCCGCGCCCGCCGGGAAGGAGGGAGGGAAGGAAGGAAGGAGGGTTCACCTTCCTCAGCCCGGACGTGACGCTTTCAGCGGCCGCCGCCTGAGGGCCCCACGTGGTGGTGCGAGCGCCTCGCGGAGCGGGGTCTGCACCCGAGCGGCCTCTCCGGACCCGACATGAACCCCTTCGCCTGGTACCCGCCACCCCCGCCGGGGCTGCCTCCGCCGGGCATCCCCCCACCCTTCTTCTGCCCGCCGCCCTCCTGGGACACCAGCTTCTGGGCTGCCCCTGTGCCTTACCCCCCGCCCGGCCGCTACCCGCCGCCCGACAGCACCTACGCGTCCGCCGACCCCTACTCGCAGCCCAAGAGCTACTCCCAGCCCGCCGAGTCCTACTCGCAACCCGCCGAGAGCTACTCGGATCCCGCCCAGAGCATCTCTCCCGCCGAGAGCTACTCGCAGCCTGCCGAGAGCTACTCCCAGCCTGCCCAGAACTTCTCGCAGCCCGCCGAGGGCTACCCCCCGCCTGCCGAGGGCTACCCGCCGGCTCAGAGCTACCCGCAGCCCGAGAGCTTCCTTCCCCCTCACAGCTACAGCTCGCCTGCCGCCTGGTTCCCGCCGGCCTACGGAGCGCGACCGCAGGGCCCGCACGCTGGTGAGGAGCAGGGGAGAAGCCGTCTCTTGGGCCCATGGGCTTCTTCCCTTCCCTTCCCTTCCCCCCGGGGCTGTCCTGAACCCTTGGGGCTGCAGGACTCTCCTCCAAGCATGTTGGTCATGCAACCCTCTCTTATCTGTTCCCTACATCCTTCTCTGTTGCCCACCGAGGTAGGAGGAGGGTTGTTTTACCAGCTGTATCTGTGAATGGCTCATCTTTTTTTTTTCCTCTGTTCTGAAGGTGGAAATGGTAATTTCTCCCAGAAATGGCAGGGCAAGCAAGTGCCTGCATTTAGTAAACATTGTCCAGAAGAAAATAACAAGCCAAAGGTATGGAGTGGGGTCCCCAGCGCAAGAGGGACTTGTATGTGTTGGCATGGGTCCAGGGAAAGGCCACGAAAATGATTAGGGGGTGGAGCACCTCTCCTGTGAAGGCTGAGAGAGCTGGGGTTGTTCAGTCAGGAGAAGAGAAGGCTTCAGGTAGAGCCCTGCAGCATCCTTTCAGTACTTTAAGGGAACTTAGGAGAAAGATGGAGAGGGACTTTTTAGTATGGCCTGTAGTGACAGGACAAGGAGTAATGGTTTTAAACTGAAGCATAGTCGATTTAGATTGGACATAAGGAACTTTTTTACTCTGAAGGGGCACAGATTGCCCAGAGAGGCTGTGACTGTCCCTGGAAGTGTTGAAGGCCAGATTGAATGGGGCTTTGAGCAGCCTTATCTAGTCATAGATTGTCCCTGCCTATGATGGGGGGGTTGGAACCAGATGATCTTGGAAGGTCCCTTCCCACCCAAACCATTCTGTGATGGTGTCAGTCTTATGGAGCTTGGCCCAAGGCACTATAGAGATCCCATTCTCCTCTGTTACATGGTCAAGACCAGGCAGCAGGATGACACTGATGTGTGTAGTGGGAGAAGGCAGCGCTGCTCTCTGAATTCGTACATGTCATGGTCTGTCTTGGTAGGGAAGAGACATGGGCCTTCAGCCTAAATCTCACGGCCCTCGGGAAGTCCGTGCAGCAGACTGGTGTGTTTGCAGAAGCAGTAATTGATTGAAAGGTGGTACTGGGATGAGCTGAATGCTGGACACTTTGTTTAGAAGATAAGTGATTTGAACTTAACTTTCGTATTATGTTAGCTTATCTTTGAAACTTTTGAAACACATAACCGCTTTATTAACAAAAATGCTAATAGTGTTTCATGACTGACTAAACACAGGGATATCTTGTAACTGCAATCCTGAGATTATTTCTACTTTTTTTTTCCTTTTTTTCAGACCAAAAAGAAAAAAGAGCCAGTTTTCTCTCATTACTGTGATACCTGTGACCGTGGCTATAAAAACCAGGAGAAGTATGATGAACACATTTCACAGCATAAACAGGTTAATGAGTTTGGCTTCTTTTATTCACACTTTGATTTTTTCCTTTGTGCTTAACAAGCAGTTAACTGTAGTCACTCTTTGAACAGAAGACATAGGAAAGAGATTCCAGTGCTATGTCGAGTATTAGTGGGGGATTTTTTAATGAATACTGTATGTAGGGGAGGCTTCAGATGTATTTTTGGTTTTATTACTGGAGCCTTTTAAACTTTAAACTTTTTATTGCAAAGTATTGCTAAGTCATAGGAATTCATTCATTGACACCACTATAGCATGTACAGTTTTTGTGGGGAAACATTTAAAAATTTTTCTTTATTGAAAATTATCAAAATTTGAAATTGAAGAGTCTTGCAAACTTTTATCTTGGGTGAACTTCACTTTCTCTTCAGTTATCAGATACATTGCTTACACTGGGTATTATAAAACCAGATTAAATTTAAAAGTACGTTATCCCTGCTTGCTGTTTTTACAATCACCTTTGTTAGCAAACTGGGTATCTTACACAGCCTGTGCAACAAACTGTACAGGCCTGTACAGGCAACTGGCACTGAGTTTATTTGAAGTGTGCTCAAAAGCTTGTTTATAATTTGTGTAAATTGATATAAGTTCACCCTCCTATTTTGCAGTGCTCAGAAGAAGGTTGCAGTTTCAGTGCCCATGAGAAGATCGTTCAGATACACTGGAAGAATGTAGGTGACCCTCTGGCCCCAAAATAGGAGTCTGTGGCCCCTTTTCTCATTCTTCAGTGGTTTCCTTTCATGCATCTGGAAAGAAAATGTATCACTTCTGAGGAGAACCTGTTTCAAGACAATATTGTGGATGAAAATTCGTTAAATACTATGGGGTTTTCTTAAGGGATTCATTTTATCATCTCTGTGTACAGTCTCACCAGTTTGGGAGATGAAAACAGTGTGATGCCACTATACCTGACATAATGATATTTTCTTTTTTAACCTGTGTTTTTTTTCCTTCCCCTTTTAACACCTGTGAAATATTTTTTCCTTAGGCACATGCACCTGGTGCTAAACGAATAAAATTAGATAGTCCAGAAGAGATTGCTAGATGGAGAGAAGAAAGAAAAAGGTAAGACTTGCGGCCGATGGATTTGTTTTACTGTGTTTTCCCTGTGGGAGCACTAGATGACAGCTGAAGGGCAGGAGCACCACATAACTTGCTGTTTCTGCTGTCCCATTGACCCTGCAAAACTCCTGCAGCAGTGATCTGTGTCAGAATGCCTGAGCCAGGAGAGTGTGAGCAGCAGAGATTATAATAATTTAGAAGATTACAATAGAAGGCAAGGTATCAGCCAAGAAGGAAGCAGCTTTCCCAGATGCTTGATGTGGTATCCCAGGTTAGGTGAATGTCTTACTCCTTTTAGCCTCAGCAGGGGTCACATTTTAGGTCAGAAATGTTTGTGTGGTGTTTTTAGTAGCTTAAAAATCTGGAACTATTGTATTGACTATAATTGTAATACTGTGTGCAGATTTCCCCAGCCTAAGTTGTCCCAGTAGACCACACCAGGGAGTTTTCTTCATTTTTTAAGGGTTTTCTGTGTTGCTTGATGCTTTTCTAGTGAAAGAGAACAGAAACCATGAATGAGACATTCTCAGGTAGTCTAACTTACATTGTATGCAGGGTGCAAGGTAAAATTCTCCTATAAGCAATATTTCTCACTATTTCTTATCCTGTGACGTAGCAGGGTATAACTTTTATATGTTGACTGGGATTGAAGTATTTATCTCCCAGATTTATTTTTTTCATTCAGAGTTCAACAGATTAAAATCTACACTTTCCCAGCAGGAGAAAGATGCTGCAAGCTTTCCTCACTTCTCTTGATAACTCAGGATATAGTCTTGCAAGTGATCAGTGCATGAGTTTTGTTTCCATGAGCAAGAGTCCTATATGCAGAATGGGAAGTGATATAAATTTAATTTTGAGATCAGTGGTGATGAGCTAGGGCAGTGTACTAATCGTGTGGGTTTTTTTTACTGAAGATAAACCCAGTGGTCTGATGGAATCTGACTCATATATCCACCTTTCATCCATGTCAGAAGGCAATATTAATGCATTCTTGCTTTGAACTTCCCTTCCCTTAATACATTTTTACACTGTTTTTGTTGAAAAAGAAAAATGAATTGAATTTATTGCAGAATTTTTAACTGCCTCCCATCCATTTTTTCCTGTATGGAGAAGCAAAATTTCACCCCATGTAATTTCATTCTTGGAGGTTTTAATTTTTCTTTGGACATGGTTTCAGCTTTTTCTGCAAATTTCAGAAAGGCAAAGGGAAATCTTACCACTATGTCAGCACATCACAGCAGTCAACTGTTGCACTTGCTGTTCATTTTTTACAAATGAAAATAATCCATAGCTTCTTTAAAAAAAAAGGCATTTTTTGATACAGAAACAAGAGATTATTTTCTCCCATTTATAAAATGCTATCATTAACCAGACAAAAATAGATTGTGATCTGTGCAAATATGTTTGGTGTTAGATTAGGCAAGTTTTAGTGCTAGATTAGTTTTCATTCCAAGGTTTCCTTTTATTCAAAAGATGCTTGAGGGCTTGGTTTTTATTTACTTTCAGTCTATATATTGCTATTGTGGTTTTTTAGTGACCCAATTTTCTAACGGTAACTCCAAGGAAGAAGATCCATACTAAGTCATATGCAGTCTCTGAGAGAGTCTTTGCTACTCATTTTCAACTTTTCATACACTTCTCTGTTTTGGGAAGTGTTCAGGAGACTTCTTGTCTAGCAGCTGATGCTGAGGTTTAAGTATTGAAATTATGTTTAAGGTGTATATGTCAATATGTGCTCTACTAGAACATTAGGGAAGTGGGAATGGAACACAAAATTATGGATAAGATATTGTTTGTGTGGGGAGTGGGTGCTGCAAATCACAGCAGCCTTTATCTACACTTGATTGAAAGGGTGATGCTCTGCCTTAGATGGTTTTGCTGAGCTTCTGAAGGATCTCATGTTGGTTTTACAGATGAATGTAATTTGGCTGTGATACAGCATTGCTGAAAGCCTTTGCTCGCCGCAGCACAGGGGAATCAAAGGACATAAAGTCGCGTGGTCACAGCCACCAACCAGAAAAGGTGAAATGGGATAAGGACTGTCTGAGCCAAGGCCACTAGATGGAGTAGTGCCTTATCTTGGTGCTTCTGGCCTTCTGTGGGCTTCGTATTCAGCCGTGATGGATGGGTGTAGAATTACTACCTAGGTGGCTTTTGTTACTCTTTGTACAGCAAGGAAGCTCTATGAGCATCCTTCTTCTTTTAATTAAAAAGGAAAAAGGGGAAGGGAGGCAGGCAGAAAGAGAGAAAGCCAGCTGGAACTTTTGTGCAGCATTAATTGGGTCACCAGCAAAGCATCAGTTTATTACTGAAGGTCTGTTGTTGACTCACAGTAAACATTGCATTGTACAGAAAAAAGGGACACCAGAGGGAGTCTGAGCTATTAAGCAGTTTTGGTTTACGGTGACAGGAAAAACCTTTTTCTTTCTAGAAGCTCCAATCAGCGCTAAGATTGAATCTTTTTAGGTCATTAATAGTTTGTTTCTAATTAGGTTGCAGTGATTTAATATGTGTCTTTCCATGCTGCATCCTGTCTTTCTTGTTTTTTCAGCCGTTATAAATAATTACTTGCAGAGTTGAGATTTTTCTTCTTAATTAGCTGCTGTGTTGCTCAATTGCGTATCCTGCTTAAAATCTTCAAGAAGGAGCTTGTGTTTAAAGTGTAGCCTTATTCTCATAGAGGAAAGAGAGGAGGAGAGCTGGTAAGGAGTATCTCTGGATGAAGCATGCTGGGTTGGAATGCTGTTTTCCTGTTGAACCTGCTGAGCCAAGAAATCTAATTAAGCAAAGAGTAATAGAGATGAAGTTCCATGGGATCTCAGGGTTTCCCTGTGTTTTGCAGACAGATGATTGTGAAGTCTGACATCAACTTTCCTTGTTTTGATTTGTCCTGTCCCTTCCAAGTGTTGAGAAATGTGCTGTCTTCAGCATATTTTTTCTTTAACATGAGCTTAAAGAGAATTATCTGCAATGCATTTCCTTAATGTGTCAGAATGAGGTATTGCTGTCTTCCTTACTGCACAAGTGAGATCTGGGTCCTGCCAGCCCATCTGTTTCTCACCAACATTTCTTGAGCAATGGTTATTAGTAAGAATGTGGCAAGGCTGCTTTAGAGTTAAAGCAAATCGTTAAACTTACTTTTGCTTAGCTCCTGATATAACATTGGGGGATTTTCTTGAGCCTGTGTGTTGCTTGTAAATTTCTGCCCTGGTTTCTTTAATCTCTTGGGATTGGTTTGTTCAGATAGGAATTGTCTGTTGTATTTCCTTACAATACATTTCACAGGCTGAGCATGTGCTTAGTGCTTGAAGTCCAGTAGTGTTAAACACACCACTTTTAATTAATTTGTGGTTTTCTAGTTGCATGATGATAATCCTGGAGTAGTTTGGAATCCTCCCTGGGGTTGTGTTCGTAGTAGTGAAGTATGTAATATGGAAGATAAATTCTTATAACTTGGCAAAAGTAGAGAAGACAAAGCAAAGTAGAAGGGATGTGTCAGCAGATCAAGGTAAACATAGATACAATAAAGTTTACTCTGATCTGCTGGGATAGATTAGCAATGAAACTGCCTCAGCTAGCATATGGTTAAATCAGATGTGGGAAAGTTAAGCCAAGATTTTATCAGCTCTGTTGGGTCATTTCTGTTCTCTTTGGGCTATCCATGTCTCCTTTGCTGTTGGCTGTGCATATGCAATTAAGACCAGCCCAAGAAATTACTGAGGCATTTTGCTCACAGTGGTGTTCCTATTAAAATGATGAACTCGTATAGCTCTTGACTCAGGAATTCGTTGTGTAAACTGCTACAGAAACAGGTCTCTTTTCTGTTAGATGCTGGCAAAGCTCTGTTTCTTCACTGCTCACGAAGAGCTGCTTTACTCCAATGTTTATGAGAGCAAGATAAAGTATGGTGGCCTATAAAAAATACATAGCTCTGGCTAGTGTGCTCGTTTATTGGAAAAAAAAATCTATTCACTAAGACACATGTGTTATTGATTATGCTCAGTGTCACTGTTCCCTGTCTCTAGAAGCATTAGGGTATCCTTTACCTGCATGTCTCGCTTTGTTGGGATATACTTAATATACTCATCTTAGCCTGAAAAGCAGTTTTCTGATATTATCAATTTATTTTGAAAAACTTTGGATTGTAGAAGTGTGTACTGTTGGGAGCTGCAGCTGCTATGAAAGAGGGCTGCCTTCTCAGGCTGTACTTGCTTCATGAAGTCTGCTGTGCCAGACCATCACATCCTGGTTTAACTCTCCCTTTTACAGTAAGTTGCTTAGGTTTGTAAAGCCCTGTGGGGACTGATGAAGCTGTTTGTATTCAAGCTCTGACAAGCTGTTTGCAAGGCATAAGTACTGGGCTACTGCTGCTTCAGTGGTGTTTGTAGGTAACATATGAGGAACATTATTTTCTTAGGAGAGGAGGAGGGCTTGCCATCTTAGAAGGATGCAAACCCAAGTCAGCTCTTGGGATTTCAGCATATGGCCTTTTATGTAGAGGCTCAGTCAGTAAAGGCATGAGGTAAAGGCAGTGAGTAAAATGCCATTTAACATTTGAGAAGAGCTGGAGAAAATAAACACAGCCACTACAGATGCCTTCAGATGTGCTTCTGCAGGCATACTGGGACTTGTGACTTGAGTTCTCGCCAGCTGTCAGTTACTGCCTGTGTCAGCTGGAAGGGTGGTTTAGGAGAAATCTGTCAGTCTTGGCAGTAAATGGATCTGAAAGCATTGGTACAGTCCATTACGGTGGCTCGTGGAGGGAGTGGTAACTCACAGGAATGAGAGTGGGAGGCATTCACATCTCAAATCGTGTTGTGAGAGCATGTCTGAATATGTCTTTAATCAGCATAAGTGCTGGAGCATTTGAAGACTCCTTTGCTCTAGTATTTAGGGTCTTCCCTTATATTTAAAACACCCTTCCCCCCCTGCAATCTACACAATAAGCTTGGGGATTTTTTTGAGCATAACTACTTGTTTTATAGCTTGCTGTCCTCCTGGGAGCCTTTGTGTTTGAAGGAAAGCACCTTCTCCTAAAACTGCGGAGCACAGGGGTCTTTGTCAATGAGAAGCTTTTGAAATTAAAGAGTTCATTGCACATTTGCTGTGTGCTGGGTGTGTTGTAACATGGATGAACAAATCTAACTAACAGGGAAGAGCAGAGGTAAAGCATCACATCCCTGTCCTCACTTGAGCTGTATGGCAGATTTCTGGGAGAAATCCAAAGAAAATAGATGTTGACAGCTCATGTTCAAATCCTCTTAAAGGAGACAAGTTCTGTAGTGTATTTAGGTTTGTCTTGTAGAAAATGCTTCTCTTTTTCCCTTGATATGTGGTTGAAGCTGTCTTGGATCAATGTGACACTTAGCATTCATGCTGTAATATGGACGAAATGCATGTGATAAGATTAAATATTTAAAGATTTATGTCTTTTTTGATAGCTATTTTTAGTGAGAAGCTGTTCTACGTTTCTCTTTACTCCATTTTAATAGACATCAAATATTTTTTCTTTGTGTTTCTATCCAGAAACTGGGGGAGATTGTGCATGTGTTTCTCATTTACCACCTTTATCTCAAAGCGCTGGCATTCAGCTAACTAATGTTTGCAGAGCAAGTAGTGTAGCCATTTTTGGGCTTTGATGGTAAAAAGCCCGCTGCCCAGGCTCTGCGTGTTGGGACCAGCAAGGCATTTGTCTGGGGGGAAGGATGTTAAGGGAGGTGAGGAATGGAAGATGAGATGGTTTGGGAGATGGTTGCAAGAGTAGATTTCTTTAGCTCTGCATGATTTGGCAATTTTTTTTGAACCTGGAATTAAAAAGGGGCAGTAATTCTGGTGAACGTGAGGTCAGTGTGCAAGCAAATGCTAAATATTGCTTGAGAAGGAATTTGTGTGCTTTTCCCTGTCACATTAAAGGAATCTTGGGCACCCAGAAGCTGTTCATATGACTTTTTTTTTTTTTTTTCAGTTTACAAGAACTCAGCAGTTAGTTTCCTAAATAATCCAGTTGAAACTCCATAGAAATAGTATAGGAGGACTAAGTCATGCTGTTATGTGTTGGGGCAAAGAGAGGGTCCATGACTATAACCAAACTGTTTGTCTGTACTTTGCTTGGTGGTTTGGTAAATCTAAGAATGCTAATGTGATAGATTTTTAAAGTTTTTTTTTTGTTTTGTTCATTGCATCTGGATATGTAAGCCTAAATGCACTCAGGTTTCTTTTCCTCACTAATGCCTTTTTGAGAAAGAAACAGTCTGTTAAACTTACTTGAAAATTTTAAAAAATCTATAATGTTTATAGAGGAAGCTGATTTGGTAAAGGGGGAATTGAGAAACTACAGTGAATCCTTTAAGAGCCAGTGAAACTAATTTTTTTTTCTTCTAGAAATTTTCCTACTTTGGCAAATATTGAAAGGAAGAAGGAAATGCAGATTCAGAAGGAGGAAAGGGGAGAAGTGCTGACTACCCAGCAGTTTGGGTAAGTGTTTTGAACAAAGCTTGTTGCTTTCTTCCCACTGAGTTCAAAAGTATGCTGTCTTACTGTGGTCTCCCAGCACTTACTGCTTCCACTGTGTACAGAATCTGGCTGCCCTTTAAGAGAGGACATGCCATTTGACAAACTGCTGAGGTAATATTCTTTTGTTTACTTCATAGTGCTCCAAAGTCCACTTCAGTTAAATGAAACAATAACTACATTAAAAATCTGGTATTCTGGCTTGTTTGAGAAAACCACTTTCTAGTGGCCATTCATTAGATCAGCATAACCTTGTCTCTGAAAAAGTAGTAATGGGGACAAAAGTCATGCAACATAATGATTTCACATGATTTAATCCTTTATTACCTGAAAATGGCCAGCAGAGATTTTATTCTTACTCTCTCTCCTTTCTGATGATAACTCAGTAGTCAATTGAAGAGGGGGAAAAGATAAAGGTGATGGAAGGTAGAAAAAAGAAGCAGCACTACTTAAGTTATAGTGAAAGCTATATGAAAATAAAGTTAAATCTATTTGCTACCATTGTTCTGAGCCTACTACTTGTCTTGGATTTGTATCTGTTCTATGCCTTATAAATTGTTATGCAGCATGGTTTTGTCGTTCTCTCTCAGTTTCATTGTTAGGTGGAACCAGCTAACTTCATCAGCTCCGCTTTAGGACCTGTGGGAAGATTTTTTTTTTTTTTTTAAATGTTATAATGAGCCACACTCCTAAAATATCATTTGTTTAAACTAGAATGACTGAGCTGGAAGGCAGGAGCAGACTGAGTCCTAAGGGGCTCTTGCTAAATGCTGTTTTCTGCTGCACAGAAGTGAAGCTGGGGTTTGCCTAGCTTTTTGTACAGGGAATGACAGCAAACAAAACAAAACTTGCACCATGGTAAAATGGTTGAGCTAGTGCAGAATAAGAAGTTAGTGTCATTTTTTAAATGTCGACAGTGCAAATTACCTTGTTGCAGCATGTTCTTCAGAAGATCCAGCACTTACCTGCCCCCAATCAACCAGTCATGACTGAAAGGAAAGGTTTATAGAAGACTGAAGTAAAACTTCCTTCAAAGGATATAAAGTTGCAGGAGTGCTTTGCACCGGAGGAACCAAACCTGGGCATTGAAACTAAAGCTGCAAACGTATATGATACTATGTTTGGAGATTCTTTGTAGCAAAGGTGGATTTTCTTTGTCACAGTAACAAACTATTTGATGTCTACAGGTTTTATTTGCTAGTTTTTGTGGCTGTGAGTCAGATGCGTCAAGTAGTCTTGAATGTCCATCAGCAATTCCACACTGTTACATTTGTTAGTAGCGTTATATCTGGAAAACTGGGAAAAAAAAGCCCTCAAAATTGCAGGTTATTTACTTCTGTGTAGCAACTTTTTATTCTAGTTGATTCTAGAAATCTCTTCTCCCCTCCTTCCTCTGAGCTAGCAGCACTCTAGGCTTGGTGGGCTGTCCATAAGGTGTCATTTCTGCTTTGTATATCAACAGTAAAGATTCTGGAATTGATGCTTATCTGCCAAGTTTACTGATGTGCGAGGGAAAAACAGAATACAGCTTGTTCCCTGCAAGCTGTACTATTAAAGCAAATAGCTAAGTAAGATATGGAAAGGATTAGATGCTTAACACTTCCATGGTGCTTTCCATTTGTGGTTATCTGAAGTGCTTTGCAACCATTAAGTCTCAGCATCCCTGCGTGTGAGGTCAGACGTGCAGAAGGACCACTTTGGAAAGCCTGTCTGGTGTCTCACAACACCTGAGTAGTAGTGCACAGCTTTCCATGCCCTCTGAATGGAGAGTGAAGAGCAGGATATCTTCCACCAGGAAATGGCAGAAGATAGATGCCAGCTGATGTTTGTTGGGACATGTTTTTGACCTTGAGGTTTCTTTCTGGATGCTTGAGGCCCCAGAGAATTTAGAAAGTTGTTTTTAACACTTTGTCAAGGATAACAGCTTTAATTGAGCCTGTATTTGCTCAATATCTTCCAGGTACAATATGCTGAATTTAGAGCATGGTTGTACAAATTCAGAAATGCAGTTTTCTCTCTTATTGGAGTTGAATCATAGGAGATAATATTAGCCTTCTTTTGTGGGTGAGGGACTGATGCACAGGAAGGCAGTGGCTTGCCACTTGTGCCACAGGAGCACTGGGGTGGGTGATACCATCAGGGATGAGCAATCAGTGTTAGACATTTTAGTGAAATGACTGGAGAATGAAATTAAATATGTTTTGTTGCAATATAAAGTCATTTTGAGTGCTGTGACAGGCCTTGTTCTCCTCTCAAGAAGGGCTTGATAAAGCCAAAAAAGCATGGAAGAGGGGAATGCTGGTAACAGGAACATTTCTGAACAAAGTGGTGGGTGGCTTGAAAGGGCTGTGTGCTGGAGGCCTAGAAAAATTGCATAGGTGGAAGAGGTGAATAAAGTGTAATACACTGTTTCTTGTAACTCAGGAAGGATGGGGTACTGAATGACTTGTTTAGACCTCAGAATGAAGACAAACAAAAAGAAATCCTTTGTCACAAAATATTAACACCTTGCTGCAAGATTTCAGCAGTGCCAGACATGAACACAGCATCCCAATCCTGAGGCATGTGGTAGACTAGGGATTATAGGACCTCATCTGTGCTGTAGGTGAGGCTGAGGCAGGGAGGACTGATCAGAACCAACCACGGGGCTCATTCAGGACAGGAGATCTTGTGTAGTTTTGCTGTTGTAGTGATGATTAGTTACAGTCCTGTTTTGCTGAATTAAGTTTCTGTTGCTTGGAAATAAATATTTTCAGGAAGCTTCAGCTGACCCTTCTATATTTGCTTTTCTCTCTTGGTCACATTTATTCTTATATCTATAGAATTCAACCAGAGTTTGTTAGGCTTTCCATGTATCTTCCTATCAACCTGTGATTATAGGATAACCTGGAAGATAATGGAGCCGTGAAAGTGGAACCAGCATGCTGTGTTCTTCCTGTATTTAAGGGCTTGTTACTTTGTTTCAGGTTTTAAAAAATGCATTATCCTGATGGACATATCTTTTATTCCTTTTCCTTGGATCAGAAAAGATGTATAGCATGTTAGTTGGAGGCGGGAGTAGGTAGTCATTGCAGCTGATGGTGTCAGATGGCTGAATGGATTTGGTGCGGCAAGATGCTTCTCAGAGCTGTAACTAGAAAAAGGAGACTTCAGCAGTGAAAGAATGTTTATAGTAGATGCTTTCCTTTTAACTTCATGTTGCCACTGTTTTGAATTACTTTAATGCTTAAGTGAAGAGAGTATTTTATAGCAGACAGGCAGTGAAGGGACGGTGGAACCACTGGCAGCACCAAGGAGTGTTGCAAGCTTCTGCTTCTTTTTGCTCATTCTCTCTCATTCTGGCTCATTCTGGCTCATTCTGGCTCTCATTCTCTCATGCTGGCTTCTTGCCTGTTCGCTGGTGCCCCTTCTTATACCCTTGATGCTACACCTGTTTCACCTGTGTGCCTTTTTGTGATTGGTCAGTACACCTCAGCATTCCATGTCTCATTACTCTCAATACCAATCACCTGTCTTACACAGCTGTAGCCTATTGGGGATGAGGCTTGGCTACAGCCCCACTCCCAATTACCACAAGCTGTGTGCCTACAACAGTATTTGTTGACTTTGTTATCTGAAATGAAAATGCCATGTCCTCATGCTGCATGTTATCAAGGAACTTTCGTACCCCATGTACCCTTGGCCTTGTTGAAAACTACAAACTAAAAGTCATGAACTTCAAACTGTTCATTCAGGTTCCTGCTTTGTCCCATTGCCCTGCCTGAGATGAGGTGTGACTGATTTTATGGTCTGTCACCTCACGTTAGCTGAGCTGGTGTAAGTCCTGGCATTGTTCTGTGTTGCTGAACTTTAAAGAAGGGCCCGAGCCATTTGGTTACATCAGTTGTTTTTATTCTAATAGCTTATCAGCTGTATGAGCTTTCTCTGTTTCTGTTCTCCAGCAAAATGAAGGGGATGTGGAAACCTCCAGAAAATGGAGAGGCTCTTGGGCATCAACGAAGACACAGGAGAAAACAATGGCGCCCATTCTGGAAGAAATTTAGGAAAAATGGTGGCGATTGTCATGGACCTAGAACTCAAAATGAAGCCAATGGACCAGAAAACAGCGCATGTGAAAAGGAACATGAAAAGCAAAATGATTTGGCAGGCCAAGCATATGAGAAAGATGTGGACCCTCTTGGTCTTCTGGCAAATGGTGATGTTGGTAAGATGAAGGAACTTAGAGAGGTTTTATTTTAAATAGTTGTTTTAAGTTTAGATGCTGAGACTTTATGCTTGCTAGTCTCCATTTGGAAGTCTGACATGAAGTTTGTGTGCAGCATTACATGTTCTGATGTAAATATTGTACAGTAGTCTAAGGGCCATGCAGCATCAACTTAGGTTGCTAAATTAACATGTGAGATAAGAAAATATTTATAAAACCAGAAGTGGAATGAAGTAGTGCAACAGCGAAATTATTTTTAAAGACTGTTAACTATTCCTTTGTGGTTTTGAAAACAAATGGATTTCCTTGTATGAGTTAAGTGAATTACTTAAAATGTCAGTATTTTACTTTTAATTCTGTTCTTTGCTGTATTATTACTCTTGATATTCTCCATATGTGTGTATTCTCTGAAGTATTGCTGCTTAGTTTTTTTGGGTTTGGTTTTTTGTTGGGGTTTTTTTTGTGAGCATGTCTTGTTTCTTCATGCTGGCAGCAATATAAATTCTTCAGATCTAACTCTTTATAATATAGTCAGCAGTGATGCAGTACTCCTAGAATATGGCATGTAAGCTGACTTATACTCTGGCTATTTTTAGCAACAAGGGTAGAATACATTCCCTGGAAAGATGTCTGATGCTGAGTTTTTCCTCTTGAAAACATAATCTTCAATTAGTGTGAACAAGAACTCAGCATCCCTATGCAATTTGTTTATTCCATTAATCTTTGCGTGTTGGGAAACTTAAGTATGCTTAAATATATCTGTATTTCCCTGCAGCATCTGTGTTTTATGTAATGATAAAAGGTCTAATTATGCCAAAGTACAGCTAGTGACTTCTGTTATCGTAGGTAGAAAAGGAATGTGGTACTTGCTTATTACACATTATTAAAGCTAGTTGCAACTTTTTATACAATTGAGAAATATAGCCAGAACAAATAATAAAAAATGCAATATAACTAAGTAGAATTAAAAAAGTAATAATACAGCCCAAATTTTACTGTATAGGTGAATCTTTTTTGATTCTACTTTTTTTTTTAATTACCCCTGATTGGCTTCTAAATCTTTCTTCTCCATCTCAGAACTAAATCCAGCAAGACTTCAAAACATATTATGAAATCTCTCTCTCTTTACCTACACTTGATAACAAAACCTATAATTACATTTGGTATGCAAAGAAGGAAGCAGAGAGCTCAGGCTTGTGTTCAGGAGACTTTTTGTTTCAGTAACTTTACTGGCAGGACTGCAAACCAGTGGAGGCACCAGTTTGCCACCACCTATCTGTAGGGAGTAGACAAATGTGGAGGGTTTTCTATCAGTCCACAGCATCGAGCAATGGTGCCCGACATCAGGAGTGTGAGGTGCTGGGACGGGGATTTGGCAGCAAGGCTGGCTGTTGGCAGGATTGTTGGGAAAAATCTCTCTTGCCTTTTCTTTCCCTGCAGAATCTGACAAGGATGAGGCAGCTGAGGAAGATGGGAAGCTGGGAACAACAGTTGTCCCCAGGCAGGTGACCTCTGCCCTTAGCGCTCTGTCGGTCAACTATGGCAGTGCATCTGACAGCGAGCCCGAAGGTGTGTAGAAACAACCTCTGCCCTTCTCTTCTCCCCTTCTACCCCATGTCACACTGCAGTGATGGGGACTGCAAGCAGGACTGTGGCTCTTTTTGCTGTCCTTTTCTCAGCAGCATGTCCTGGGTTGAGAGAGGAGGTATAAAATATCTTTGATTAGGTTTTGTGTCATCAAATTTCCCAAGCCCTTTTCTCCCCTAGTTGGGGGAAAATAAGGAACCTGTTTTCAGTCTTGCTTCAAATCACGTTTGAATAGTGCCAGGAAAAAGCTGTTTTTGTCACTCTGTGAACTAATTTCTACATCCTTAAGGGCTTTTTCCATAGAAGGCTGCTGGGTATTGCAGTAGGACTCGAACTCTCTGTTACTTGGATTTTGTGCTTCTCTGAGTGTATGCATCAGTGTGTGGTGAGGAATTGCTGCTGCTGCTTGTTTTTGTGAATATTTGTTATGCTTTACTTGCCCTGGGTGGCTTACCCAAAGTTAGAGGGCATCTAGCAGACAGTGAATTGAACTTGGGCATCCTCTGCCCCAACTGTATCATGATTTTCTCAGCAGCCAAATTTGCAGCAGGCTATAATGTGAATCAATGTACTTCTTAAGTGGTAAGAGGGCAGAGGTTTGAAAATCTCAATCAGGTGTTATTCCTTTTATTTTTCTTTTTGTGCAATAGAATTGAAATACCTTGTTTTCCTTTCTGTGAATGCTTAGAGATTATTCTTTGTATTTAAAAAGAAAACCCAAGCCAAACAAAACCCTCCCTTCCTCCAAGTAAACCTTGAACATCTTCACATCAGGTTGTGTGAGCAGGAATAGTACTAATGAACTGCCCGTGCATGGGGATATGAGCATATTGAAGAGGCTTTTAAGTTTGAGATTAAAGTCTGTTCTTTTTCTTTAAGAAATCCCTGTCAAGACTGCAACAAAAGCTGAGAGAAACCAGGCTGTGCTCAGAAATACTCCTCAAACTACTCCTGCTCCTCAGAGTCGGAAACCAAATCAAAACCGCCCAGAATGTGCAGGCACAACGTTAAGGAGCTCGAATTCAAATGCACGTCCGCCCAGAGGGCCTGATAAGTGGGGCAGGAAAACATTACCTCGCCTTCCCAAGCGCCGTCCAACCCTGCTGGAAATGGTAAGAGGCTAAAATAATGCCTCCTGTGCAAGAGTAGAACTATTTGTGAGTGTATCTCATCTTCCCTGCAGGAAGTTAGAGCAGTCTGTTAGCACAGGGCCTGGCTTAAGAATATCCAAGTGAACGTTTCACTTGGAGAAGGTGATGATGCTTTATTAGACAAATAGAAATACCCTGGCATGCATTCAGGTAATGGCTGACTTTGGTAAGCAAGAGATGACAGCTGTATCATGTGTCTGAAATGAGCTGCACAAGGAACAAATGCTTTGTTCCTCTCTCTTCCCTTGCCTGTGGCAGCATCCAGTAGGTTTTGTTTGTGTGTGCTCCCAGCTTTGCTGTTCAGCCACCTTCCTCTGCTGGAGGAGCACACAGTTCTTTTTGCACATGCAAAGAGATCTTGTTGAGAAGTGTGTTGGTGACTTAAACTACAGAGTGGTGTTGAGCTGCAGCCTGTTTGCAGAAGGGTTTTTTCTCTAGGCATGTTTAGATCAATTTGAGGAAGGGACACCACCTTGAAGAGCAGCAGGTTGGTGTCTCAGAAGGATAGAAAGAGGTTTGTGGGAGTGAGTCCAAGGTATTCCCAGCAGCAGTGCAAAGCAACCTATTTGGCCACAAAGCTTGATGTCTTTCTTTAGAAAGCTCTGACAAAACCTTGGAGCTTTTATTGTATTTATTACTCAAAAGCAGTACTACCCTTGTGATTCTATAAATAGCATAAAGCTCCTCCATCAAGGGAAAACTTGCAGTAGGAGAACAGGAGAAAGCAGGGTGCCACTGACATCAGAGCTCTGAAATAGCACAGGGCCTTTCAGCAAGAGATACCTGATAAGGTACGTCCCAAGCTGCAGATGTGGGAGAAATCCCTCGGTAGTTTTTTTAGCACATAGTACCATTGCTGCCAAGAATTAAAGTTCCTAGTGACTGAAAAGGAAGTGTTTGTCCTTTGTGTAGCTCCCTAAGCATGCAGTTGCCTTTATCACTTGCTCTTCAAAGCTGTTGGTGATCAAAGCAGTGACGACTCTGGAAGAAAGTCAGATGAAGTCCCACATGCTGAGAGAAGCTGGCAGTACATAGGAAACCTGAGTTGAAACTTGCCAGTATAGTCCATTTGTAAAATTGCATCTTAGTGAGGTTTTTTTTGCCTTTTCAAATTGCTCAGAGTTGTTTTTAAAGAATGTGTACTGTGGCTGTGAATCACAGAGAAGGGCCTGAAGTTTGTAGGCAGGCTTCCAGTGTCATTAGAAATGGTCAGTGTGTAAAAATCTTGAGAGAGGAAGCAAGGTTGAAATTTTACAAAATGGATCCAGAAAGTGCATTAGAATGCTAAAAGATGGTTGTTGTATCGATGAAATGATGCTTTAAAAAAAAAAAGAAAGGGAGGTAGGAGTATAGCTACAGGTATCTCTTGGCAGTCATTCATCAGTGAGCTTGGGCATTAAAACACGTTTATTGTAGATGTGCAAACGCTAATGTGTATTTAGTTATTCTCTATGCTGACAAAATCAAAAGATTGTGTACTGTCACTCCACTGATAACCACCTCTGCCTTAAAAAATGAAATACAAAGATACAGTCTTTGATAAGGTGATTGCTGCAGCCCAGATGGGCCCAAATTTGGCCATTTGGGAACTCACCAGTTTCTCCCAGTCGAACAAAGAGAACATCACTATGATGTCCCTTGTCTGCCCTGAAGTACATCTCCTAGTTCAGATGGAAGGTTCCTGAAGGCTCATTTTAGGTGTCAGCTGCTTGTAACACCTCTTAGCAACTGATCTAAGTAGAAATATTCAGACTTAAAAGTGGCCAGTTAAACCGCTATTGAGACTTGTAATAACAAAAAAAGCTGCTCAATAACATTAAAAGCCAAACTTAGCCAAATCTCCTGCAGTGTGTAATACAGCTCTCCCGCAAATGATCAGGTAGTTACAGATTTAGCATCTTGGCTCAGATTTTGTGTTTGTTCATACTACTAGTTCTGCTGACACTCGCAATGAAAAACATTCATTAGGCTCTCTGGCTGATAGGTTTCTTTTTCCTACTGCCAAAGTGAACTGCAATGAGGTTAAAGTTGATGGGGGAGGCCTCTAGCACTTTGATTAAGCTACTTGAATTAGATTGGTGTATGTATTATAGCCCAAACCAATGCTGTTTAAATCCATGGTCTGGTACCTGATGAAAGATGCCCTTTCCTTGTATTTGTCTTTTATTCATAGTGGGTTTAAATTAAAAATGCATGGGATATTAAATTGCAGATACAGTATAACTCAGAAAGTGTGAAAAATGATAATAGACCTTCTACCCTGATGTGCTGGAATGCATGGCCTGGTGTTACAGTCCATGATATGAGAACGTCATTGTCTTTGGTATAGCAGTCTCCAGCCCCATGTGTCCAGGACCTGTGTGAGAGAGCAAGCTGTTTAACTTGAAAGATGTTGGAAATTACTGAGTAGATCAGTATGTCTTACTATGCTTGTATCAGCTAAAGAGCAATAGAGGGAAATGTGCATCACCTTCTCTTTCTTTTCATTTCCAGTTACTGGCCCAGGACATCCGACACGAAAGGAATGTGATTTTGCAGTGTGTTCGATACCTTGTCAGAAATAACATGTTTGGACTTCATCTTAAAGCAGAGCCACAGGCTGAAGCAGAAACTGAACAGTCCTCTGCACCCACAGCAGAGCCTTCTATGGACAAACCTGATGAATCTAATTGTTCTTGTAGCTCTGACCTTCAGTTAGGAGGAGGACAGGGAGATGCATTATTAATAGCCCAGGGTGAGAAAGAACCTGTGGATCAGACTTCACAGATGGCTCAGTTGGCAGATGAGGACACGTGGGAAACCCCATCAATTCAGTGTGAAGGAGCACCATAGAGGATGTCTGTTATGGACAGTAAAGCAAAGGCTTACATTTTCTACCCAACTGATGCTTTTTGAAAGACATCAGTGTAACAAAAAATCATTAAAGTACATACTGAGAGCTGTTAAAACTACTTTTCTGATCTGTTCTACCCGAGATGGCCATTTCCTTGGAAAACATGTCAAGTAATTCCATTTCCACATGGCACAAAGGCAGCAGTGGCAGAGTATGACCTTCCCTAGAGTAGATGCAGATTCCTGCTCTAGAGCTTCAGAGTTCTGAGTGTCTTACCTTCTTATGAAACATGTGTGAGTCCATTCCCAGAGTCAAGTTGGAGGGATCTTCGTCCTGTGAAGTCATGGTCTGGTGTGTGTGGAGTATCTTGATCGTCCAGAAGTATTTCAGTGTAGTTTCAAAAAGGCAATTCAGTACACACATTGTTTTACTTCAGCTGTTACAAGATATATCAAATATAATATATCCAGTGTAAAATATGGAAGATAGAACTGACCTGGCTCAAAAAGTACTGCTTGTACCAGGAGCCTCTTCCTCCCTGAATTAAGTTGTTAATTGAGCAGAGAAATGGAAATGAGGGTGGAGGTTTTATTTATTTAAAAAAATAAATGAAGATACTGTAATTGCTTGCATCAGTGCTGGGTTGCTGGTTGACCTCAGGTACCCAATATTGAGTTTTAACTGCTGCTACAGTTATTGCCTGATAAATTAATTCCTGAAGCAAACCCTCAATATCATTGTCAAAGTTTAGAAAGCTTACCAAGAGTTACTGGATACCTTTTGCATATGCATTGGGAATTTATTAGTTGGCCTTCTGGAAAAATGCCTTGGTACATTGTTGCAATACTCCTACAGCACCCAGCAATTGGTTTTTTTTGGTTTTGTGCATATATCCATAGTGTTGTGAGCACTAAAAAAGAAGCATCAGCCAAGGTTTAAAAGCAAATTTAGTCCTTTGATTATATTGTGCATTTGTTTGCCAGGATGCTTCTTATCAAGGGCAGGTGTTAGTTTGTCACATTGACACTGAAAACATGTCACAAAAAGAATCTATTCTCCAAACCTCCGCTTCAGAATCTGCTCTTTGTCTTTTAGTCATGGTTAAATATTGCAGTTAACCCTCAGGGACTGGCTTTATTTTCTTTTTCTTTGGTAGAAGTCTAGCCTTCCATTCCACCATCTGGAATAGGGAGACTCACATGGGGTTTTTTTTAATTGCCTAATAGCTATATTTTGTTTCCTTTAGTTCCTTAACTTGTGCCACACATCTCATTTGTGGAGTGTAGGAAACAAGAAGTAGTTGAAAATTCTATCCTGCTGCTCTGCTATTTATAACTACAACTGCATATTGTGTTTGTAATGCACTGTCTAAATTTATGGAATTATATAAATACCAACACCCTTGTAAAAGTTGTGTGTCTCAAGGATATATGTGCAGAATAGAAGCAGTGATCATAAACATTTATATTTCCAAGGCAGATGATTCATTCTTCCCATGATGATCTCACGAGCCATCTCAATCTCACTGACTTGCCTCTGGCTCTTAGTTTTACTGCAGTGAAAATACCAATGAACACTCAGCCATGGAGATCTGGCACTCGAGCAGAACCTGGTTTCAGAGTGGAGTGGTACCAGTGCTATTGAAAGCATAAGTAGCAGCTGCAGGAAGAGAAATGGATGTCTTAAATTTGCTATTAAATTGCACTTTAAACAACCCTGTGTCCTATCAAGGTGATGGCAGAGCTGTCTTTGACTGTACCCTTTGACCTTGTGTTTAAAGAGACAGAACCTTTACCATTAATTCTTTATACTGTTGTCATTATGACTTGAGAATATTAAACTTTCACACAAAACCAAAAACTTTGTCAGAAAAGAAATATAAGTCTGTTTCATATAGATAGAAAGAAGTAGGCTTCTTTATATGGAGATCTGTACCTGGCATAAACCAGAAGTTTTAACCTAGGACTTCTTGCATACATGAAGAACTGCTATTTTTCTCATAGCAAGCCATTTCTGCCATTTCTGCCAACTCATGTAGCAGCCGTGTGGAGACAGACACTGCAGTGATGTCAAACACTGAATTGCAGTCTTGGTCAATGATAGGAGGTCTCTGTCCCTTCCTCTCCCCCACTTTTCTTTTTGTGTTCTTCCAGACCACGTTCGGACTTCACATACCCTTTCCTGCTCATCAAGGATGTGCTTTCTTAGTAATTTGGATTCAGCCTTTGTATAGGAAAGGTGCCATAATGACCTTCTCTGGTACTGTCAAATGCCTGCAGGCTTTTGTGGTCCCTGCAGTTTATCTGCTCTGGGTTAGCAGAGGTGGGTTTTGTTCACTGGAATAAAATACCTCTCTGTGTCTGTAAGAAGAGCCTGTTGTTTCTGGCATGCTGCTGGAGCCAGTGCTTTGTGTAGCTTTCTCATTGTCTTGATTTGGGGCGGTAGTTTCTTAAAGTTTTTTTTTGCAGTGTTATTAAGAAAAAAAGAATCCTACTGCTCAGTCTTTGTGATTCACTTTAGATAAAAATATTCCAGTGACAACCTTCACACTTCTGAAATTTTATTTTTTATCTTTCTTCTTTTATAACTTAGCTACTGAAAATGTAGTGGTAGGCGTCTACTTTAAATTCAGTTCCCTTGGGCTTTGCTGTTTTTTGTTTGTTTTAAACCCATCTCACCTACTGAGCTAGAAGAGATGAGAGAGGGAAGAAAAAATCAAGACTACTCATTTGTGAAAGTGCAGCTTAGGCAATTTAGGCTTGTCTGTGAACAAAATCATTTGTGCTACAGCACAGCTGCTCCTGGGAGGGTAAGGGAAACAAGTGGTGTGCATTTCCAATCTGTGACTCCTTGGTCAGTGAGGGCTTTTGCAACTGATTTTACATGTTGATGTTGCAGTCCTTGCACTGAAAGCACAGGAGAGGGGGTGGTTTTATTAGCCCTGCTCCAAAGGGAGGTGCTGTCCCTGCTGCCAACACTCGGCTCCTCTGTGTCACAACTGGGTGTCCCTCATGTTTCCCCTTGTTCCTGTGACTGCTAATCCAAGTCATTTGGTGCAGTCATTATTCAGAATGACAGTCATGCAATCCAAGCAGATCTTAAATGTTTGAAAAAGTTGAGGAATACAGGCTCTTTGGGCTGGTTGTTCTGTCAAAGGCAGAAGTCTGCACTGGAATGCTGCTTTACCCAAGCAGTCTATCCAGCATACTGCGTCATTCTGACTATCTCTGAAAGCACAAGACAATTGGAGAAAGTTCATGAGGACTGGAAAGAAGGCAAGTATCAGTTCAGGAGGATCTCAGGCCCTACAGGCTCATCAGCTTCACCTTGACCTCACAGAAGGTGGAACAGATGAGTCTAGAAACTATTTCCAGATGTAGTAAAGAGAGTAGAATAGTTTGGGTTGGAAGGGGCCTTAAAGATCATCTGGTTCCAACCCTTTGCCATAGGCAAGGACACCTTCCACTAGACCACGTTGCTCAAAACTCCATCCAACCTGGCCTTGAACACTTCCAGGGATAGAGCATCCACAGCTCTTCCGTGCAAATTATCCTAATGCACACCACCCTCTCACAGTAAAGAATTTCTTCCCAATATCCAACACACAAGAAGGTGTTTGGGTTTAGTCAGCAGTGTTTTATGAAGGAGGAATACTTTATCAGTTGGCTAGGTTTTATAGAGAGATTACTTGCTCAACGGGCTGAGGAGAGGGCGGTGGATATTGCTCATTGTAGGTTTGGCGAGGCTTTAGATGCTGTGTCCTATAAAATCCTTATTGGTGAGGTATGGGCTGGGTAGGTGGATGATGAGGTAGATTGAGCACTTGCTGAAGTGCCAGGCTGAAAGGGTTGTGATCGGTCACCAGCAGGTTGAAAGAAGTGATCCTTTCTCTCTGTTCAGCACTGGTGATGTCTGTCCAGGGTGCTGGGTCCTGTGCTGGGCTGCCCTGTGTAGGAGAGACATGGACATACTCCAAGTCCAGTGCAGGGCCACAGAGGTGAGCATCTTCATTATGGGGAGAAGCTGAGAGTGCCTGGAGAAGGTTCAGGGGGCTTTTACCCATGTGGATAGACACCTGATGGAGGAAGTAAAGGTGTAGCCAGGATTTCCTCAGTAGTGCCCATGGACAAGACTTGAGAAAAGCAACCCTAACAGAAATACAGGAAATCTCTTCTAAATATCAGAAGAAATGTTTTTACTGTGAGAGGGGTGAAACACTGACACAGATTGCCCAGAGATATTGTGACATGTCCATCCTTGGGGATATTCGAAACCTGAGAGGATGCAGCCCTGAGCAGGCTGCTGTGAGTGAGAGTTGGGAGGGATGGTCTCCAGAGGTGCTCACCAGCCTCAACTGCGCTGGGACTCTGCAGGCTGAAGTGGATGTGCTGCTCAGATTTGCTTGTTGGTGCAAAACTCTTGCTGTGAAGGCACCGTCCCTAATGGAATGACAGAGCAGACAGACCCCACGGGCTGCCCTGCCTGCACGAGGCTGATGGACTGCATCAAGTATTGAAGAGAAGGTCCAAACTCAGCACCCACGACAGCTGACATGACTCCATGGCCTACATTTGTCCCTAGTGTTTGCCATTGCGCAACCTTGAACTTTAGCCCTGTGCATCAATTTGCAGAAAGGGATGCTAAATCCAACACTTTAACTCTCCTTACAGTGCAATTTGAGATGGATGAATGAAAAATGCTGTGTAAGTGTTGGGTTTTGCTGTTACTTGGTGAGGTGAAAAAGAGTCGTGTTGGTCTGGGTATTCACTGGTGTAGTCTGGGAGTGCTCAATACCTGAAAGAAACTCCCACTCTCCCTACTTTTCATTACTCTTCTGGCTTATGTTGTGTGACTCTCTTCCTAAACTGTCCTCTGATTTCTAAATATACCCTTCAGGGGGTGGCTCTTGTTTGGCAAGACAGCTTTCTTGGCAGGGCATAATTTTTCCATCTTTTTTGTATACATAAAGGAAGCTGTATAGACTGTGTATGAGCATAGGCTCTTGTATGAAAGCAATACCAGCTCAGTAAAATAAAATTTTGTGTGCTGAGGAGTATCTGACACATTGAAACCCCTAAGTGGTCATAGGAGCAGTTTTGGGTGAGGGGAAATCCAGTGTGGATTTAATTTTCTTTCAGATTGACTAAAGTCTTAATGAAAACACTGATATGGATACTTGTTGGGGAAAAAGAAACAAGAAATTGGAACAAGTGCAATGTGTAGTTGGAGGGAAACAACAAATTTATTTTCTGTTTGTCATAGCAAGCCATGTACTGAGTTGTTAAACCTGCTTCCCCTCCTCCAGTCTTACCATCTTGCTTTCTAAACATGGGCTGATGTGCTTAAATGGTGTAAGTATATCATTGGCCTTGGGGAAGCTGAAAGAAAATTGCACCAATATTTGTCCATACTGATCCATGCTCTCTTGACTAGTGGATATCTGTTCAGAGCTGGGTGCCTTTTGACCTCTGTTTCCTTGGCAAACTGTTGGGGTGAAATAACTAGATTTCCCACTGGATTGACTTATGGATGGATCTGGGCAAAAAGGATATTTTTTCAGTTCCAGAAATGGCCTGAAACATGCCAAAGTACACCTGTTTATAATGATTTCTTTCTTATGTTTGTCCAGAGTATAACATTTGGGGAACATTGATTTTAGGTTGGTGAAACTTTTCATTTCACTTGGGACAAAAGCATTCTGTTTCTGTTAAAACAGAAATGAGGAAACCAGAGCAGATCCTCCTCAGTGTGGGAGAAGGTGACTCTCCACTCCCAGGCTCCCAAGAGAAGGCTGCTTGGAGCGGCCCCCTTGGAGCATGCAGGGCTGGCTGATCCCATCTCCTGCCGCTCTGTGGCTCCACTTGGCCAGAACGTTTGTCTCCTGATGGAGAGAGAACCAGGCTGCTTTGCTGAGGGGCTGCATCTCTCGCCTGGGAGGCTAGACCTCTGCAAAATGGAATTTTAAAAAACCAAAGCCAGAGGATGCTGGGGAGAGGCAAGGTGATGCTTGGAGTGTCCCTTGGTGAGGTACACATGGAGGCTTCATGTCACTGGGATGCCCATCTCCCAAGCAAGTACTTTTGTTCATTTTCTTGCTAATCAAAGCTGTCTACTTCCTTCATCTTCTCCTCCTCCTCCTGCTTCTCCTCTGCTGGGGATGGAGAGTGTAGTCCACACTCTCATTTGCTGGAGCTGCTAAGTAAACCCAACCTGAACTGGAAAACAGCAGTGGGATTACTTAAAACCACATTCCTCAGCAAGCTCACGGTTTGTAAAACCCTTAATTCTGCTGTGCTTAAATCTAAACCCTCTTTATTTTCTTTTGGTCCCTTAGCAAAGAGAGTTTGACTTTCAAGGGCAAGATGTCAGTATTGTACCAGGCAACATTGGAGGGAAGCTGATTGCATCATATAGCAGCAAAATGTTACTGCAGATTTCCAAAAGTAAAGCTGTTCTCCCCACCCTTCTAAAATTCATTCTGAATTTTGGTGCTTGACTGGTCTTTTGTGTTATTAGGTGATACTGTTGATAGATCTTTTCTCACAAGAGAGAATGAAATTTGTCTGCCTTTGCACCATGGGGAGAAAATAACAATACGGGAAAAAGAGTATTCTCTTATTGCCCTTTGGTTTCATGGCCAGAGCACAATTTCCATCTTGGTTTCAGGTGACCCTTTCAGAGAACTTGGTGTCTGTGAGCACGTGGCTTTCATCCACACATGGGAGCTCAGAGCTGGTGTCTGAGCTTCTGTGACACCCCCTGACAAAACCCCAAGATGACCAGAATCAAAGTCTGGTGCTCTCCAAGAACAAGGGTGTGTCGAGGGAACAACATTTTTCTTCCTTTATGTATTTATTTTTTAAAATGGATATAAATAGTGTTTGGGCATTGTATTTGAACATATATATTGGTAAAATAATATAAATTTGCAATATTTATGATATTAATATCCTCATATTGGTGGTTCAAGGGCTATGCCAGGCAGGAACCCCATCCCTTTTGCCTGCAGGAGTGCTCCTCACTTTCCATCATGGAAAATATTGGGGGAATCCTGGTATAAGCATCTTGCTGGAGCCTCTGCTATGCAGTCAGGTGTGGCATAAAAACAGCAGTAATGTGAAAAGTGAGTGTCCTCTTTGGGAAACAACTGATTCATTGTCATCATTAAAGTTAGAGGCAATGTGGAGCACAGACTGTTCTTGGTGGAGGATTACAAGATTCTGTTGGGATTTAGGGACGGAAATACATGCAGGATTTCCTTTAAAAAGCCCTGTACTTGAGTAGTTGTTTTGTTGCTACACTAAAAACTAAAATCCTCAGGCTAGTGGGCCACTTTCTGAATTTTTGGGGTGTTTCGGCTCACCCTGCGTCACGTCGATGGCAGTGTGATGTACTGATGTGCCACATCAAGTGCTAAAAATGCTGCTCTGTATTGGAGTTTCTTGATGAGAGTGCTGCAATGGTGTTCTTAATTGAAGTACCACAGCATGCATGGATAACAAAGTGGGAGCAAATCACCTGTGGAGGAAAATGCAGGCTACTGGTACCAGCCCAGCCTGGCAAGGGGCTTGGAACACAAGCCATATGAAGAACGACTGAGGGAGCTGGGGTTGTTTAGCCTGGAGAAAAGGAGACTCAGGGGTGACCTTATCACTCTCTACAACTCCCTGAAAGGTGGTTGCAGTCAGGTGGGGCTTGGTCTCTTTCTCCAGGCAGCAACTGACAGAACCAGAGGACACAGTCTTAAGCTGCGTCAAGGGAAATACAGGCTGGACATTAGGAAGAAGTTTTTCACACAAAGAGTGATAAAGTTCTGGAATAGTCTGCTCGGGGAGGTGGTGGAGTCACCATCCCTGGACGTGTTTAAAAAAAGATTGGATGTGGCACTCAGTGCCATGATCTAGTTGAGGTGTTAGGGCACGGGTTGGACTCTATGATCTTGAAGGTCTCTTCCAACATAGACATTCTGTGATTCTGTGATTCTGTGATTCTCTGGTTCAAGGGGACAGGAGCACTGGCTGCATGCAGGCAGCTCAAGGTTTTGGTGGGAGTGCTGGTGATGATGCTCCATCCCATTAAGCAAAGCAGGCCAAGACATCAGCCCACTGACCCGTCTGTGTCTCAAGGCCAAGTCAACATCCTTCTGACCCACTTTGAATTTACCACTTAATTCATCTTCTCCAGTGCTATAAATAATTCAGCCCAAGGCCGTCAATGGTGATAAATAGGACAATAAACCTGGTACTGCAGTGAAGGCTACAAAGAGAGCAGCACTTTTAATTGACTATTGTGCAGTGACCGGGGAAAGCAGAGAAAACTCACTCAAAGCACTGCACACAAACGTCACCCAGCACAAATTCTCTGATGGCTTTGAAGTTTCCTGGAGTAATTCAGCCCTTGTCAAAGCACCGCATCTCACATAATGCTGGGGATTTGAACCAGGAGATTATTTGTGATTCCAAAATCTTCACACAAACTAATTTAACCTCGTGGGACCACTGTGAAGGTCCTGTTTTATTTTTGGTAGAGTCTCTCCTCAGTCTCCTTCCTTCGTTCTGCCCCCATGAGAGCCCAATAAAAACCGAAGGCTGTAAGTGGGGACAGCTTTTGCTGCCAAGCCCTGTGCTTAGACCACTGCACAACACTCTCTCAGTTACAAGATGCCCTCTTTGCACTGTTAATCAGGTGCCCTTACTGCCTCAGTGAGAGCCAAAAGCAGGAGTGACATCAGTGGCTTCACAGGGTTAGACCAGGAGGTTGTCCTGGTGACATCAGCTGTTCAAAAGCTGTCCATGGCTGCCTGTCCTGCTCATTGCTGACTGCCACCAACACTCCTGGTCTTGAGGGAAATGAACTGTTCTGTCCTTTGGGCTATCAAGCCAGCCATGAAAGCAGGAGTGAGCCTGCAGAGGCTGGAAAGGATAGCACATCACTAGGATGCTGTGTGAACTTGCACATGTCTGAGCGTGGAAAATAACCAGGCATGCAGGAAGCTGGGTCTTCTTGGCAGCAAAGCAGAGGCACAGCATCCTCCCTGTGGTTCTGGGGAGATCTGGTTGAAGCTTCCTGTCTCACTGGAGCTGCAGTTGCATTGTCTGAAGAATATCCCATGTGTTGGGATTTTCTGCTCCCTGATGAATTAGGCACAGAGCTTTAGAGTCACTGTTTTTTTGATGTGTGCCTATATTTAGGTTAATTTTAATGGTCTGCTAGACTGCTCTGCAGTTAGCTAACAAGATCTGGTTCAATAGGTTACTGTGCTATATCTGTGTCCGGTTTGACTCGCAGCTATGAGAAAAACTGGGGCTAGGGAGTCTTGGAGCCTGTATCTGTACACTGCTTTTTCTGCACTGCTCCCAGAGCAGATGTGTCTCTGCTCTTTTCCCTGATCACATCCAAGCATGGAGTCCCAGGGTGACTCATGGGAAAGGCCTGTTTAATTTTATAAGCCTGGGATTTCTGCTTAGGGTCACGGGTGGTGAGGATGTAACTGGAGAGGAGCTGAGACCCAGCAAAAACACTCCTTGGTTATTAACAGCTCCAGGGAGTAATGACAGAAAAGGCTTCTCCAGCCTGCATCTTGTGCTCCCCTGGGAGCTGGGATTGCTGAGTAGTCTGAAATTCGGTCACCTTCAGCAGCATCTTGGCCACCACTAAGAGAAGGATTATAGGGCATGATGGGGAAGAGGAGGGGGTTGAAGATAAGGAGACAGCACAGTCTCCAGGGCCAGCCCAGCTCTGATAGATGGCTTTGGGAATGCATTGTCCTATTAAGGGCAAGTGAATGAGAGAGTGATGTCTTAAAAATACCCACTATATCTTGGAAGAAAAGACCCAAGAGACAGTTGTGTGACCAGCCATCAATTTCTGGACTCAAGAAGATGCTGTTTACACCAGCAGCATATGAATATGCATCTGAATCTGTAACTCCAGCAGTAAGCATCAAAAGGGTTAACTATAATAAAACCCTAGCTTTTCTACTGAGAATCACTGAAGGAGAGAGTTTCACTCTGGCCCATGTAGGGGAGTTCATTTCACTTGGAGGTCTCTTTAAATTCAGGCCGGCATCCTCCCAAGACATGTGGATGTTTTCTCATAGCTTTTTCAAATTAGTGTTAAAAATGCTGTACCTGAAACCGTTTTGATCAACTGATATTTGCTGCATTCCAAAAAAGAGAGTAAGGCCGCATCCTACCAGATCATGGTAAAGTGAGACAGTTTTGCTTTTTTCTCCGTGGTTTGAGCTGCACCCCCTTCATCATTGCTTCAGCTACATGTAGCAGTAAAACAGAGGAGGAGCATAAATTCAGCAGGCAAACAGGGACAAAGGGTCATGGAAGCAGACCTTGGCAGATATGCTGATGCGTGGAGCCTGGTCACTACCTGGGTGGGTAATGCATCACTGCTGCTGCAGGGAGAGAGGCTACCCTCTATTGCAGCTGAAATGGAAACCCCTGCAGTAACAGGGTTTCTTCCAGGGATGGTGGTGGGGGGGAGGTAGATATGGGAGGGTCATTTGTAAGTATTCGCAAATGCATGGGTGGGGGAGGCAGTGCCTCTGCAATTTTTTCACTCAGATGAAGCTAATCCCTAAAATCACCTCCTGATCTCAGCTAGAGACACTAAACTCAGTACTGATCTTCAAATAATTTGCTGCCCTCAGTGGATGAGGTTTGGCCTCCAGAAAGTAGGACCTGTTTTCTCCTTGGGACAGGAAACCCCAGTGTAAGAAGCCAACTCCCTGAAAGAAGCCATTAGCCTGGTCCCTTCCCTCTGACAAAGCAAGTGTCACACTTTGTGTTTTCCCTGGGAAGTATGCTCAAATTGGATACACGTTCAGGGGACAGTGTGTGCCCCTTTGAGGACCTTGACCTTGAATAATAGAGCTGCTTTGGCTCTCAAAACAAGGATTCCTTCTTTTGCCTATGGGTGTTATGACCTTAGAGCTCTTGCATTTATGGGTTCTCAGAAATTAAGCTGATGAGTGCTCTGTCAGCACCACTGTAGGCAAGAAGGTCTGATGGGATGGTGTTGATGTAATTTGTAATCAATCACACATTTGCAAGTGGCTGTGTAGTGTTTACGTGGGTTATGGCACTGAGACACTGCTAGAAAAATCTATCCTTGGGTCTTTCTGGGTGTCTCCACAGCAGTGTCTGTCAGGCAAGCTCATATTGCCCTCCATAGATGCTAAAGGCTAAAACTGAGTGCTGGTTCTGCTTTGCAGGTAGCAGGATCCCAAAAGCTCAGGAAATTGTCTTGAAGGCCTTGATCAATGCTGGTGGGAGTTTTTTGTCTCAAGGTAGTGGAGACTGGAGAACAGAGAAAATGCTATCAGGCAACCAGGTTTGGAGGGGAAGGGATTCAGGGCAATGAAAGACACCCCTGGCTTAGAATGCACCAAGCCTGCAAAGCAGTCCATTGGCTCCTGCAGGGCCATAGCAAGGTCCACTCTGCACCAACACCTTTCTCTTGGAGGCCCTGAGAGCAGATGTGGTTCAAGCTCTCACCCCTGAGTGTTAAACTAGAAAATTACTCCATGCAGCCCAAATCAAAGATAGCTTTATAAGTGGGAAGTATAATTGGGAAGACCCTAGGAGGGCTGTGGCTTCTTCCTCATTTTCCTCTGCTGACACTTTCCAGCGCAGCAAGCATTCATGCAAGAGCTGCCACGTGCCACCTTCCTCCTTCCTTCCCCCACCAGCACGGCAGTTGTGTCCAACATTGTACCTTCCCATAATAGCAGCTATAACCAACCCTGCAAATCAGCTCTGTAATTATGGGGCCCAGTGTGGAGTAACAGGATGAATGTATTGGTCAGCAGCCACTTTGAGGGAAACATGCAGATACACCAAGGGGCCCCCGTAGGTGCTGAAAACAGTTTGTACCAGAATCCAGACTGTCCTAACAGTTTGTCTTAGTGGTGATTTGTGCTTTTGCTGTCTCCAAATGTAGGAGGGCATCATCTCCCTCTGTCTCATTCTCCTCTGTGACAACGTTCTCAAAGGGCAATTGCAACAAACTGCAGTGAGCCATGTCTCTTTGCAAAAAATATTGGAAAATAAAACAACAGATAAGGCTTCAGTTTCCCTCTCTGTCCTCTATGACAGATATTTGCAAAAGTGTCCTGATAAAGGCCCAGGTCTGCTGCAGAGTACTGCTGCTGTGCCTGAGATCCCAAACTTTGTGCTTTTAGGCTTTTAGTCATCGATAAACAGAGCGATTACACGCTCCTTCTGGATGTGCTCCCTCTTCTGCAGTGAAGTTGTTTGTTGCCATGGATATTGCTTTGTCTTGAGAGACACATAACCAAAATGAATTTAAACAGATGTTTATGGGTCAATATTTCCATAGGAGCAAATGTGCAGCTTGAGGCTTCCTGGTATTATTTTACTTGACCCTAATGCAAGGAGAATGAAGCGCCCAGAGGTTCAGCTGGAGAGGTACTGGGTACCCCTTAATTGTAAGGAAAGACAAATAAATTTTGTAAATTATTTTACCCAAACCCAGAAAGGTAAAGGAACTTCTCTGATCTCAGCAGCCAGAAAGATCAGGTAGAAGTTTCTCTATTGTTTCTTCTTGACAATTTGAAACTACTTTTTCTTGCCAGTCCTAATCTTTTTTTTTTTTCAGAAGTGCCTTTCAGTCTGGGGTTTCCAAGATGTGTCATATTGCAGCTCATAAATGGACTTGTGTTCTGAGTGAACAATAGTTGTTACTGTTTAATGCAGAGATTTGATAAAATTTGCTAATGACTGCTGCAGAAAATGGGCAGATCAAGTGAAGAGAAGTTTTCGGTTTCTACCCAGGAGCAAAACTCCCACTCCCTGACTTATGAATTTCATTAGGTGGAACTAATTAAAGGGATGTTTCTTATTACCAAGATGAGAAGCAGTCCAAGAGGAGTCCAGGGAGGTTTGTACTCCACAGCACAACTGCTCCGCTTTTAAATCCTGCGAAAGCGTTGTGTCCTATTTAATTTGACATTCCTTGTGTTTGTTTCTCTTCGTGACTCATAGCACAACACTGGCAGGAGGCCTAGGAAGTAGGTTTTGGGATCTGGCGTGGAGACACTGGTGGATTGTATTCCAAGTGTTGTGCTTACTTTGCACCACCAGCCATGAGAGCATCCAGCAAACTGTGTTCATACTGCCCAGCAAGCTGGTGGCTGCAAAAATCAGATTCACAGCTGCACTGGCAGGTCAAGGCAGGCTTGACTTAGCATTTAATTTGCCACATCTATTAGCCTAGCTTGTTTAATGTGAAACTGTTTTAGTCTGTGAATAAAAAAGCTCTGCAAAAATGCAGTTCTTCTAGCTGTTGCAGTCTGCTTTTAAGCAATGGGTTGATCCCTTCTAGCCTCTCACCCGTCCTCTGACAGCACTACAATCACCAGTCCTGCACAAAAATAGGGTGATTAAGTAGTTGTTGATAAAAATTGCACGAGGGTTCTGATTTCACACTGATGGGAAGTAAACACATTGATTTTCACACTGATGGGGACTTGATGGTGGGGGGGTGGTTTATGGCAGGTGGCAGCAGCTCTGCCTCAGCTCTTCAGCTCTCATTCTCTCTGGTATAGCCCCAGACCTCAGATCTTTGCTCCCTCTGGCTTAAACTAATTAAAAGACAAGGGCATTATGCTGCTCTTGTGGACTCTGAAAGTGAAAGTGCTAGGAATATATCTTGAGAAAGACTGAGTAGCTTATCTAGCATTGCTCTACATTTGGTCTTCTGCAGAATAAAAAACTCACAGCAAAGCAAATAAAGTGCTTGGGAGGGAGCTTTGCATGGACATTTCACTACCAATAAAGCCAGCAAAGCACAAAATACAGCTGAATGGTAGGATATGACAAACCACGCTTCTTTAACACTCTCTGTGGGAGGACCAGAGTCAGGATTTAGGTTGTCTGTCTTTCTTTGCAGATTTCTTCTGAAAGAAGAAATTACTTCTGAAAGAAGACAGATGACTTCTTGCTTGACTATCTTGGTGACGGGATAAGGGTAAGATTTGAGGAATGCACCATGAGAAGCGATCATTTGTGAGCAGAAGAAATAAAAGCATCATTGAAAGATATTTGCCTGTGGTGCCTATCACAGTTGTGGTAGTGGCTTCTTGTGTCACTGAAAATGCCGTGTGCGTGCTTGTACGTGTTCTGCTGGACACAGAGCTAAGACCTCAACTGAATTAAATTTAGTTTAGTTTTGTAAATTTATGGGGAATTTACAAAGTGGTAGGTCAAGGACAAGATGCAACATTCATGCTGCCTTATGAAGAGCAGAACAGCGACATTAATTTTGAGTGATTCTGGATTGATATTTTTAAATATTAACCAGAATTCAGCTAAGCAATGGAGCAAAACAAAAACTGCTCCCTACTGCCTTCCTTGGGACTTGCTTTCTTAAGAAAATAATTTCTCAAAAGCTGTTCTTGCCTTCAGAATGACCATACTAGGATCAACAGGAACAGTACAAGTCCATCTCTTCTTCTACTGAGCAGCATCCAGGGCCATGAAGAAACAGGACTGTGCTTGGTAATCTAAGGCAGCACATGCTAATTTTCTCAGGTGTTCCTAGAAATGTTTGTTTGCATTTTATTTTGCTCTCAGGCACTCAGGAAAAAAATTCAGAGAACAATAAATTCTCCCTGAAATGAAATGCCTTTTATTTTTTTTTACACAAGCTGTAGGTGTAGAAGAGCAGAGTGTTATTTGCTGTTGTGAACTCACACCAGGGCTTCTGTACTCTTCCACAGTTACAGAACTCCTTTATTTAGAGTTACACAGTGAAACATCTCTGGGGCTGCACACATACTGCGATACATGAACAAAAGTTAAATTAATAGAGCCATTAAGGCATTATTTAGGTTTTGGGGGTTTTATGGTTATTGTTGCATCTTGGAAACAAAGAAAAAAAGCCAGCACCTTACCATCAGCCAGCTGGAGATGGGCCAATACCTGGCTACACAAACACACACACACACACACATACATGCTCTATCTCTCTCACACCATCTCCTTCTTTTAAATTCTTGCACAAGATTTTTTTCAAGGCTCCCTAAACATCTGCCTGTCTTCCCTTTTGGAGAGAGGAAATGGAAAACAGGAGCCATGACTGAGGCTGTCAGAAGCAGTTGCAGACCAGCCACAGTGGGCTTTCTGCCCAGGTGATGCAAGAAAACAAGAGCCAGGAATGGCTTCATCTGGTGTCAGAGTGACAGATCCTTTTTGTCCAGGGGAGAGAGGATGGAAAACAAGGGATTATTGGAGACTTCCTCTAACTTTGTGTTTTTATATATATGTTTCAATGGTAAGTGTGGTGAAAGGGCAATCTTATTGTAACTCTTTGGGTTGTAGGGCAGATTGAGCTCTGTATATGTCGTTACTTTGATTTCCATGCAGTCCAAATCAGTTTAGTGCTGGAAAAACATTGTTTTGTCCATGAAAAGTGATCTCTGTCTCCAGCCTGGGCTGTCAGCTCTTTCTCTGCAATAAATGTTCTTCTCCAAGGCTGTAATTTTCTATGAGGAGAAGCTTTAGATAGAGGTCTGATTTATCAATTATCCTGATAAAAATGATGTGGTTTCCCATGGTAAATTGATATTATTTTTAGAATGACATTTTGCTACTCACTGAAATAATAAACACATTACAAACGTCTTAAATTTTTTTTTTAACCTTGTGCACATGAAATCAGTGAGTTATCCAAGTGAGAGGAATTACTTATCTTCTCTCTTAGTCTTCCCTCCTCAAGCACTGCTTCTCCCACAGGGAAAGGTGGTGTGTCAGCAGGACGTGCATTAAAAATGTAAGCGCACTTTCTTCTTGAAATCTTGCAACATGCCAGAAATATCCAAATGGAATAACCCGACTGTGGGGTTAACAACTGCAATCTGTCAAAACATCAACCTAAATCCAGCACTGGTCATTTGACTATGAGAAACATATCCTGATAATAACTTCTGCTTCTCTGCTGAATAGTGTGTTTTGGAAGCGTGTCTGTGAGACCATCTAATGCCCCCTGCATCATTTCCCCCACCTCAGCACTGGGTGGCTACATGGGAGGAACAATAATTAGAATTTCCTCAGCTAGAAGACCCATCCATCTGCAGTCTTGCTGCTCCATCTTAAATAATGCACATGTCCTTATGTGCGTGTAATTTCTGCATGAGCACAGGATCTATAATAGCTAAGCAGTAAGCTCATAAGAAGCTCTGCCTCACCTGAAGGTATAATCCTTTATTTGTAACATCCCAACTAGTTGCCACTGGAAAGGATTATGGCTCCAAGTGAGAAATGGACAGAACCTGCAGAACCTAAGAGGTTAAGAGGTGGATTTTTTTTCCCTCACATTAAAATGTCTCTAAGACACATTTACTGAAAAACAAAGGAGGCACTTTGCAGGTGTGCTTTGCCTGCAGAAATGCTCCTGAGTAAGTTTGCTCCTGGTATGTCTTGCTAATGTCTGCCTGTGTTTTACTTTAGTGCTGAAGAGAAATGGATAAACTATACAAATTGTATGGATAAACTATATGAATTATAATATAGGAAAAATATTAAATAACAAAAAGTACCCATGGTTTAATCCTGTGGAAGTAACAACAATGAATGTTATCTGACATGATTTTACCAGTATAACAAAATGGGGGCATTTCCACTAAAATCTAAACAGACAAAACAGCAAAGACTCCAGATCTGACCAGTATTTAGTACTAGGCAGTGTTGTCTGTCCCCTGCTGAGCCCTGCTGAGAGGCCCAGGCTTGCCCGAGGAGGGGGTGAGGTGTGCCCAGTGGCAGTGAGGCCATGTGTGGCCCCACCTAGCCCTTCTGTGAGGTACAAACCTGCAGACCCAGCCCTGCAGGACTGTACTGGCATTCCTGGTTGTCCCAGGGACCACTGAAGTATCTTTTAGTTTTTCAGGAAAGTGCAGCCTGCTCCAGTGGCCTGGCCTCACTCATATCTCAGATTATAAGTACAGCTTTGTTTGTACTCGTGGCCTGACTCTGTCCTCTCAGTTTGTGCCTGAAGGGTTGGGGTAGAAATAGGATAGGGGGAGATTGCTTGCTAGGACAGGCACCAAAAATAAAAGGCATCTGAGCAACAAGGGGAATCACACAGATGCAGCCTGTGGTTGGCACTTTTATGTGATCTTTTCCCCTTCAGAACATTTGTGGGAGGCTGTTAATATCTAGCCTGTGCAATTGTAACTGTGGAAATGAGGGGTCCTGTGTCCCTGTGCTTGGCACCTGTGGCATGCACTGGGTGCTGGTGCTCTCGTGGAGGGTTTTGCTGCTGAGCTCTGCCTTCCAGCTGCTTAGAGGAGAGAAAAGAGAAGCTTGATGCTTTGAGGTTGGTGCTGCTTGTGTGGCACAAGTGAAGGCACTATATAAGGGCAGGGGACATTTGTCCTAATTTGGAATTGCATTACAGGGCTATTCTGTCTCTCTTCATCCTTGCTCCATCAGGGCTTGCACAGAAATCGCAGGGTGCCCTCGGCAATGAGTGGCTGGGACATGGCCTGTTCTAAAAAGTGCAGTGAAACCTCATCACAAGGCCTGAATTGCCCCAAAATACTCAAGACTGGACAAGCTTCTGCCCAGAGCTCCTCCCATGTTGCTGCACAAAGGGCACACAAAAATTTGCCTGTTCCTCTCTCACTGGGAATGCTACTTGTTGCTGTGAACAACACTGCCAGATTAGGGGTGAAATGTAGTCTCTTCTGCTTTTCATGGCATGGTGGTTTCACTTACAGCTCTGGGACCTGGATGGCCTGGGCATACTGGGAATGTCTGCACCATGAATGCCATGGGGCAGGTCATAAAGCAAATTAGGCCCTTTCCCTCCAAATGTCAAAGTCCAAATTCTTCCTGGAGCTGCTTCATGCTTGTGAAATTAATTTTACCAATCCAAGATGACTCCAGATTAGTTTCTGGTTAAGGAGTCCAGGGAGAAGCAAATCAAGCCAGAAGGGTGACCAGGCCCTCTGCCTGCTAACTCTGAGCCTGGAAGATGATACTACCAAGTGGTGGCTATTTACAGAAGGTTGTGGCTTTGTACAACACCTGTAAAGTCCCCTGAAGCTTGGGAGTGAGGGCAGGGAGGTTTTGCTCCGTGAGTAACTCCTCAGCTCAGCAGAACAGACCAGGCAGTAAAATAATGCTAAATGAAAAATTACAGGGTGAATTTGGCCTCATAATCACACACAGATAATTTGGTGCTTGAACAGAGTCAGCTGAATATAAACAAGTCTACAATGTGCCTCATTAATTGGAGCTATTTTTCTAGCAAGCCCCATGGAAATATGAAGTGGCTTCACTCTGCAATTTGCGACAGAGTTTGCTATTAAACGCGTTCAGTTTAATTGTGGCAATGCGTCTCGTTTTGGAAGCTTTCACAGCCACCATGTAAAAATAGCAGTAGATGGCAGAAGCCAGTTCCCTGGCACAGATGTCCTGATCCATTTGCTGCGTGCTCTTTGAGCAGACAGGTGTGCTGGGTGAACCTGAGCTGCGAAGCACAATAATGCTGATGGCAGTGAGAGGCATTTTGGGACAAGTGGCTTTCCTCTACCAGTGGCACCACACAGGGTAGGATGTCACAGGTTTTGGCTGTCTGAACAGCCTGACCTTCATCCAGCTTTGGCTTTCTATCCGTAATCACAGTGACAGACCTGTACATCTTCACACAGATGCTGGTCATATCTGACTGTTTTATGCTCTCATCCCATGACCTGCCAAAGATGAGATCATTCTGGGCTGCCATACATCAAGTGTTCACATCAGCCTCTTGTTGACTTTGGCCGTATGTTGTCAGAGCAATGAAACAAGAACATTTCTAACCTTGACATGCCAGGGCTTAAGATACCAACATGAAACGTTTTCCCCTAATTGAGGTTATAAAGCCTTCTCTTTGAATGTGTGGTTTGTTTTAATTTGTGTGCTTTAGGTTGAACAGAAACCTGTGACTAAGTGAAGGCCAAAGCTGATTAGGAACCAGGTGAGCATGTCAAGCCCAGAGCTCTTTGTTTCAATGCAGAATACAGCCACTGCATCCATAGCCATAAAAGTCTATTGCCCGACACAACAAAAACTGACTATTCAACTGGTTTGGTTTGCCAATCACACTGCACAGATCTGGGCTTTCAGCAGTCTGAATATCCCAAAAAGGGATCACCCAATCTGTTCAAAGAGCTCTGGAACTGCTGGTAGGTGACACGTGGCCAAAAAGAATTAATGGTAACATGGTCTTGGGAGAATGAAAATCGCTGTCAAATATATATCCAGCACCTCTTTCATCCTTGCAGCCACTGCTGGTGGTGCACAATCACCGTGCTCTGGCTGATGCAGCTTCTGGTTATTATGCAGCCTCTGAGAGATTATGAAGTTGTGGCTTTACTCGCTGCCATGAGGAGGACAGGTCTCGTTCACGGGGGAAGCAGCAGTGCAGAGCTATCTGAAGCAGAAGGTGCCCAGAAGTTTTACCTTCTTACAAGCAGAGTTCACTGATGACCCATGAACTCAGTGCCACGTGCAGCAAGGATCTTCCCCAGCCCATTGTCCAGTTTTGCCACAGTGGGACAGACTCGTCTCTTCACCAAGACCTTCTGACTCCTGTCTCTGTACACGTGAGCAGCCCATTTTGGAGAATGTCAGAGCAATTTCACAGTGCCTATTTTTCAGGGGCACATACTGTGATGACACATGTCACCCAGTGTCATCTGCGGCTGAAAAAATATAGCGTTCAGGAGTAAACACTTGGCAGAAACAACAGCACAGGCTCAAATTTAGACAGCAATAATTTATGCTGTGCAGACCCTGGCTTGCTGGAAGGGGGCACGCTCTCTGGAAGGCAGGCAGGAAAATGTGTTGCTAATTTTACTAGACAACTTCTACCCTCCCCTCCTTTTCCTTTTGTAGTTGCCAGCCTTCCTGGTTATTCTTAAAATAGAAACATCTGACGCCTTGTTTAACTTATTCTGGGGCCTGCAGGGAGGAGGAGGAGGAGGAGGGGATAAATCCCCTCTCCACACTGTGTCCGTCAGACTCTTCTCCGCTGGGAATTGCATCCTGGTTTGCCACCTGCTGCCAGTTTCACACTTCCTCCCCGCTCTCCTTTTCCTGCCCCGACTTTGTGATGGTTTGGGGACTCCCCTGCCATTGTCGCAGTCTCACATCACTCTGTGACTCCTCTCGTGTGGCACTGTGCTGTGCAGGCGTGATGCAGGTGACAACTGGCACATAATGGGGGCACTGCTCTGTGCCACTCAGGCAGGGCACCTACTCCCGCGGCGGGGAGAGAAGCTCGAGATGGAGAAGGGGTATTTCAGTGCGGTTCAAATGAAGCTCTCCTTGAATTTCAATGAGCCCATTATTGTTGCCTGCTTGCTTGCAGTTAATCCCCCCATGGGGTATTAGCTTCAAGAGGGGTGACCCGGTCGTGTTGCTGTGCTACTGAACACACTGAGCTAGCTGTGAGAGGGGCAGATTGTGCCTCCAAACAATTTGAGTGCTTCACAATTCTCATATGATGATCCCCGTGTAATATTGCAGTTCTCCTTATTTCCCCCTCCCATGGGGGATTGCCTTTCCCCCAACTACAGATGAGAAATCCAGTTTGAACTGTGGGGTTTTTTTTCCTGAAGGAAATACACAGAGAAAACCTGCAGGAGGCTCCATGAAACATCCTCATGCAGCAGATTTTTTTGGCCCCTTTCTCTAAGGAAGATGCACACAGTACTCAGAGGCAATGGAGCCTTCAGTGGTGAAAAGCCTGTATGCTCTTTGTGGGCTCAGAGCAGCAGAGCACCTCTCCCCAGAGGAGGCAGGAGTGCAGGTCAGCACAGCAAACGAGTTCCAGCCATAGGACTGGGAGTCCATGCCCACCTTCCCTGTAATCACCTTGCAGCTACATCTGCCCCTTCCCATTTGTCCCAGGGACAACCACAGGACAGTTCTCCAGAGAGGATGCCCTGCTCCCTGTGATCTGGAGGCCTTTCTTTTTTTTTTTTTTTTTTTGGGGAAGGGGTTGTAAAGCAGCCAGGACATCATTGAGTTAAACGCCATCCAAGCCACGTCTCATACAATAATCTAGTCCTTGTTACCCTGCCAGCTCAAAAGTTGTCTCATCTTCTAAAAACTTCAACTACAAAGCAATGAGAAATGTAATGGAGCATGGAAAATACCAATGAGAAATACGTTCAGACGAAAAAAGTAAGAAAACTTCCCTGGGAGAAACCTTTTGAACCCTGGAGGTATAGGAAGTTTCTCTCCTTGACTTCTCACTCTTTTAATTGTTTAACAAGCAGTCCCCACCCTCATGTTTGGTCTCAAGCTGCTCAGACCCTGGAAATGTGGTCTCTTTATGTATGTGGAGTCCCTGTTTGTTTTCTCATAGCTTTGCAGTGGAACAAGATACAAATATTACTATCCAGTGCAATATACAAATTAATATTAATATAGAAATATTAATGGTGTCTCCATTTGGCTAAGAACAACCTCAGTTTTGCAATAAGTAAGCAGGATCTCTACAATCTCAGGAATGCTTGTGCATTGTGATGGAGACCCATAAAGCATTTATATGTGCTAAAGCTGAAATGACCAACAGGCTTCCAACTATTTAAAAACCAAAGTAACATTAGAAATTTCTATTTAGATAGATGTGACAACAGCAGAAGCATGTGAGAGGCCCATCCTAACTTTCCTTCAGGACTGCAAACATAGTTTGGCCATCTGGCACCTGAGACTAGGAAGTTTAAATTGGATTTTAATAATACATTGCACTGTCTGGTACCAAAGGAAACTCACTCTACTTACATCTTGAAAACTGCAGCCTGTGCTGAATCCCAAAGCGTGGAGGAAATCTGCTGTTTGTTTTCAAAAGGGTGTTGAGCACTTCGCTATAAAGAAAAAAAAAACAACCCCACAATAAAAGTAAATGACTTGAGCTTGTCATTTCTGTTTTACAAAGGAAGTGGCAATTGGGTGACAGGTGTGTAAATTCCCCAGCAATACTGCTGAACACAAAGCACACACCGATTTGAGTCTGTTCTTGGAAATCCTTTACCAACCCACCTCCTAGAAGGAAATGATCACACTAAACCCATGATTTCTTCATGGGCTCTGAAAAGTTGGGGTTTCTTTCCTTGTTTGTTTCTCTAGAGAAACTGAAAGGAGATTGAAAACCTAATGATGGCTCTTAAAACAAACTGATTTAAAATTAGAGACTAATGCAAGAGACAGGAGAGATGAATGATGGTAGTTAGCAAGGTTTGACACTGCTTCCAAACTTGGTATTCCAGCTTTAAACAGCTGTAAATAATTTCCCCCTCTGACCTAGGCAAAGCATTATTGGTGGGTCCCAGTGCAGCTTGGCTCCCTTTCACTCCTTCCTGCTATCACCTGTGTAAAGGCTTCAGTTCCTAAATAGCTGGGGTAAATTATTAATCACATGTGCTCTTCAACCAGCTGCCACCTGGTTTTCACCTTCCAAACTGGAACCAGCCCAATTTTTTCCTTCAGGATGAAAAATACATCTGGATGCAGGCATGTGGGTTTCTCTGCATCTTTCATACTGTCTTTGCTAAAGAAGGCTAGAAAAATGTTTCTGTCCATCTCTGCCCGCCTGTGTCCTCTGCACCTCTGTTCTTGTTGCATCTTCAATTGCAAAGACAGCAGTGATGCACATTATTTTTAGGAAGTCTCACCAGAGCTCCTTGCAAGGGCAGGAGCTCTACCTGGCCACCACCACCTCGTGTGACAAGTGATCCTCAAAGAGTGTTTTGAGACAAGGGGTACCTGGTCTGAAATCTGAGCCAAAAAACAGATCTGCCTAACAGGAGGGATGGAGGTGGATGGACTCTGATATAAGGGCCATGTTTTCTGAGCACAGAGGTGGCTCCAGGTGACCATTCCCAACCCAGATGTAGAGCAAATCCTATCTTCACTGGTCTGCAGACTTTGCCCCTGGATGTGTGCTGAGAAGTGATGAAATGCAGCAATTTTATTAGCTGCACAATAAAAACCTTTTAATGGGGAAAATCATTGCCCAAAAGGTCTGCAGCTGAGTTGGAGAGACCTCAACACTTGTTTTATCCCTGCCTGGGGAGCCTCAGCCCTACTCTGCACTGTCAGATTTGGCATCACCAAACTCTTGGTGCATCTGGTCTGTAGTTGAATCAGCCAGCCTTCGTGCTGCCAGGCAAGAACTTCAGACTCATTGTTGACACTATGGGACATTACAATCCTCCCCAGCTTTACATTCCAGGAGAGGTGAACCAATTATCTGCTTCCCTGGAGATTGCCCACTGCTTTTCTTTGTCCTGCTAACAGCCCTTCTTCTCCACCAGCAGTTATCTTCTGGAGGTGGTCCATCTGCTATCTATTGAGCATGCAGCTGCAGCAAGCTGCATCTGCAGCACACCTGAAGGTAGGGATGGAGCACTTCTACCACATTTCTAAGACTGGCATTCTGGTTCCATTGAACCCAGACTGTGGCTTCATGCAGTGACCTCTCTGAAGTGCTGCCTTTCCCAGGACATGCACCTGCTCTGCAGGGGGAAGGGTCTCTGGTCCATCTTCTGCACAAGGGCAACATCTTTCCTGGCAGGTGTCTGCCCCCCTGTCATCAGTGGGAACTGCCAGTGGTGGAGAAACCACAGCTTTCTTGCTCTTCTCCAGTGTTTCCTTATATTCACTTTTAAAAGCCTTCTGTTCCCTGTGGTCTAATTTCTCACTTTTACCATTAAGTAATTTCCTACTAGACCTGACTACCCTTCTCTGACTGCCCTTTTGGCCCGTCTTACAGCTTGTCTTTGCAGTACTCTTGCCCACATTGTGCGGATCAGTCCCACTGATGGTTTTGAGAGAAGACCATCAAGAGGAGCAGTGCAGAATTACCTTGTGTTTCCACACTGGGACACATGTTCATACATCCAGTACAAGACTTACCTTTTTTACAGCAACGAGATATTCTTGAGTTGTGTTCAGCCCGTAGCCCACTTCCCCAAAACTCCTCCTGACCTGATAATTCCCTGGTGTGATTGTGCAAAGGTGTTTTTTTGCTGTGCAATGCAGAATTTTGTATTTGACCAGTCCAATGTGAGTCAGGATATTTCTTAAATTGTTTTTTTTTTTTAATTCTTAGTCTATGCATTAACCCACATGCTTCTTCTAGCTTCACATGTCACTAGCAAAAATACCTTCTTTTCTATTCCCAGATTGTTACTGAAAATGTGGCGTGCCATCAGACCTTTGCCTGAGCATCCTTTCAGCCTGTGGGATGAGACTATGGCACTGAGAGCTGCTCTCCAGCTGTGATTTCCCAGACACTTTTGCAACCACCCCAAATAATTTAATCTACACAATACTTTCCCAAATGTGAAAAGTTAAGATATGTGACATTTACTGATTCTCCCACTAACTTGTCATGAAAAAAACATTTAGATTGGTCTGACAGAACTTGATACAATTAGATCTGTTTGATGCATGCTGGCTGTTAGTAATCTCCTTGTTTTCTTCCAAGTACTTACAAAATTGTGTGTGATTTGTTCCAGGAGGGTTTATGGAAGTGACATTGAGCTGTTATTAGCTACCAGAGTTAATGCTGGAGTCCTGAAGTCCATGGTACCCTGCCTCTGTCAGGAGTACTATGGCAAAGACATGTTTTAGGTCCTGGATATTTTGAATTTTCTGTGGATTGCAAAATTATAGGACTAAAGCAAGTATCTTTCCTATCCATGCAGAAATGTGCCATAAGTATTTTGCAGGCAGAATAGGAATGTTCAATAGGAAATGCTAGAGCAGCCCTGGAAGCTGTGGCAAAGCTGAACTCACCTCCTGCTTTGGTGGAACTAAGCCCTGACTTGCTCACAGTGGGGCTCATTGGAGTCACATGCAAGAGGAATAGGATGCCAGGCTTCTTGGAAGGCAGGCAGGGGCATGTTGGGTGCCCTGGGGGTTAAACAGCAACTGGAAGTTTCTGTTCAGTCTGACGGATTCTGGGTGCCCAGGGCCATGGGTCTGGGGTCAGGCTCAGACATTTTCTTGCCTACCTTACACACAGTTGTCATGAACTCCGAAGGGACTGCAGCTGTTCACAAAAAAGGAGGGCAGATATGGGCTTTGAGAGAGAAAAAAAACCTTTATGTCTGAATAAATATTGCAAATGGAGGATCCATGGGCCTTTTCAGGTATGTAGGCAAAGAGGAATGTCATGGCTGACTCCAGCACAGCTGGATGCACTGAGGGGTACCCCAACTTCACCCCAACAGCTTGGTCTGGAAAAAAGTAGTCCTCCCATAAGTACTACCTCCACTATTTCCCTTATTGCTGACCTAAGAATATGTTTCAGGTCCTTAAATGTGGCAGGAAATAACCTGGATGAGTAAATTTTTCCCCAGCTCTGATGAGCATGTTGCTCCTTTGCAGCACTCACAAACACCCTGTGTGGATGAGCTTTTCATTCCTGATGTTTTCCCACACCAAGCCTAGACATCCATACTTTTAAAAAAATTTTATTCTATGGCATGGTATGTTTGTTCCTACAGATTTTTCTCGGAGGATCACTGCATGAATACCATGAAAGGGTCTGTGCAATCCAGCCATGACAGGTGCCTTCAGCTGCTGCTGAAACTAAGCAAGCCATCCAAAAATAAGTAAAACTTCCAAGTTCCAGGGCAAATCTAGTTTATTGGGATTTATTAAAGCCATGAAAGAGGAGCAGGCTGGCTGGAGCTGAATCCCCATCCGGCTCCTGTCTTGTGGCAGGATGGACTGGGCTCTGCCCTTCCCACACGAGCACAAGGGGAGCTGCCTCCTGCAGTGGGAACCCTGTGGCTGGTGGTTTCAGAGGAATATCTGGTTTCTGATGTGCCAGATGCCAGGTTCTGACAAGCCAGGCAACAACCTCAGCATACATCTTCTGGTTAGGATCTGGGGGACGTGGAGAGATCATGCCTGAACTATGAAAACAGTTCTGTTCTCACGTCAGAGGTTCCAGTACACCAGCATGTAGGAGTGCTCATTCCCTTTAAACAGAGCGGGTTTTTATCAAAATTAAAAAAAAAAAAGAAAAGGGGAGGAAAAAAATAAAGGCAAGTGAGCCACAGTTTTGCTTCTATGATTGCTTAAACCACTCAATCTGAAGCCAAGGTGCTGAATTTCCAAACACTCTTCATAGGTAATTTTCCTTCCCCTTCTCACATCCTCAAGAAAAGTCTGATTTTCATAACCACTATATTTGGGGGTTTTCTTGCTCTCTCTATAATTTTTTTTTACCATGTAAGGTATTTTAGATCAGACTTATAAAAAACACTAAGGAATATGGTTGTGTTAATCCAAAAGTTATTATTCTTATGGGATAATTTGACTAATGAAAGTTTAATTGTACTTCAGAGAACTGTATGCCATTTTGATGCATTATTTTTGTACCTCATAGCGTATGCTATTAAAAATTTGCAGCTGATACAGAGTGATATGGGAGGATTCCAGCTGGATTCAGATGATTTAATCAGATTATTTTGGCTTTGAAATCTCTTCATTGGTTAGTTATAAAATTTCCTATTAATTTTAGGGCATTCCTTCTTACTTTTGAGGGCTCTAACAGAATTATCTTGAAACCTCAGAAATTATTTGAGAAAGAAGAGGTATTTAATGTTCTCTTTCTTACTCCGTTTTCCTCTAGTAATTTTTTTTCTGACATTTCACCTTGTGTAACTTTGGGATGGGTGTCGAATAGTTTCTGAAAGTATGCGGGTGCACTTTATTTTAAAGGCTGTTGTCTGCATATCCAAAATCTCCTGCCTTTACAGATTTGAAAGTCTTAAATCCATTTTTATACACAGTCCTTTCTACAGTTTTGAAATTTGGAAGTTTCTTGTTTGAATAAAAGACATGCGGCTGCGAGAGCCTGTAAAACATCAGTTACAAATTCTTAATCTTAACAGCTACTGGGTGGGCAACGCTTGAGTGGAAGAGAAAAGCGACTTCTATAGCTGGGTACCACAAGCAGAAGGAGGAATAAATAACTGCAGCCCAACTGACTTCACACTGCATGATAAAAATGCCCACCAGAAGGACATCAGATAGCAGAGCCCTCTGCCTAGCGAGGTGATTATGATCCAAACAGGAGATGGCTTCAAGGCAAGCTGAGATAGATCTCCTGAAGTACAGCTTTGGCAGCCTGGTGGCACGGGAGGAAGGGGAGGGTCTGAGGGCCCCAGCCTGGTGTCTGGTGATCTGCTTCCCTTCCCAGCTCTTCTCCACTGCCTTCAGCCTCTCCTGTTCCCAGGGGACACACGGGCAGGAGGCTGGCAGGGCGCCCACTGCATTTCACAGGAAGGAACCGCGGCCAAGATAACCACCTAAAAAACCCAAAATCAACCCTGTTTTGGACATGGGACAGACGGATGCACCAAATAAGGACAGCCAGGCTCTGATTTCCAAGGGTTTGAGCTTATCTGAGCCTGCTTGCTCACTTCTTATCGAGTGGGGATGTATCTGGTGCCTGTGCTGGTGCCGGTCCTGGCTGGGTTTTTTTCAGCTTCTCATCACAGAAAAAAGGGAATTTCTGCTCTGTTTAAAGAGCAGGGGTGGGAAGAAAACCCCACTGACAGCGTATGCCTTATGACAGCACTAGCACATTCATTGTGAAAGTGATGGGCAGCTAATGATGTCAGCGTAGGAAAAAACCCAAAGCATGTTTGTTTTCTTTCTTCTCTCAAAAGCTCTGGCCTGAGAAGGGGCTGCAGAAACAATCACTGCCTGGGAAATCAGGGCAGTATTAAAAAAAAAAAAAAAAAGA
>VXAX01005995.1:201678-269719 GCA_013399835.1 Leptocoma aspasia | reverse complement strand
AGAGGTGGGGGAGAAAGGAGGATATATAAGTAGTGCCAGCTGGATGTGAAATCAATCTGGCATTTCAAAATAATGAAAATATTTCTTTCCCATTCATTTGGTCTGGCATGTAACATCAGTGCTGTTGCCACATCGTTATTCAGAGTTAGCATGCTGGAAAGGAGACACCAGCAGAGACCAAATTGCTGCTCAACCCCCCCAGAACAGGACACTATTATGGGACAGTGCTGCAGATACAACACCACATGGAAGGATGCTCCAAGCAGGAACACTCCCCAGATCCAGGGCAGCAGATGAAAAGGGGTCCTCAGAAAAAACCTTTGCAATTTGCAGGAGCAGCCACTGAAAAAAGAGAGGGGCAGCTGCAGCTGAGATAGAAGAGGGCTGATGGCAGTGGAACAAGCTTTTCTATGTATAACCTTGCATTATTTGAGCCAGGCCTCATTCATTCAGTAGGCATTTTAAGTCTGAGCTTCCTATACACAGAAGATGATAAAAATCTCCCCAAAATGTACAGCACAGCCTTGTGTCAGGCTCTGTTGGCTGTTCTGAGTATCCCAATTTGCAACACGAGGATTCAACTTCTTCAGTCTTCTCTAGATGACCCTTGTTCCAAGCCACCTCTCTTGGAGTTATGCTGCCACTGGTAAGTGCTGTCAAAACAACAAGGAAAAGCAACTTTCACTTCCCTGTGCTATGGACACACACAGTGGCTCCCCTTTTCTTCAGCCAAGTCTGGGAGCTGTGTTAACAAAGAGCCATTCCAGTGAAGGATGCACCTTGTTGAGCAAGTAAACCTGGAAGTGGAGCAGGGAGATACACTCCATGCTTTGCTTTAATGCCTTCTTGGGGCTGCTCTGTGGTTAAGATGAGCCAGAGATGCTGGAGAGCCAGAAAAGCCAGAAATCTGGGGGAGCACAGGAGTGCAGGCGGTTCTCTTGCTAGGACAGGTGTCACAGAGCTGTTCAGGAGGAGGTGGCACTTCCCCATCTGGGGAGAGGCCATGTGCTCAGCCCCTTGGACCCTCCCTCCACCCCTGGTCTGGGGCTGACATTGTCACTGCTTTTTGTAAAACAAGACATGCCAAAATCTGTGTGTCACACATTCCAGTTTTCAACTCGAATGGACTTGCAAGGGAAGACTTCAGACCTACCTGGACAAGCAACAGAGGGACACTGGTGAAGAAGAAGGGCCAAAAACAAATTGGGAAAAGCAAAGGAGTCTCCATGGATTGATTTAAAAAGAAAGTTGCTGTAAATCAAGCTGAGTTAGACCCTGCAAGCACAGCAAGAAGCTATGTTCTTTCTGTGGTATAAACAGAAAGCAGACAAGAGGTGAGCAATGAGGCAGTGAGGAAAGAGGCAGGAGATGTTCAGATAGTGCATCAAGTTAAAAACCCACCATCATTCCATTTTCTATAAGCAGATGTTAAATAACCAGGTAAGATGTTAAATTCCCAGGTAAAACCAGGGAAGCTCTTATGAATTAGGGCCTGAAAATTTAAGGGGTGACACCATGGGTAAAAACAAAGCCAGCCAGGGCACCTTACCACAGAGATAAGATCATCTCCCTGCCAGAACCCATAAAGTCTCATTCACTTTTTTTTTTTTTTTTTTTGATTTTAAAGATTTTAAAGATTAACTGAACATTAACTACTTTTTCTTTAAACCTACTCAGTCAGAGGTGCTAACCCAGATTTAGAAAACAGGAAATTATTCCTAGCCTGTTGATCACTGTGTCCTGGATGCTAGGGAAGGCCCAGAACAAAATTTGAAGGGCAAATAAAAATTAAGAGGATGTTCAGTGTGAAAAAAACCCTCCACCCATTAAATTCAGACTAGGTTTAGCAGGGGTAGCTCAAGCCAGACTAGTCTGAATGATAAACAATAGATGGGTAGATAATTGGTAGAGAATTCATTTTCTACACAGGAGAGATTAAATAGAACCAATACAGCTGAATTTCAAGAGATAATTTTGATGTGTAGATACCTGGAAAATTATCAGGGGAGCTAAAGAAGACAGGCATTAGTGTAAGAATTGTGAGATAAGTAAAGGTATGGCTCACAGTGAGAAACAACTTTTGTGTTTTAGGGGAGCATCAAGCTGTAGGGAACCTGCCAGTGGCATTCCTTACACATTGGTCCTGGACTTGTTTTTCTGAAATACTTACAGGACTGCTTTTGGCACAGACAAGTGGGAGCACCCTGGTGAACCCTTCTTTATCGCACTGTCACGACAGAGCAGGTTGAGGGCAGTTTTGGTGAAGACCTGTCTGAGTTTGTAGAGCAGGTTAGTATATGCAGGATGAGACAGGGTAACACAGAACTGCAAAGTGATGCACAAAGGAAATTTTGTGCTATGCTCTGGGAAATGTGTCCATTGAAAGGCATCTGGCCTGGACAGACCTGAGCACTGGACTTGACTATGGAGAACAAATGCAAGGTGGCTGTGAAAATGCAAAGCAGACTTAACAGGTACAAAAGCTAGCATGGAGGAAGGACATAATGAGCCCTAACAAAGATGCTGGCAAGCCTTGACTTACACAACTCACTTTCAGGAGAGAGATATTTTACTGAAATGAAGTGCAGATAAGGATATAAAACTGGGCTAACAGGAGAAAAATTACCTAATTGATGAAAGGTAAATAAAATATTTGGCTTGTTTTCCTTAGCAAAACTGGGGCTGTGAATAGTTATGGTTGCTCTCTATTGAAATGCAGGTAAGCCCAAAGGAGGAATACAAATTATTTAAGCTGGGTAGATGGTTGACACAAAAGCAAATGTGTCTGAAGTGTCTGCTGTTAGTTAAGGCTGGAAATGAGAGGATGCCTCCAGCTTGAGAGCAGTGAGGCTCTGGGACAGCTTCACCCTTCAGACAGAAGCAAATGCCCAACTGTCATGAAGATGGATTTTGAGGAGGGTGAGAAAGAACTGTAAGCAGGGGGCAAGACTTGAAGTTATACATTTAATTCCCACCCTATTTACTTCTGTTTGAGTAGCCAGCAATCCCTTGATGAGCCTTGCAGTGGACTCTGTTTGTTCTGTGCTATATCAATGTTTATCCCATTTGCAGCAGAAAATGCAAAACTGGGAAATGGGAATTTCAGTGGGAGTCAGAACGTGGCGGTGACCTCACTCACAAGCTTTGAAGGGCAGAACTGCCTCTGGGTTCCAGCAGAATATTCTTCGGTCATCTTCCATTCATTTTTTGGAATGAGAGCTAAGTAACTCCTGGCCTGTTCCATAATGGAGAGACTAGCCTCTCTACGAGGTAAAGACATTTCCTTTCTTCGCTTGAAACATCATGAACTTTCAAACTTGGCAAGGCTCTTTTGCATTCGATCTAATAATAAACCCGAACCATCCATTGCATGAAAGTAATGAGTCTGAACTTGCCTGAACTTGCCTCAGGGAGCTGAGATCCAAAGCTCTGTCATTCCCTCAAAAGCCTTTCTCCCTTTTGCAAGGACAGGATGTTGTTGTGACAAGGCATCCTTGCTGTTTGCTCAGCCTCTCTCCCTCGTGATGAAATCCCTCTATAGCGACTCTGGAGGTCCTACTGCAGCTCTGATTTTTGGGCATACAAAGTGCTGCCCAACTAATCTCCGCTCTTTTCTATGAGTGATTTATGGAGGCTTGAAGGACATTGAGACTCAGCACATTCTCTGTTTTCCAAATGTTGGTGCAATGAGAGGGGCACTTTTCCTGCCAGTGGGAACCTGAAAGACCTGATGGACTTTTCTGGCAGGACTCAATGTCAGTGAAAGGGGCGCCAAGGCGCCTGCGGAGCAAGCGGAAGTACAAATGTGTGTTAGCTTTGATTTCCACTGGGAATGACAGAAAAAAATATTTTGACTTCATTTTACAGTTCAGTTTCTTGTTAGCACAAAGTGAATGCTCAGCCAGTGATCAGAAATGCCCTTGCTTAATTTGCATCGGTTCCTGTCCAGTTATTAGGCACAATTGGCATGAGAAGAACAAACAAACAACCTCCACATTGAAGAGCGAGTTAAATACTCCTTTTCTCATCAACTTTTTTGTTGTGGTACAGTTCTTTTTTTAAAAAGAGAATGAGTTTGCTCTGGGAAGGGAGGAGGGCAGTCTGCAATGTTTGTTCTGGGTATCTAAATTTAAATTACTAACTTAAGCACATAATCTCCCTAGGCTGCCTCTAAAAACCAGTGGAGAGGGAAGGGCTTCTCTAATGAGCAGTTCAAAGGCTCTTGCTTTAGCGAGCAATATTTTATTACCATGCCATACAGTGTTATAGGTGTTTAGGGTTTTATTTTGCCTTCTTGCATGCTTCTGTTCTCCAGTAGGATGTGAAAAGCAAAGCCAAGAAGTTCTTTGTATACGTGGATTTGTTACCATATCTTCTTATATTTCATTATGCAAATCACAAAATTACTAGAGCACAAGGGAATGAATTAGGTGATTTCCTTCCCCCTTGTATAAAACAAACATTCCACTCTGATGTGGAGTTTGAAGCTCAGCAATTTTTACCTATGTGGGAATGGAGATTGCTGGTGGAATCCCTTATACTTGATTCTGGAAAGTGAATTTGGACTCATACAGGCCTGACCCAAATCTCATGGAAATCAGGAAGCCCATGATTTAGCAACTGTTATGCTAAATTACTCCCAAATCCATTTAGTCCATCATCCTATTTAGTGCAGAGGAGATCACCAGCAGATGCTTTTGGTGAATACTGGAATGGGTTTGCAACTGGCAGGCTGGGACATTTGGTCACATCCTAATCCTCCACAGACAGCAGGCAGCTGAATCAGCTCTGACACATGGATATTGGTTTCCCTTCTGTGTGTTTTCTTAGCATTAACCATTAAAAATAAAAAATTTCTTGCTGCCCATATAATAGGGAGAAGCTGTAGCTACAATATCTTGCTTTAAGATATGCAGCATTCTTATACAAAAATCAAAGAGAAAAGGTTTAGATGAAATGACTGAGAGTACTCAGAGAGCAGTTACCAGTGAACACTGTCAAATGGGAAAGATTTATTGAGTTGGCTCCCATGGGATATCCCTAGGCCTGGGTTCAGGCCTATTCAGTATTTTCATTAATAATTTGGATGAAAGGGTAGAGAGCCCTTTTGTTAGAGTCTCAGCTAGGAGCGAGAGATACCAGGGAGGAGGGGATTAGTGCTCGGGAGATCTCAATAATTAGAGGAATGGTCTGGAAAGAAACAGGATGCAATTTAGTGAAGACAAGCACAAATCTGCATCTATGTTGAAATAAACAGCTCCACAGGCACAGGGTGGGAGCGAGTAGCCAGGCAAAGCTCTGCTGCAAAGGAGGTTCTGATGGAGCAATGACTCAGCTGTGGAAGGAAGGAAGGAACATTGGGCTGGGTTGGACAGATGGAGATGTCGCACGTTAGGCACAGGGGATAAGCCCTTCAGCTGGATCACTGGGACTGGTTTCTGGCATTACACCTTGGGAAAGGCGTGACTGCAAGTCCCAAGGAGAGCAAGGTCCAGAGACGAGAATTAAAGGCTTTGTATTTAGCCTAGGGTAAGCAAAGCTGAAAGGAGACACAATAACAGTCTTCAAGAGCCGTCAGTCTGCCAAAAGGAGGAAGGTGGTGAGCTGTTCTGTGTCCAGAAATTATCCTCTGTGGTTTAACCACGGTTTTCTGTGGTTAGAAAAAAAAAGAGAGAACGAGAGAGAAATTGAGATGGTAGATAAGTTGACTTTACTGCTTTACTTATGAAGTGCCTTGGGGCATAAAGCACATGATCAAACATAGTTGAGTTACTGTAGCTTAATGAGTTATTGCCTGCTGGCTGAACCATACTAATTAACCATGTGTGTGCTCAGCCTGCCTCGATTGCCAGATGAAATGGCCTCACTTAAATATTTGGGTTTTATTTTGCAGGAGGCAACCCAAATGCTTATGTAGGGTCAATGATTACAGCACAGGTGATGGAGGGGTGACTTCTAGGGAATGGAAACTTGTTCTTTATTGCTCAACAATAACACTGGCACTGTTATATCAGGGAATAATGAAATGGGGCTGACAAGGGAGGAGGAGCAGAAAACAGACCTAAATACATAAATATGTTACCTCACAGGCTTATGTCAGTAGAAAGGGGCTCTATACAAGTGTATTGGAAATGTAATAACACTGAATTTTATAAAGGATCTCAGTGGGTTTTTGTTTGGGAAAGCTTGTAATGTGGTGATTCTTAAAATATAGCATTAAGAACTCTATAGAGCACTGCACAAATTTCTCTTACAACTGCACATGCACTTGCTTTAAGAGTATCTCTTTTTTTAGTGTTTTCCAGTAAATTATTATTTTTGGCTCACACCCACACAGTCCTCTCCAATTGTTGCTCTTTGCCATCAGTAGTGGCTGTTGTAGTTTCTGCATTCAATGAGGTGCCCTCTTCCTCTTACTCTGATAAGTAGTAGCTGTTGAAGTGGAGCCTTCCCGGTTCTAAGTGTGGAGTGTGCTCCAGGTTCCTGCTTTCTCTGCCTGCCTTGCCACCTTCCTCCCTCCCTTCCTCTTTTTTCTCCTTTGTGGTTGTTTTTCCACTGTTGTCACAGTTTGAATTATGTGGCTGAGGATGAACATTTGGATGTTGCAATTGCTGGGAAGTTTTTTGTTCACAGCAGTGCATCTGTCTGTGTTGTCCTAATGAAGCAACTTATCCTTTTGCTTCCAGCGTGCCATCTAGGCAGGCAGCAGACTTGGCAAGTTTGCTTTGCAGACAAGACACGCTTGACAAGTGCTATGTGAAATGGAACCAGAGGCTTCTACTTTGCTAGTTTGTTGCTATTTTATGTCATCACACAAATTAGCCCGGAAGGGGACCTGAGGAAGTTATCTGGTTCCTTTCTGTGATCAGGGCAGGATCAAATACATCCCTGCCCTTTTTGGCTGATGTTTACTTAACTTGTTTTTGAAGTCCTGCATTGCTACAAACTCCCAGCTCCCTGGACAAACTTCCTCTGTACTTTCCTGCATTTGACCACTCCATCTGATCCGAAATACATAGCTGAGGATAAGTTAACACACAATTAAGCCTAAACCAGCCAAACCACATTCATTTGCTGCTGTGATCCTTTCAATTTTCTGTAGGAAAGAGAAATGCTAGAAATCTTCATAGAGATTATTTGATAATATAACTGTTCTGTAATGTAATTTAATCTAAAGATGATTGTTTTCCCTTCAGGAGACAGATTTTTGCATTGAGAGAAAAACTACAACCAAGGGCTATTACAATAGTAGTGCTTACACTGCATTTCTGTAATGCCTGCAACAAGGAAACAACTTTTCACAGCTGTGTTTTATATGTGTATAAGGAGGGATATTATGTAGCTGTTAGTATAAGGCTTTCTTCCTTTCCCAGAGACATACCGTAGGATGAGGTTGTGCGATTTGGTTGGAGCTGAAATTGAGTTCAGGTCTGGGGAGCCTGTCTACTGTAGCACAGAAATAATTAGCATCTGCATGAAGTTTTTACCCAGATGTGGAAAGCCTCTGACCAATCTGAGACAGGGTTTGTTTTATCTCTAGTTTCACTGCAAGGAAATTTTATCTTAGAACATTACTTTTGCAGGGTCCCTTCAGTACTGCTAATCCCCCTTGGTATTACCAAGGAAATATCAGACCATAACTATTCCATGGAGATCTGAAGTGAAATCGTCATGCAAGAAGAATGTGAGAACTGCTGAGCAGACTGTATTTCCTGTTATCTGAGAACAACTGTGCATCCACAAGTAGCTGAAAATTGTGATGCTTCTATGATTCTGTCACGTCCTTCAGCAGATACATTTTGCACAGGCCCTTGTACAAAGAGAGAGATTAAAGAACAAGTGAAACGTTTTCTCCCCTGCATGTGGAAGAAAATATATGCTGCTTAAAATGAGGGGTGATGCTGAAAAAATGATGCTTGAACTAGGAGGTCATCTTAAAACAGATGAAAGAAAGTTATTTCTTACACAATGAGCTGTGGACTTCTGGGATTTATTAATGCAGAGGGCAGTGGGTACTGGTACTGCCAGCTAGTTCAAGAAGCTGTAAATTCATGGACAACAGGTCCATAAAGGCAAAAAGCAGGGTTGTACTCACTCAACTCCCTATGCAGCATGTCCTGCCACCACCAACAGAGGCAGGATGTTGGGCAAGGATGTGGGCCATCAATCTTGCCAGAGCAGCATGAGTTTGATACTCATATGCCTCTCCTCCCCATCCTATCTGCCCTGCCTGCGACTCCAGAGCCAAAACCACTATCACAAGGGTAAAAAGGCTCTTTGCTGGGCTTGCAATATCCTACAAAACTGGAACTAGCTTATGGGAAAATGAATAATTGGGGTCCTTGGCATAAGGGAAAGGTGATCTGTATCCAGGTTAGACCTCTACCCCCCTTATCCAACAATAGTTCTAGAGGAAGGTTAGTGGTAGCAAAACAGACTAGGAACACCTAATTATTCCTCAAAACCTGCTGAGTTTTGCATCTGGATTCCTCGTATCTTCTGCTCCAGGAAAGAAGAGGAGGCACAGACTATTGGACACACGTATGGTCTATTTTTGCTTTCACTACATTTGGTGAGGGTTGGAAATGTGATGTATTTTCCACAGCATCAAATAATTCTCAGTAGTGTCACAAATAGCAATGTTTCAGCTCTCTGAGGGATTTTGGACAAGAGTGAAAGACCCTTGAAATTGATATCAATAATTCTGCTATTCAAGCTGAAGGCAAAACTCCAACAGCTGTCAGGGGTGTGTGTGGTTTTTTATACCCCGTCTAGCCTCAAGGAGGCAAGACCATCATAATTAGCTGCTAATTGAGAAGCGTGCATCTGAAAAGCACAATTTCAGAGAACAAAGAGCCGGAGAGACCCATTTCCAGGGCTAATTAGAATTAATTCATTGCTATAAGTAGAAGGTCTCCCACAGTCCTGGGACTCTCTCTTGCCCTCTCCTGAAACACTAGTCTAAACACATGCATACCAATCATAGAAGGCTCAGCATGACTTGTGCAGCTCTTGTGCAACACAGAAATATCACTGCTTGTTAAAAATTAGTCTAATTTTCTTTTTCTTTCTTTCTTTCTTTTTTTTTTTTTGTAGCCCTGGGCTATGTCTCCCCTCTGCTTTGCTACCTGCCCTTCCTTCCTTTTCTGAATGTACCAACGAACAAAATGACAATGTCAGCACTTTTCCCACTACTGCATGAACAGGGCTTTTAGAGAAAAAATGTCTACAAAACCAGGCCTCACTGTCTGTGGCACCCTCCTGAAGATGCCTCCAACAGGGCTATCTTCATGCATGTCTCCGAGCTGCTGGAGTCCATTTGTTTTTCCCCCAACAAGTCCACAATAGCTGTTTTTGCACTTTATCTGGGGCTCCAATAGTCCTTCAGGTGGTGAGGACATGGGCTGCAGTTTTCAGTCTTCGTGTGGTCTCTTAAAAGCCTTTAAGAGCTAATTTTTGTCTTTAAGTCCTGAAGTTTTTTTTAAAAAACACCTACACAGTAAATATCTCAGTAGCAGGTCAACCTACAATATTTCTATTTCACTTGAGATCATCATATCTCTCTTAAATGTATTTAGTGCCAGCATCTCATTGCTGAGCGACTCAGTAGTCACTGCAAGGGCGCTCCAGTGAGAAAATGAACGAGACCATTCCCTTATGATAGCCAGTTTTGGTTGTCCAATATAAGGTCCTTTTAAGATAAGTTTGATTTTTTTTGGAAAATGTTGAACACCTATCTTTGGAAGACAGAAATTACTTCAAATTGCTTCAAGTTATGGGTGTAAGAAGAGCAAGATAATAATTGATTTGGAGAAATGCAAAGTAACACATTGTCATTAGTGAAGATCTTGTTATATAGAGGAAGTGTCCTGCTGAATTTTGCTGTGCTGGCCTCCCTGTGTAAGGATGTCTAGCAAACCTTAGAAGCCTCTCAGTTTAATCATAGGTGTTGGAAGCTGATGCTCCTAAAGCAGACAAATGGCTTAACCTGCAGGAAAGAGGAGTCTGTACTGCTTAGTAGGTGTGAGGTGTCTCATTTATGATCCAAATATAGATGCGTTTCCATATCTTTACTTAGCCACTACTGAAAATCTGGTGTGTGATACCTCAGCAAGCCTGTGCTGGGGCAAATGTGAACAGCACACTGCTGAGATTGAGAGACTCTGAGTTCTTTGAATACCTTTAAATTTCCTTTTGAAGGAAACCGATCTTATAAAAGAAAATTTCCAAAGGATTTTCTTCCTGCCAGTGCTCATCTGAACCACTACAGTGCAAGAGCAACCTTTCAATTCTTTTTTCTCTGTAGTTTTGGAATGTTCTTCTTTCTGTGTGGCATATCTTGCATGTTATTACACATTTCCCACATGCTCATTTTGGTGAGGGACAGTATCTACTGCTGTCATGAATGAGGCCAAAAGGCCAAAAGCCTTACCTTGGCTTTGTATCCCACTGCTGAGAGGAGATGCAGCTGCCACAGTCTGTGCCTTCATTAAGGCTTCAGCTGGCACCAAGCCCAAACCATAATCCCTGTGCTCCCCTTCTCATCTCACCAGGGCCCTGGGGCCCCTTCTACATAGGGACATCAGCCTGAGAGCTGGCACTTCACATTCCCATCTGACCGCAAGGACCAGACCTGCCCCCTCAGACTTCCCCATGGCTCAGAGCCCTTCTTTGCCAGGAGCCCACTACAGGTTTGCAGACAGCCTGAGGCTTCTGGTGCCTTATGCTGGGTATAAGCAACTTGGTAGGCAAAGAGTTGGTTTGTAGAGGGCTGCCAAACACAGCAATGCTCCTCAAAAGACAAAATTAACACCCTTCCCCTGCCCTTCACACAGCCACCACTCCTGCCCTGCCACCCCACACTGCTATGGGCAGTCTGCCTCACACTTGTGCTGCTGCCACAGACCCAGATGTTCCTCACCACTGGAACCTCCTTGCACTTTCTGGGAGGCTTGGAGGCTTTCATCAATTTCCTTTGCCAAACATCTGGATTCCCTGTGGGGTCTTCAGTAACTTTACACTGCTCCAGTCCTGCAGGCAGACAAGATGCCTTGACAAGTTCCCAAGTAGTTCGCTTTTGCCGAAAACCAGAATTTCCTTCCCTTACACATCTGATTCCGGCTGCATTGCCTGCAATTGTACTTTCAGCTGCTGCTTGCAACACTAAGAAACAGTCACAGTGGGACTAGTGGTTTTCCATTAGATCCCAGTGGCTCATATTTGCTGAATTTGTTTGTATCTGCAGTGGCTCACATTTCTTATGTTAGGTCAACAGAGCTGGGTAAGGTTGTATAGAAGTCTAATTGTAAAGACTTCAAAGTTATTTTTATTTGACATCTCACTGATCTAGCCTGTAGCAGAGCAACCAGATGACTACAGAGCCAACTGCTTTTTGGGCACTGTTCTTCTCCTGACCTTAGGTCTCTTTCTCTTGAAGGCATGAAGCATGGTATCAGATGAAAACTCCTTTCATGGGTCATAAAAGTTTCTCTAACACATTGTCCCCCTGCTCCCCCTAATTCTGAGTTTAAATGGGCGTGTTTGGCTTAGAAATGGAACCAGAGATACTGGAACACCTTTACAATAGTGCTGGGACTGCTCTGTACCTAAATGATACCACATGTTGGCCTGCTTCTAGTGGTGTTTACTGTGTAACCACATCAGCTCAGTAGGAATCTGTCTGGAAAAACAGTCAGGGTGTAAATTAATATCTGAAAAGAGCCTCTCTGAGTAAGCTCTTAAAATGCTGCCAAGGGGCCATCTTTGATGACTTTGTTTCCAAACCATCCAACCTGCAGAATTGGTTATGACCTGTAAAGGAAGAAGACTGCCCCAAATTGCACTCAGGAGATGTCTTTGCCCATCATTCTTTGGTCTCTGTGCAATGATGATCATCAGTCCTGGGGAGAGTGCCCACACAGAATTCCAGATAGCACTTTACTGTGACATTGCATGGAAGGGGACTATGACCCGCAACCAGATAGAAACTGAAATTTATCAAATGGCTCTAAGCCTTGTATCTAAACCCCATGTGTGATATGTAGAAGTGCCCATAGATTTCAGTGCTTGCATGATTGTGCTTTCCTGTCAGACAGTCAAAGTCCTTACACCCAGCCTGGAAACCTGAGGCGGCAATGACAAAACTCCTGTTGCTCATTTTGGACAGAGGCATAAATCTCGTGAAGTCCTTACAGCCACACACTTGGGGAGCATGGCTGGTACCTCACTTATGTTTTATCTCATAACTACTACAATTTTAAGATGTCTAAGTTTAAACAGAAATTTTCTTGTACTGTTCCCTAAACATTTCTTCTTGAAGTCTGTTATTTACTCTCACTATGGGGCTCAAAATTTCCCAGAATCTGAAAATTGTTTGATTCAATCCCACAGCTGCCATCTCAACAAACACGTAAATAAAACAAAGATCCTGTGAATGGGGATCTCAAGCAGTTGTGGAGAGGATTGGGGATTAGTGAAAGATGATTCTGCCATTGTTCTCCTCATTGATAAAAGACGGACCACTGCTATTTTGAATAATGTCATTACCACACAAGCCTCAAGCAACTTAACAGATCCTGTGTGATCGAGAGGAGCCACTTCTGGATGTTGAAAACGTTCCTATGAAGTTACTCCATTTCAAGTGCTTAAAAATAAGGACCAAAGTGAGTGAAGCAGCATCTCTCCTTCCTCTTTTTAACTGAAAAAAAATTGCTTTCTGATGAATCCACTTTATTTTTCTTCCGAAAATTTCCTTTCCCCAGCTGTATCTCTTATGTGCCTGAGCTCCTTCCCATCTCTGTTACAGACCCATGGTGTGCTTTGATGGTACATCACTCCTGCCTGATCAGTCATTCCCACCCTCCCAAGCCCGAAAGAGCAGGATAAAATTCAAAAGCAGCCCTGCTATCCCTCCCACAGCAGCTTTCCATCCAATGCTTGTTCATGACCTGAACCTGGCATCCAGGCTGATTCATGTTTGTAACAACAAAAGCAGCCAAGCAAATCGGTTGAGGTCACAAAAAACTCAAGATGGCTTTACCAGGTGTATTTAGAAATGTCCACGTATTTTACTCTGAACATCAGCTCCTCTGTTGAGTATCACTGCATATTCAGAAGGAATCCAAAAGAAAACACGTATAAAGGAGTGGCACACTTGTGTAATGTGTGAGTGTCCTCCTAGTACAGAGGTTGTACCTTAGAGGGTGAAAAGAAGGTGCCTGGTGACTCAAAAGAGTCCTCTGTAAATCCAAAGGGGATTTAAACTTGGGATTTAAAAGCAGCTCATCTCTGTGGGATATCTGAACAAATCTTAACACAAACCTTACTAACCAGAATTTTCAGGAGTTCCTAAGCTCCCAACTGCAGAGCCCCAAAGCCTCTTGCAGGATTGTATCAGGGTCATGTGTGCAACACACTCTGAGTAGGGCTGGTCCCATGTGAGCTCTGACCAAACGCTGCTGCGGAAGCCTGCAGGATGAATGTGCAGGATGAGCACCCATCCATCCCTCTGAGGCTGAGGGGATGGCTCCTGGCTTAGAGATGTAGCAGCCTCTGTCTGGGTGGTGGGCACTTATCTCAGGTGGGAAAGAAGGAAGAAACATTTACACAGTTAAGCTGGAGCAGTGAAGGGTGAGAGGCAGCCAAGGGCTTATGAGGTTGTGCTGCCCTGCATACAATACCCTGGCAAGTTAAACATTGCACTGAGAGAGCTCCCATGAAGATGCCCAATCTCCTTCCCAGCTTCATAATGTGACTATGGCCTCCCTGTGCTGCTTTAGACATCAAACAGGCCTTTAAAACCATTGTGTGGACCCCGTACCATGTCACACACAGTGTGAGTTGCCCTTTGGGGGAAAGACTCTGGGGAATTTTTAGGTCCATTCATGTCAGATGAAAAATGGTCATCTTAGACATAATTTATCTTCCTTTTCTCCCTCCCAAAAAGCAAGTGTCTAAGCAAGCCAGCCAGAGGCAAAGGCTGTGATTTTCCTTGTGTTCATCTAGCTAGGACCTCCTGTCCTTTCCCTCATGTCTTTCAGGAAAAAAAAAATAAAGTACTGCTTCTGGTTGTTTGGCAGCTGCTCACAAGCTTACATGAGAAGGAAAGAGTGATGTGCTGGGGAAATCTGATTCCCAGCATGACAAGGACCTGCAAGCAAAAAAAGAACTGCTGAATATGTACAGAAGAGCTAAACAGTCACCAATGGTCCTCTAAACTGCCAAGGAAAGGGTTTGTTATCCTTTAAGTATACAGCATGGGTAGTTGGGTGAAATTAAGAAAGGGAAGCTATAGACCTAGAAGTCAGGAAGCTTTTATTAGAATGTGCTTCCTAATAGCACCCTGGGAGAAGAGCAAAAGCTGTGTGACTTCAAAAATTTAAAACTGGTTAAGTTTTAAAAATTTAAAAAAAGCTTAAAAACAAAAGCCATGAAGAGGAAGCAGAGTTAATAAATAAAGCAGAGTCAATAATCCTGCTTGGGGATGGGGTGAACTGTTGGCCTCGTGTCATGTGTGTTTTCCATTCCCCACTTCTGGGATACTAAAAAAAAGTCTGACCCAATCCAGGGATTACACAAAGAATGTGCTCCAACAAAGGGAAATGCATGGCCTTTCTACTCACCCTCCAGTGGCATTTGGGACCAGAAGAGGGGTTGGTCTGAATAGTCAGGATTACATTCCTGGCTGTGTCTAGCAAATGCTATGTGGATTGAGAGAAAAAAAATATACATGTGTTCTGTCACTGGAATATTTTCTCTGTGTTGTCTTGTAATGCAGGTGTCAAAAGGAGACAGTGATGGCCACTGAAGCCATTCCTGCTTAACAGTGTCTGAGATGTTGTTTCTTCCTTTGTCTGCCTGAGAATGGGCTAGTCCCAAACTCAACTCAGCAATTAGGATATTAATAGTCCTATTACTCCAAGCCGTCCAGTTTGCTTTAAAATTCATGGTGCAGTTAGCTGAGGTTTGTTCATAACAGGAAAAGTACGGAGATGCAGGAAGACTGAGTCAGAACAGAGCTTTGAAATGCATCAAGCAACCATTTAATTAAAGAAGGGAGCTCTAATATTGTGTTCCAAATGATTACTTATTTATATACTCCTCAAATAGTGCTATTTTTAGATGAGATTTTGAAGGGAAGACAATTTATATTTTTATATGCAGACAGTCTTAAAATTAAATGAGCTGCCAGTACAGCACTGCCCTGGAGGAGTAGGAGAAGAAAAATCTCTGTGTCAGTCCTTCTGGTTCTTCTGCTGCCTCTCAGCACCATGACTGCTAGAGATCAAAACAGGCATCTCAAGATACACAGGCTTGTCAGCTCCTCCCAGCAGTCCTCCTGGGGCAGGTCATTGCCTGGAACTGTTGAGACATGGGTTTGGAGGTGCCTGGAGGCAGGTGCCAGTAAGTCCAGGGAGATGGTCAGGTAGAAATGTAGGGAGGACAGGGGACTGTGCCTCCTGATGAGGAAGAAGGGTTCTAAACTTTTAAATTGTGGACTTCCTGGGGTGACACAGGGTTTTCATTTTACAAAACTGAAACTAAATTGGCAAAGCCCCGGTTCAGGCAATGACCTTCATCCTTCACTCATATGATATTTGCTGATTGCACCAGTGTGGAGTGTGAAGATCAGCAGGGCATCATTTTATGACCATTTTTCACTGGTCTGAACAACCGTGCAAGTTGCAAGGAAAGAAAATATTGGCTCCAACAGATGTTTGAAAACTAAAGTTTTTCTTAGCATTGGAACTGAGAAAGGCCTGTGTGAGAAGGAATAAATGTTTGCTGAGTTCCTAAATAAATCTGAGCCCAGCTTGAGAGACTGAAAGGCCAGTGGCTTCTTTTAGTTCTCTAACAAATGGCTGCACCCAAGTGCACTGAAGTCAGAGAGGGATTCTCATTGACATCAAAGGACATTGAATTGGACCCCATGAAGGACTGTCTCTGCCAGAGACCAGAAGAAATAATAGCATGTGATGTATGTGACCAACTGCCCCTGACCAACCGCTTGGATTCCAGGCATTAAACACTGCAAACAGTGAACTCACAAACAATTTATGAAAATGTGCCAAAAAATTCAAAGAAAAATATGTACGGAAACTGCAATGTGTTTGTGGGTATTTTGTGAGCAGAAAAATAATATATTTGTGGAATAAATCAGTCCCTGAGAAGTGTTCTCTCAGCTCAGAATAGCGTGCAGTCAAGTCAGCTAATCGAACTCAAGCTTCTTTTCTCTTGCCAAAGGAAGTGGGCAAGTACAGAGACATGGATGTAATGAGTTTGGGTTTGCTTTTAAAACATGAGGTGCCAATTACATCTCATTTTAATAGCTCTTATCATTTGAAAAATAATTTTTTGCTCCTATCCAAATGCTTTAGCTTATTCTCTCGTGAATGCTGACAAGATTTGGTCTGGTGTTTATCCATATCAGACACTGCAAAGCTCATCCAGTCCTTTATCCCGTTCTGATTAGATTACTGTAATGTCCTGTCTCGAGGTTCCTCTAGCAGGGGATACCACCACCCCTGTGAGAGCATTACACACAGGAGGAAATCCAGTGCTTTTTATTCCAACTGCATTGTGCCTTTCACTGGCTATAAACAAAAAGGATTAACTAAAAATGGGAATATCTGCAGGTGGAACCCAGATCAATTAGGAAATGGGGTAAAACCAAGAGCAGGCACATCTCTGATGTGAGCAATAGCTGTGCAGAGGCAGCACGATAAGGGAAGAAGGCCCAAGATCAAACCTTTGGCTCACCTTTGGTTCTTTCTAGATAAATGTGTTCAGGGTGCTGGGGGACTGGTCTGTGGCTCCCTTTTGGGCTGTCTCAGGGAATCGAAAGGACTCATTTATCTCTTCCCTGAGAGGATTTGCTCTTGGTGACATTGGTCACCAGAGGTGGGATTGTCCATGCCCTACAACACAGGGTGGTGGCTTCTGATGGTGGTTGAAGAGTCTCTAAGGAGCTCTGTGGGTCCTTAAAATTATCTGCACACAGGCAGTCCACACCTCCACTAAGCCATGCAGGGTCAGAGACAAAGGAGCAAAGGGGTTTTGGCTGCACAGGTCTGGAGAGAGCCCTCAAGGTTTTTCAGGTGAGGGATCAGACACTTAGACACAGGAAGCATTGAGAAAGACAGGGCTCAAGGATAAACTTCTCAGTCATCTGTGCATGTTGGCAGCTGCCGCAGGTGCTTGGTTGTAGGCTTGAGTATGAGGGCTACTGTTGTGTTCATTTAAAACTGAATTTTAGTTTGGCTTCTAAGGTAGGAGAAAAACAAGAGCCACACTGCTCCCAGCATTGTTCCACTGCAGACCGAGCTCTGAAAGCTGCAGTTCTTCTTTCTGGAGGGTGGTTATAAATACAGATGGTCATAAATGCCCTCAGACACCAACCAACACTCAGTCCCAAAAAGGAAGCGCCTCCTTCTGTCTGGTTATCTTTCTATCTGGTATAAAGTGCTCTACAAACCTTCCCAGATACATTCTCAGAAAGACTGTTTTGTGTCAGGGCACTGAAACATGCTGGGTGACTTTTTCAAGGTCACACAGGAAACCAGTGCGGCACAGACGGCAAGTGGTTTAAACCCCCGAAGATAACTCGTCTCCTTGCTTCCCCAGAGAGTCCCTGTCACTGAGCATCAGTCTTTGGCCCTCTTTGTCTTTCAGCTCTTCAACTGACTGCTGTTGCTCCCTGCATGATCAAAATCCTGTTTGATATGGCTCTCTTGCTGCTGGTGTTATTTATAGCAGCTCTTACCTTCGACCAGACTGGGCATCTCTTTTTGTTTAAGCATGTTCAGCTCCCGATGCTGCTTCAAGGGCTGTGAATGTCTTTTGTGCAGCAGGTGCTGCTCAAAATTAATTGTTTGTCTTGATATAATATTATCACTCATCTATGGATTTTCAAGTGTGCCAGTTGTTCCATTAGGGCTGCCACTTTCTAAATCCTTTTGGAGAACAACATATTTTACTTCTCTCATAGCCAGTGGTTCTTTGCTCTTTGCTCCCCACAATACAAAATGTTTTCTGAGTGTCTTACGGAGCAAATCCTCACCCTTTTTCTCTGTCACAGACAACAGGCTACTGAGTGGGGCTCTGAGGCTCATTAGAGTTCATATCATCACTTGTTTAAGTGTTTGGGTTTTTTTTCACTTACCATGTCAAATGTGCTTAGTGTGTGGAGTTGGCTTGCTACGGTGGGGGGTGTCTGCAAGCTTTGCCATGCTTCTGCTGATGGCAGGCAAAAAACTGCCTGGAGGGGCCTCTGGAAAGAAATAGCTGGCCTGCCTGCAGTGCTGGCGGTTTTCACATCTCCACTGAGCCTGGGGATGGCCTCTGCACAGCAAGGTGAGCACCTCTTACCCACCTCTCTGGAGATGCTGCAGAGAAATGGGGAGGCAGCCCAGTCTGGCTGTGACCCCACTAAGGGCCTTTCTGCACAAGGCAGAACTGTTGCAGCAAACATTTGGCCTGAGACCTTGGCTTGGCAGCATTACAGGAGCAGATTTACTGGTGGGGATTAAGTGAGCCTTTGTCATTCCTCTCCATTAACACCATCCAGCACATGGGTGGTGTCACAGGATGACATGTGAAGCTCTGCAGCTGTATCCAGCTTTGACATCCTGCTCACGTAGTTCTCCAGAAGCCACCCTGGCCACTCAGTCATGAATTCAAGTTCTTCAATCCAGCCTGACTGAGAATGGTGTAGATACAGATAGAAAAAACTGCATATTGTCTCAAAAGAGCTCTAAACATGACAAAAGTTTGGTTAGTCTGCCCTGCAAGGACTGTCCTGTGAATCACGGTCTCCCACTTTTTAGCTAATACTTTGTATGATGTTGTCTCAGTTTTCTTCCCTCAGGTCCCTGGACTTCCAGTGCAGTGGGAAGTGCTTTTAGTCCTGCATTGGTGACAAGACCTGCCTTTTACAATTGCTTCCTGCTTCTGGGGACTACTAAGTTATTTTTCAAAGGGTATATCATAGTAGGTTTGGTGGTCTCCAAAGCAGATTTGGAGTAGTCTTGGCTTTGCTGTACCCTGGGGTTTGCACTACAGGCAAGCCAAAGGTAGAGGGGACATATGTGATACTTTAACATAATTACACAATATAAAATCAGACCCAATAAGGTAAGAAATAATGTAGATTAAAATGGTGTAAACTAATATCTCTGTCCCTTTTCTTCTTGCATCGTTGGGGATCTATTTGGCTTCTCGTGTCTTGAGCTTAAGCATGCACCTAAAATTGCCTGGGTGAAGTCTCCCTCAAATTCTGTGTTTGTCTTGTAGTGCCCCAGGATGCTGGTTCCCTCTAGGTCCCTTTGGCTCTAGTTATGGAGAAATATGAAGAAAAAATAATTTTCCCTTGTGCCCTCCTGCTTGCCACTTCTAGTTGGAATCCTTTAAGCTGATTTCTAATGATGAGCAGACCTTTTTCTGATGATGATTAATACTTCCTTAGCTTTCAGCATTTGGGTTCTCAAAGTCCAAGCAAGAGTCCATTTCCCAAAGCACTACACCCATTCACCTGGACAGGATAGTGGGAGTTAGCTGTGAGGGTGAGCAGGATTTGTTTGGGGTTTTGTTCAATTTCTTTTTTCCAGGGATTTAGTTGGTTCTTGTTTATTTGTTTGTTTACTGGTTACTCTCTCTGCTCTACCCCTCACTTTCAAAAGCTTTGCTATACTCCTTCTCATTGTCATTACTCTGGGAGTCACTGCTGCTTTGTCAGCTTCTGCCTGAGGCTGAGGTGGCTTCCAGGGGTTTCCCTGAAGCTTTCTTTTGCCTTCAGCAAGGATAAAGCTGGGCAGAAGGCTCTGTGTTCAATGGCCTCAAGAAGCAGACATGCAATTCCCTCATTGCAAATGAAGTTTTCATGTTTTTCCTTTGCTGATCCAGAGTATTCTCTCTCCTCTGCCAGAAAGAAATCACCGTCCACTGCCAAGGGTAGATTATCTAGTTCAGCAGTGTGTTTACCATTTTCTTCCTGCCTTTCCTTTGCTTTACCTGAGGGAAAAGAGCTCATTAGCTTTATAAGAGCTCAAACAAGACATGTCTCACACACAGGCAGCAGGTTAGAATTATTTGGTGAGCAGAGCTCTGGCCCTTTGCTTAAAGACTGCAGCAGCTCAGTGGGCTGCCTCAGCTGTGCTCTCATCTTGGCTCGTGATGGACTTGTGAGAGAAGAGAAATAATTCAGTGCCAGTGACAAAGAACATCAAATATTTCATGTCAAAAGCACCTAATGTCATTGTTCTGCAGGGCAGTCAGCTCTTCCCCTGAAATGGAACCCTTCTTCTCAAGCTGTCACCTGCATAGTTGAGCTGGTAACCGAGAGGGCTGTGGCTCTGCTCAGCAGCAGCACTTTTACACAGCTGCAACTGGGATGACCAGGTAGGAATTCTGGTTTCTAGCTCTGTGAACAGAGAACAGAGAATCTGCTGATCTGCTCTACAGCAGGCATGGGAGCCAGCTGGGTTTTTTGGGGGAGTATTTCTGGGATATTTTTTTTGTGGTTTTGTTTGTTTGTTTGTTTGCTTGAAAGAAATCTCCAGCAGAACAAAATGCTTTGAGTTCTGGGAAGGATTTTTGTGGGGTTTTTTATTAAATCCAGAGGCTACTGGAATTTTTTTTTTTTTTTTGTCATTACAGGCCACAAAGTTGCATTTTCTCCACATTACTAAAGCAAGCAGTAAATCCAAAGGCAGCCACTGATGTGCAAACACTAGAGCTAATGGCAGACAGGAAAACAAGCTGTTGTGATAGAAGGTAAACACAGGGAAAAGAAAGGAAGAGAAAAACCTAAATTAATGAGATGATGATGATACACACAAAAAAACCCCTCAAATTACAAATCCTGGCAAGGAGAGCTTCCCCCTTTTTATTGGGTTTTGATGCTAAGGATCTCATAATTATCTGCTGAGGTAACCACACCATATATAGTATATTCATTGTATATACATTATATATGTATATGAAGTATAAATCATTGGATTTCTTCTAACAACATTTACGTTTCTTGGTTTTATAGTGACCTAATGATGGGAAGATGGAATTAAAAAGACTAAGGCTTAAACTCACTCAGGTCACATCAGAAGCCAGAGATGAGAGATTTCCCACATCCTGAAATAGTTTAATTATCTCTCCTCTCAATTGCAGAGCCCCAAGTTTCATAAATACAGATGGAGAATTTTCACTTGTGTTTTTATATAAGAAAACACTTGTGCAAATTGTAAGTGCTCGGAGAGACCCTGAACACTAGCTCCTATGTTAGTGTTGTTGGAGGAGAGGTGGCCAAATAGCAGATGGGATATTAAGAAGTCAAGGGTATAGTTTTGGGCTCTGCCACAATTTTGCCCTGAGCCTCTCAACAAACCTTATCACCTTTTGGTTTAGTACTTTTCATCTGCTAAAACACATGAGACAACTTACCTTGTTCTTCTGGAGTGTTGAGAAAATTGATCAGTACCTATTTTAAGTGTGCTTGGAACAGGTGATGCTGAGTTTTGTTAAACGGCTACCAGAGATGAGAAATTGAGACAGGAATCACATAAACTGTAGCCACCCATTTGTATTTTTATTGATTTCATTTTTCATTTCTAGACCAATTTATTCTAAAAGGTCTTGGAACAGAAACAAACCTTTACATGGTTCTGTCCCAGGAGATCACAGACCAGAGTTATATATATAGATTGCACAATATTACATCTCCCTGTACCCTTGCCTGGCTCATGTCTTTAGACCTCCAGTGCTACAAACAAATTGCTGCTGTTGCCTTTGCACAGAGCCAATTGTCTGCCATCATCCTGTCAGGCACTTACACTTATTTCTCCTAATATAATTTATATTAAGCCAATTTATATTACACAGTGAGTGCTTGATGGAGAAGGTACCCACAGGAGGCTTATGTGCTGCTTTCCCTCAATGATATTTAGCTGATCTACTGACAGGTATTATCTCTTCCCATAGGCTTTTCCTCATTTACATCCTTAGAGCATCCAAGCTGCAAGAACACTCCAGGGAAAAACCCTGTTTTTCAGGAATTACCTTGCTGTCCTCTATGTGGGATACAGGATAAGTGCCTCTCACCAGGCCCTCTGGGAGCCCCAGGTGGTGCACTTTGATTTTCTCCCTTGGTCTCAGATCAGTCCCTGCCCAGATACGTTTGTGTTTCTATTTACTTTAGATCCGGTTTGTTTGCTTCTCCTTCTGTATTGAAGTTTTCTCCAGGAAACATGCAAATTGCCTAGCTTCTGGAGGTGCCTTCCTTCCACCACTTTACAGCAATGGACCCAGCTTCAATTAGCATCTTTTCCTGTGTGAGTTAGTTGCTGTTTGCATCACTGGAATTTTTGCCATATTACACTGGTGGAAAATTAATCTGATGACAGCTCCACCAAATCCTGTTAAGTTACTTTTGCTGTAATTCAGCTTCCTCAGCTATTTTTCATGTCTTTTCATCTTATAGATCTGTATAGTGCTCTGCTTGTTGGGTGCTCTGGGAGTACCAGGAAATAAGCTAGCAGACAACCCAAAAATAGATATAAGCAGCTTCAGCTCATCTGAAGGGGTTGGGAAGGAATATATAACATGTCCATTTCTTTTACTTGAGAGAGAAGCAGGGACAGGTGTTGATATCTGGTGTCTAACAGGGAGGGGCAGAGGAGGCATTAAACCCCTCTTTCTCTTTTTGTCCCCTGTTGAATCTATGCCATGCTTTCATATAAACTCCCATTCACAGAAACATTTTGCCAGGTAAACCTACAAAATCCTTATAGAGCAAAGGTGACGAATAATTGTTCGTTTTTTGCTGTTGTTTAGGAGACGAACACTCTCTTCTTCTGCCCTGCCCCTCTGCAGAAGGGTCAGTTGAAGTGACCACTGAAAGGCACTGCCCATCAAACCATCTGTGGGAAGTTTGGTGGACTGGATGCAATGTCCCCACTTGCTGCAGGCAGCAGCGTGCCTCAGGCAGCCCAGGCAGAAAGTTCACCCATTTCTCTCTCTTTTGACCTATTTTATGAATAACATTTTGTGCTTCCCTTTATTGTTCTCTACTGGGTCAGTAGCAGGACAGCCTCGGAGCACTGTGCTCTCAGATCCCATGGGCAGGCACAAGCCCACCAGTGCTGGACTCCCTGCTGGATCCCACGGCACTTCACTGGTCTCCACAGCCATCAGAGTAAGTCCTCATGTTTGCAAATCTGCTTTCCAGAAGACAGCTTGCACTGCACAGTGAGGGGTAGAGAATGCCCTGTGAAGTCTAGGGCAGCACTTAAGCCAGAGATGTGACCTTTTTTTTTTTTTTTTTTTTTTCCAGTGGCTTTGATTTTTTGCCCTGTAGAGTTTTCAAGGCTTTGGCTCCCAACCTTACTAAAGTAATTATGTGACTTTGTAAAAACAATTCATTTTTCAACACTTCTCCAGCGCTGCCAGCTTTTCAATGGCTTTATAGAAAATATTGCGTTATTTGGTGCTTTGCCTGAACTTACATGTGCTTAATCAAAGAAGCTCATCCCTCTCTGTAGAATAAATCCCCAGCACCATCCCTGAGTCTGAAGCTTTGAGCCTGCAGCCGCAGCAGGCACACGGTGCCCCGCCTGCACCTCTCACCGGCTCCATCCCTGCAAGGTGTAGCCCCCACAACACGATCCAAGCCAGGGACGCAGCCTGAGCCGTAGCATTACACAACAATTTTCATTGTAGTTGTCTGCAGGACTCCTGCGAATTAGCACAATGAGACATTTACCAGCACAATGCGACATTTACTGGAGCGGCCGTGGGGTGCGAGCCGTCCCCCCTCCATGCACGTTAGCTCCAGCTGGCATGGCACGTGCTCCCCTATCACAAAACACAGTCTTGTAGCTGCTCATACCACTTAGGAGCTGGAAAAAGAAAAAAAAAGTTCAGCAAAGGAAAAATTAAGCCTTTCAAAAGAAAGCAAATAATTTGAATGAAAGTATTTCAAGGAAATTATTTTATCACTCGGAAATTTTATCCATCCTTTAAAAAAAAAAATAAACAACAACCTCAGTAACTACTTTTTCAGGCTACGTTTTGCAGGCAGCTTTTATCTGCAGAAAGGATTAGCTTGTCCGTGGATGGAACGTGCTGCACACACCCTGTTCCCATGCAGATTCATGCGGCAGGGAGCTGTATTTCCAGCTCAGCTCTAGGACGTGTTTTCTGTTGCTAAATCAGATGACTGCAAATACCATTAGAGCAGTTTATCGTTGGAATCTGCAGGAACGTACTGTACCCAAAAGGAAAGTGTTCATTGACAGGGGAAGTGCAAGATCTGTGATCCTTGTAATTATGCAGATGATCCTCTCCAGAGGGCTGTGGTATGTGAGCAGGTCCACAATGATGGCTTTTGGCTGCAACACTTTAATAGTCCACTGAAATCCAGCTGTTCCTGCTCTCCAGTCCACTTGGCTGCAGCCCTGACTGGCACATCAGCGTGAATGGTTTTGTCTCTCACCGGGGACATGCAAAACACAGTCATCCAAGGGGGTCCTTGAATTTAAAGTGCTGCTTTTCCAGGCAGTTTGTGCTGTTGCTCTGCTGGGTCCTAGCAGAAGTTTGCACCTTGCAGCTTCCTGGTAGTGGAGACATTGGACACACAGAGAGAGAGAAGATTTTTGGAGTGAAATGCCAGCACAGGCTGGCAGTATGCAGGTCAGTCACTTCCTCCAAAAGTCTCCAGTTAAAGCATGGTTTAGGGAAGGATCCCTTGAAATTAATGCCTAGGTAAAAAGAAAACCTCCTCATCCCATGGCAATGTTTCTGCTCCATGTGCAACCTGGTGTAAGAGCTGCACATTTCCCAGCATGAAGCCAAACACATTCAGGGCCTGAAACCTCGGAAGGCTGCGTGCAAGAAAATCACCTGGTGGAATTTACAATTATAATTTCTTGAAAAGCATTGCAGAAAGCAAAAAGATTTGGGAAACAAAAGAGGTTCCCCTCAAGGGTTTGAAAGCTGTAGTAATGACGAGCAAAACAGATTGTGCAAGATTGTGTACAAAATTGTGCAAAATTGTGAATGAAAAATTGTGTAAGCCTTGCTGCCGGTTGGTTCCCAGCCTTGCCAGGTGAAAGCCATACTCCTCCCACAAACACTCTATTCCCATAAAACCATGGCCTCACCAGAGAAGGCAAAGCTTCTTAAGGTTGGAGGGCTGTAAACTTCTGGTGACCCCAGGGAGGCTTTTCAGTGGGGAATATGATCCCTGTTGATCTTGAGGAAACCGTAGCTGTTTCTAACCTCTGATGGTGTATCAGGGAGTTTAAAGAAACATCCAGCTGGGTTATGCCTCTCTGCATTCAGAAAATGATCCTGCCATCCCCCACTCATCCCAGGGTAGGACCTGGTTGTGCTGTATCCATTTGAAGCAAGACTCAGCACCTTCACTGTAAAACTTTACCCTCCAGTGGCCAGAACAGGTTGGGAGTAAGGAAATGCTGTTCCAGCTTTCCTGATAAGGACCCAGAGGAAGCAGAGAAAAAGTGTTTTTGCACAAGGCCATAAAGGACAAGTGTTTCCAATCTGGGAAACCAGCCTGAATCTCTTGACTCTTAGCGCTCTCTCCTTTTTGGCAGTAACCTAACACACTTTTTCCATCTCTGGGACTGCCTATCTCCAGGGCAGAGGACAGCCAAGCTGACGCAGAAAGAAGCTTTGGTGGCTGCATCTTGGAAGAGGTCATCAGATTTTTTATATGACTTAACGCAGCTGGCTGCAGTGCGGAAACTGCAATGACTTTAGGCCTGAAGTTTTGATGTGAAATGGCCTGAACTAGCTTTTGGTAAAATACTGTGTACCCAAAACCTTCATTAATTTCAGTGCAGATTGTCTGAGCCTGATGTGAGTTCACCTATGCTGGTCACTCCAGAAAAAAAGATTATAGTGAGTGAAAATGAGAATTTCAATAATCAGGCACAGACAAGAGTGCTGTCAGGTAGCATTAAAGGGAGCCAGAAAACAGAGAAAAAAATCTTTCTGCACTTCTGAGTCTCAGAGAAAGAACGAGATATGTCCCGTTCCCACAGAATATTATAAAATTGCAACAGGCAGCTTTGAGGTGAGAATGAAGGCTTTTCTGCAAAAGCATGGCTGGAAGACAAATTGCTGAAGGGTTAGGTGAATATTCAGAGCAGAAACCAGGATTTATTGGCAGGACACAGCCTCTGCATATTTGTCTTCCAACAGTCTATTGACACAGGGAAAGGCTGAGCTGAGCTAAATTGGTGTTGGAAGCCTATGAGATGAAGAGCTGTCCATCCAGAAACATCCCAGAGAGAGGCAATCCTATAGGAATGCATTTAATGAGGATGATAGGTTTTCTTATATGGGAGCAGGGGGTGCTTCCACAGGCACACCATAAAACGGAGGAAGGTGCAGCAGCACAAGGAAGCCTGGGTGAGTTGGCAGCACCCATGCTTCCCTGCTCACCTGACCCATCTGCAAAGGTGTGGGGCTGGGGAGAGAGCCTGAGGGAACCCCATGCATGGAGACAGTGGGGTCACCTCAGGTAAGGGAGAGGAATGTTTCCAGTGGTTATCACCGTGCTTTGGGGAAGGAGGAGCAGGTCACTGTGGTGATCATCAGAAAAGCAGCTTTACATCTCTTGCCTGGTTGTCACCTTTAGTGGGAAAACAGTGCTGGCTGCTAATAAACATTTCATGTTTGTGAATTGGTTTTTTGGCTGCTCCAAGCTTCCTCCCAAGTCCAGTGTCAGCTGGTCATCCACCCTTCCAGCTGCGTCAGCTGGGGGCCAGGACAGCCTTTGAATTTCTCTCCCCCCTGTGCAACACCTGCATTTTCCCTGCTTTGCAGCTATGGCTCAGAGCAGCCGCACGCGTGTCCCCCGAGCTGTGACACATGGCAGGGGAAGTGCTGCTCCTGCCAGGGAGATGGAGAGGTGCTGCTGGAGCTCCAGCTCACATCCCTGGGCATCCTGGCTTAGCAAGAGTCAGCCCTGGGACTGGCATGCTCAGAGGACTTTCCTGATGGATCTGCAGCCTCTCATCAACGTGGGGGCTCCACTTTGCTTGTGGAGCAAGTGCACAGAGTGCTCAAAGCATCACAATGTATATATTTGTCTCTGTATGTATATACACACGAACAGATTAGAAGTCAAACAAAGCATTATAAATGTGCAGTGAAGAAATAACAATCTGGCTTCTTTGATTAAACAGCGTGATTTACTGGGCTAAACAATAGGTTTTTTCCTCTGTGCTACGTAACTGTTATTGGGAGGACACGTCTGGTTCTGAGAAGAAATGCACTTTTGCGATGGCAAAGCATTCAAAAATGTGAGGGAGCAACAACTGTCAAGAGAGGATCTACATATAAAAAAGTCAGCCAGAAAGCTCATATAAATTTTGAATGATATATACTTTAAAAGGTTGTGGGACAGCATAGCTCCTTAATATTCTTGTGGCCAACCTATGACATTTATAGCTCTTCTTCTGTTTGACCACTAGGAACTTGTCTGTTCCTGTTGAGAAATGTTGCCTCAGAAACAGAAGCCACTTGAGATGGAGATCTCAGGCTGTGCTGGAGATCACATGGAAAAATAACAAATTCATCTTAATGTATGGATAACTGCACAGAGCAGAAAGTCAGTCTGCAACCAGGCAAACCTGGAGGGAGGAGCACCTCCTGCTCTTCAGCCCTCATTTGTGATTGTGAAGCCAGGGGTTCAGAAATGTTGTCTCGCGGCTGTCAGGACTTATCACTGTCACAAACTGGGGGAAAAAGTCCAAACAAGTTCACCAAGGAGATTAGAGGGACTGAGCAGTGAGATCTCACTTGGGTCTCCTCCAGTTTTTTAATGAGGTATAAAAAGGGTCTTCAAAAGTAGACTTATTTTTGATTCCCTGCTTGTTTTGCTGCACTAGAAATTTGAATTTCCTTTGCTTTCCCAGGAAGACTCAACTGAGGAAGGACTTCCAGCAGCACAGGAGCACTGCAACTACCATGAACCTCCTTTCTTCAGCCACCCGGGACCAGGCCTCAGCTTGCTGCCTTCCTGGTCTTCCTCATACACAGACAATGCAGAAGAGCCACATTTTCGAAGATGACCAGCAATTTCCACCACTTGGCCAGTGACATCCTAAAAGGAGGTGAGGTTTCTGAAAACAACAAGCAAGCTGTGGAAGAAGCCAACTAATCTGAAAGTTCTTCAATGTGGCAGCCAGAAAAGAAGGCTTTCCACCAAAAAAAAACTAAATAAAGTTCAGACTGAGTACAGAATTCACCTTTTGCCTTGTAAGAAATTACTCATAACACACTTTTCGTGGGAGAAATATGGGGTCTACTTGAGCTGTAGGGCCATTGTATGTACAGAGATTGAGTAATGGTCATTGGGAGAAGAAGTTTGTGCCACCTTTAAAAATGCACACTCACATACCTCACAGATGTCCAGATAGCTCTCACAGCAGCTGGCGACATCATAGAGATAAAAAACATCTGTTAAAACTGATTCTCTCATACATGAACTGGGGTTTCCAAGCTGCCACACTTGTGCCTGTGTGCGACCATGCAGTATTGTCACACCCAAGCATGCAAGAAAGCCTAAGTCATGTCCCTTTGAAATTAGGACATGAGCTTTAAAAAGTACCCATTTTCTCAAGAAAAAAAACCCAAACCTGTTGAGAACGTAGTTTTCACTCTGTATGTATGGGAGTCACAGCACTAGAAGGAAAATCACAATTTTTAAAATACTTTTTTTAATTTAATTTTTTTCTTAAAAAAAACAAATGTAATATTTTTGTGCAATCCTGTGATCCCAATGCTGCCTTATGGGATCCATCAAGCGATACTTATACTTAATTTGTGAGTCATAGAGACTGGAAACCTGATACATGATTATCTTACAGAATTGCAAAGAAATCACAAAGACCCTCAACTTTTCTCCACAGCAATAAAGAGCTAACTAAAGAAAATATGTTGATACTAAAAATGCTGTATTTTGTTTTGCTTTGCTTCTTATACCAGACTCCATAGCCTTCTTGTTTCCCCTAATGAAATGAAAAAGCATAAGGGGCAACTTTATACCCTCCTTTCTAAGTCCCTTTTTCTATGTAAAAAACATCAAAACAACAACAGCAACAAAATCAGTCCCTTGTGACAAAAGGTCTGGCCTTGTTTGGATCCCTGCCTGCCATATCAACAGCTTTTGATGGGGCAGTGGAGGTGGCACCTTGCAGGGAAGGTGCTGTCACCTTGACATTTCTGGTGCTGGGGTGTCAACACTGCCCATGAAAGGGTGTCCAGCAAGGCTCCAGGGGGCAGAGCCCCAGAGCAGAGAGTCTGGGATTTTCAGTATTACAAAAATGCCAACACAAGAGATGAAGCTTTTCTCTCCAGATTACCAAATGGGCCTCTCAGTGCATTTTCTTGTGAAGGTGCATCAGTTCAAGGAAACTGATACGTGCTTTCTTGTCATCTGGTTCTAGCAGATGGTTGGTATTAAGGGAAAAGCATGATTGTTTTAGTTTCCACTCTGTTAGAGCTTATCACTCATTACCTTTGGAATTATAAATGTATATGTTCAGCTATGCCAAAAATTTGGATGGAAAAATACATTGAGATACTCTAAAACATGCAAAATGAAGGAAAAGTAAACACTGAACCCTTTCTGAAGCTAACAGGTCTGCTTGCTCCCTGGTGCTACATTCAGCATGGCCAAACTGCTCCCCAAAAACCTGAGAAAACAGAACATGGGGAAACTACGGGGTGGAAACATAGGGACTGATTCTACAAATCTCACATTCCAGATTGCTTAACTTGGAGCATGAGAGAAGCCTACAGGAGCCAAGGGCATCACATGCAAAGGTGTTTCCATGCAAAGCCCAGGGTGTGGCTCCATGGCTCTTTGGTCCCTGCTCCATTGGCTGTGCAGGAGTGGGACGAGGCACTGAGCCACTGAACCAGACCAGCAGAAAGCCACTACCCATCACTTGCAGGGATGTTCCTGGGTGGTGGGAGGGCTGAAGGTGCACACCAGGGGCCCAGACACATACTGGTGCTGGCCCGTGGAGGAGATGGGGAGCCAGGGGATAGAGGGGGAACCAGGACAGAGGCAGCCCTGGCTCAGACTGATGGAAGTTTCACACAATGGAAAGCAAAATGCATGAGGCTGGAGCTGTATTCCCACCTACATAATGGTTTGCCCTGGGCACTGCACTAAATACATTAAGCAATGATGAATATACATATTTTAAGATTAAATCTACTTCCTAATGGATCTTTTCACTGGCAACCTTTTCTTATTGTGCCTTTGAACTCCATGTATCTGAACAATTGCTGCTGGGTAAAAACAGCTTCCCAAGTCAAAAATAACAACATTGAAAGATTGAAGAAAATTCACAACATCCAGAAAATGTTTTGGTTTTTTTTTTTTGTATGGGTAAAACCAATGAAACCATAAAGCTCCCTCAGATTTAACTCTTGATCTGAAAAATTGGTTTAAAATGGATGAATTTTCACAGAACCACTGAATGGGTATGGTTGGAAGGGACCACTGGAGGTCATCTAATCCAAATTCCCTGATCAGCAAGGTCCCCTAGAGCACATTATTCAGGATTGTGTCCAGGTGGCCTTTGAGTATTTCCAGAAGATTCCACCATGTCTCTGCGCTATCTGCTCCAGTGGTCACACACCCTCACAGTAAAGTTCTTGCTCCTGTTCAGGTGGAAATTCCTGTGTTCCGCTTATTGCCCATTGCCTCTCATCCTATTGCTCAGCACCACTGAGAAGAGCCTGGCTCCATCCTCTTGGCAATCTCCCTTCAGACACTTAGAGACACTGATGAGGTCCCTCTCAGTCATCTCTTCTTGATGCTGAACAGGCCCAGCTCCCTCAGCCTTTCCTCATAGGAGAGATGCTCCAGTCCCTTCATCATCTTTGTCACCATCCTCTGGTCCTGCTGCAGGAGCTCCATGTCTCTCTTGTGCTGAGGAGCCCAGAACTGGATACAGCACTCCAGATGTGGCCTCAGCAGGGCTGAGTAGAAGGGCAGGATCATCTCCTTCGACCTGCTGGCAGTGCTTTTCCCAATGTACCCCAGGACATCATTCGCCTTCCTGGCTACAATGGCACAATGCTGGCTCATGGACAGCTGCATAGAACATCCTTAGTTGGTCCATCCCCATCCATCCATCCATCCATCCATCCATCCATCCATCCATCCATCCATCCGTCCGTCCATCCGTCCATCCATCCATCCATCCATTTATCCAGCATCCAGGATGAGCTGTTACATCACCTTTCCAGGAACTGATCTGAGTCTGACTGGCCAGTAGTTCCCTAGGTTCTCCTTTTTGCCCTTTTTGAATACTGGAGTGATGTTTGCTTTCTTCCAGTGCCCAGGACCACTCTTGATTGCCATGACTTTCCAAAGGTGACTGAGAGTGGCCTAGCAACGACATCTGCCAGCTCCCTCAGCAGTCATGGATGCATCCTATCAGGACCTTGGGGATATTGAGTTTGACTAAATGGTCTCTAACTCAATCCTTCTCAACCAAGGGGAAATCTTCCTTTGTCCGGACCTTCTCCCTGGTCTCCTGGGTCAGAGATTCCTGAGGGCTGGCCTTGGCAGTGAAGATTGAAGCAAGAAGACATGCAATATCTCAGCCTTTTTTACAAACTACGTTGCAATAGCCCTTTTTCCATTCAGTAGTGGGCCTACATATTCCCTACTGGTAATTTTGTTGTTTATGTGTTTAAAGAAGCCCTTCTTGTTATCCTTGACAACCTTAGCCAGATTTAATTCCAAATGGGCCTTGGCCTTTTTCATTGAATTTGTGCATACTCTGACACTATTTCTATCATCTTCCCAGGTGGCTTGTCCCTGCCTTCACCTCATGTATCTCCTGCTTACATCTTATTTTCTCTCTGGGAATCCTGTAGCAAGTGGGGGACTTCATGGAGAGGAAAATAGCCAAAATACAAGACTATCTCGTTTTCCTTGATGTTACAAAATTCTTTTGAATTCTATTCTCAGTCTGGCTGAAGACTTTAGAATTGGGCTTTAGCTGCAGGGTCCCAATCCAGTACTTTTTTTCCAAGCTGGCAGAATAAAATGCTGTTGAAGTCCTCTGACAAGAGGCAGCAGCTTCACGACGTGGTGCTGCAGAGACGTTTCCCCACCACAAAATCTGACAGCATATTGAGGTCCCCATCTGAAGACACCATTCTGGTGCCATCCAGAAGTGTGGTGGTGCAGGGTCACCAAAGCAAGACTGTCCATACAGGCTGCAGCCCTCTGGTCCCTCTGAGGTGTGGTGCCACCCCCACCCTCCTCTCCAGCCCCAGGTAGGGCCAGAGCCAGTGGTGGGTCCTTGAAGAAGTCTGGGTGTCAGCCTGGCTCTGGTTTCCAGCAGATGGCACTGATTGATGAAGGTAGGGTAAAGGGTGGCAGGGACAACCATGCCATGGCCCCAGGGATGCAGAGTGGCTGCTCCAGCCTCTTGCTGACGTGATGTAAAGCATGTAAAGGGGGAATTACATGCAGGGATAAAATGGAAGATCTAAAGTGGCAAAAAAAAAAGTAAGGTCCAAAGTGGGAAAAAAAACCACTTTGGAACTGCACTGTGACACTGGGCACATCGAAGCTGGTTGATCCATCCCTGTATGCAGGGGAGGATGTATTGCCACAACCACATCTAAGGATTTCAGAATGAAGATCAGGAAAACCACCAAATTGAACAATTCCTTTGCCAGCTCTCTTGTCTATCTGGACTTTGTCTTTTCCCCTGGAACAGGGCTAGCTGAAGGGGATGCTCCTACAGCTTTTCCCAGCCCATTTCAGAGAGCATCAGCTGTATCCCACTGGACCTGTTGACCAGGGATGAATTCTATGGGTCCTTTGCAGTGCCTGCTTGGACATAAATTCTACTGGAGACAGCAGTAGCTTGGCTGCAGAAAGCTGGAAGCAAGGACAACGAGCAGGATTTTTTCAGAGGCAAAATTTTTCTTTAAATATGTAATAAATGAGAGAACTGTGGGGTTTTAAAAGCAGGAAGATGAGAGGCTGAGTCAGACAGGGTTGCTGACCACAGCTCTGCCTGTGAACTGGGAAATGAAAAGAAAATAATTTCTGCGCTATAGAAATATCTAATTATCATCTGCCATCTCAAATGCCACCAAAGCGAAACTCCTGCAGAGACCTTTAAAGCTCTTTTAGCACAGAAAGAAGGAAAATATTCTGTCAGACTGAACCAAGATGCATAGTGTGATCATATAAATCCCATGTCTTGGAGCACAGCCCAGATGCTTCTGACTTTGTTGTTTTTCGCGGCAGTTCAGCAATTCAGCAGAATCACGTTTGCAGTCCTAGATCTGCTGGTTTTGGTAGTGGTGGTCCTTGAACTAATTGCTTATGTAAATAAACATTTAAAAACATAGAGGAGGAGGACTAAGACAGTTGCGAAAAAAAAAGGAATTACTATCAACTTCCAGCAATGTATCTGTGGGTTAGAAATGGTCATTCTTTATTGAATTCACAGAGGCTTTATTTTTAGAGAGGATAAAACCTGCTAAGCCTTCAGTTCCTGACACATCTCTTTGGAGCAAGAAGAGAGCAATAGCAATTAACAGGGAGGTCTCTGGCAGTGCCGATGGACAGGGGCTTTTCTGTGCATTTTAATCTTTGAGCCCCCTAAGAGAGAGGAATTGGTGAGGTAGGCAGTGCACAGCCCAGCAAAGGTAATTATTGGTAATGAAAACAGAACAGCACAACCACCACTCCATCAAAACCATCCCAGCCAGCGTGGGAGGCTCTGGGCTCGTTATCGACCTTCCAGAAGCCCTTGGTGACGTTCATCAGGAGTGGGTTGATGTGATTCCCACGGGACTGCCGCCATCACCTGTCCCGCTGGCAGCAGCGCCAGGGAGCCTTGTGAAAGGGCCAGAGGTGCAGATCAACAGCGTCGAAAACACCTTTGGTGGGCCAGACATTAATTTTTCCCCCTTGGAATATCTTTTAAATGAAGCAACTCTGGTGAAAAGAAGAGAGCGAGCAAACACTTAGAACTGTTTATTGAATAAAAAAGGGTTTTAAAAGCCGTATTATCGTCCCGGGACACAATGGCCGTTCCTGTTTTTGTTGGTAAGTACCCGTGTGATTTAAAGCTGCTGACAGCACCAGACGCTCACAATGAAATCATCTCTCCCTCCCCTCCCCGCAGTTCGGGCAGACACTCATTTGTATGTACGGGTTCAGCCTGTCTGCTGCGGCTGGCCAAAGCGACAGATACTAATGGCATATGTTAATTACAACCCAACAACTTCCTTTCATTTGGGTGTTTATTAACATTCTCACTTCTGCCCGTGGAGGCAGCTGGCGGGAGATGCTCAGGCGGTCAGGAATCACATGCGATCTCCAATCTGGGAGCGCCATGTGCTCTGCATTACGCCTGGCAGCCCCGAGAGCCCGGCATCCCAGCACAGGTTTTGTTCCCGCCCTGCTTGCAGAGGGGCTGGAGAGAAGATGGGAGCTCAGAAGCAAACTCCGAGCCACAGCTGCTGGATGGCTCCAGGTGTGGCTGTGCTCGGAACCCGGCATTTCGCGGGTAACGCCTTTGTGTAACAGCCCCAAATAGCTGGAAAACAGCTCGATAATTCGGAATTTAGGGGGGTCATAAAGCATCTGGTGTAAGCAGCGAATGCAGCCAAACGGGTTTTGCTGGGAATAAGGGGAATTGTCATCTCACCTGGAGCCAGGATCCATCCACTCTCTTGTCCAATTGCCGAGTGTAACTGGAGACAAATACTTCAAAGGCAAAACCAAGAAACATTTAAAGGGACAATTCAGGTGATGTTCCCTTACCTTTCTCCTCACAACTGGTTTGTAACATTGGAAAAATGAAATAAAAGTTTACTTTGTAAGAAAGAAAGGATATCAGATTTTCATTTCTGAATCCCTCATCGTTATTAAGAGCCATCTATCTCAGTGATTTCTTATGGCATGGTGACGCAAGATGATCAGGTAATTCTGTAATACATTTTTTAAAATTCCTCAAATCTCTTTTCAAGTTGTTGTGCTTCCATTTCATGCAACTTTATTCATAATCACTGTGCTGGCCAGTGGAGCAGGACTGGATGCAGCTAGATTTTGCAGTTGTACAGAGCGAACCCACCAGCTCACAGTATAAAACAAGGAGAGTCAGACACAGGACCACAAAGGAGAGCAGTGTGAGCAGGCTATTCTCTGCCACCTTTGAAAAAAATTGTATTAATCAAAAGACATTTTCAGGAGCAGTTTCTAGGAGGCAGCTGTGTGGCTGATGGGAAGCTTTGAGGCAGCATGAAAGAAAAATAGGAGAGTTCCTTTGCTTTTGTTTTCAGACTGGGTTTGATGCATGTCAAACCCTGTGTGAGATAAGTCTGAGTATTCCTGGCATTCCTCTCAGCAGGCTTCAGGCTGCCTTTGGCATCTGGGGACTTCATATAGCATTGTGCTGCCCTGGTGACTGAGTTGTTAAGTCCCAGCATAATTCCCTACAGCCTTCACTCATCTGGAAGTAAAGCATAATTAGCAATTTTTGTTATCTCACTATTTAACCCTTCCATGGAGTTTGTGTTTTGTACTGTTCATTTACAAATATCCAAGCCAAAATGATACATCTGCTTTTATTTGTTGAGATGTGCAAGGAATTATAGTAGATTAGTAAGACACAACTGTCCTTTAGAGTTGTCTGTTTTCTCTTCTTTCTGTATCCTGTTTATCTTCCTGAGGTTAATTATTTAAGTTAGTGGTTTGGCCAATTTTGCTGCAAAACATAAATTAAAAAAAAAAAATTAAAAAAATAAAGTGCCTGATACCATGTAGGTCATAATGTAAAAGGCTACTTGAGGAAATTTGATTTTTGTGTGCAGTTCATTCTCCAATTCCTGCATTTGTTCCTGGAGGCTGTTCTTGAGCAATTCAGAGTGGTCATGTGGAGGATTTGTAAGGTGAAGCCAGGCAAGGGGATGCTTCTCTGTGGTCTACAGCACTTTTTTTCCCTGGAGGAGGCAGAGAATGGTTCCTCTGCTTCCCTCCTTTGTGGAACACAAAGACATAAATACCTCTGCCTCTGCTTGTGTGGTTTTTCTTCTTCATGCTGACCCAGGGCAGGGCTCTGAGGCCTTTGAGGTCTCAACAGGACTGAAGAAATCATATCTGGGATGAGTAAGACAGAACGGTAGAATGAACAACTTTTTTTTTCACTGTTTACATCCAGCAAAATTGCCACACAATCACTTGTCACAGAACACCAAGCACAGCCCCAAAATCATGTCAGAAGAGCAAGGGTTCTTGGTTTAGCAGCCTCTATTGAAAACTACTTTGTTTCTTGTTTAAAGACGAGACATTTAATTATCTGGTCGTACATTGTTCTCACTCCCCATGCTACTGGACTGATGGGACACTTCAGTTATTTATTAACATGTAGTAAAGCCAAAACCTTTGGATACTACAGCAAGGAGTTTGCATGCATTGTCTCAGTCCTCTGTAGAAACTGTCCACTAGACAGAGGGAATTTAATTTCCTTCTTACAGTGAAAAACAATCCTGTACTGCAACAACCACATAACCAGGAGGTGTCCACAGGGCTAGGTTTTAACAACAGCTCACAAATGATGGCTAAACTGTCCATCATTATCCCAGGGCAAGGGCAGTCATGCCACCTGCATACACCATGGGCAATCTCACCATGAAGGGATTGTTTCAGTGCTCTGTGTCTGACTTTTGCATTAACAGAAATGATAAAATTAGAGCAGGAATGTCCTTGGATGGCTTCCGCTGTGTTCTGTTTTCACAGGATCAACTGCCCTGCGTGAGAATCTCTGGTTGGTAAATCCCAGCTCTCATACAGAAGTTCTAGCTCGTGCCTCTTGTTCCCACGTACATAGCCACAAGCCACACTGAACAGCTCCCTTCCTCATGAGTTCTGCCCTTTGTGTGCATCCACAGAGAAGCCACGATGCAGGATTTTTCCAGCCATGAGTCTTCCACTGTTTCTGGTGTATCCCCTACCCAGTTCAATATGTGTAGGTTCATCAGGAGAAACAGATAGAACTGGTAGGCTGATACAAGCAGTACAAGAGGAATTGATAGGAGTTCATCATTGACCATGGTGGATGGGATACATTGGGTGAAGCAAATGAGGCCCACCTTTGCAGCAAAGCCTGGTGACACCTGTCAGTCGCACCTCTGTGCTGGCCCATGCCCTCACTGGTCCCAGGTGGAGCACTCTGATCACCAGGAGCCCTCTGGACAGCTGCTTCTCCCTCCAGAAGCACTCTCCATCACAACCCCAAGCTCCCAGGGGATGACTTGTGAGGCAGGACTTCAGATATAATTTTCTAGCCTGAAAGCCTGAACACTTTGGAGGATCAGGCCTCTTCTTCCCTCCTTCCTGCACCACATAACAGAGAACCAAGGACTGGAACCAATACAATACTGAGTTTCCAGTAAAAACATCCCCACTAAGAACTAAAGGAATTTGGGATATTTTTTCCTGGACTGCTAAGACCCTCCAAAGCACAGTGATTGCACCAGTCTGGAAAATAAAAGCTGCAGACCTGATGTCTTGAATCAGGAGCAGGAAGCACTGGCTGAACTGGGACGTTGCTTTAAAACAACCTGGTGAATACAGCAGGCCAGCAAGGCTAAGGCAAGGGTGGGCTGTGCCTCTCCCATCATCTATTAGCTCCTCTATAGTAAAGAGAAGAACTGATTCAAAACCAGACTTACATTCTTAGCAGCATTTAAAAAATGCTCTTCAGATACTGGACAGGCACACGGGTAAAATTCAGGCACAGATAAAAATTGCCAGTGAGAGTGGAAAGCGGGAGTTCACTTGCCATGTGGCAAAAGCAGCACATGGCTACTGGTGTCCTGATGGGCAAAGCAGGAGGAGGGGAAGAGAAAAGGAAATGTGCTGAAGACATCAATTTGTCCGGGTTAATTGAAACTAGAAAAACCTGTGAGGCACTTCAGAGATGAGGTCAAAATAGTCTGAAGAAGCCTAGAAAGAGCAATAGAAAGATTTGAGGAGCGGAAGAGACTGAAAGATGAAAAGGCTCAGGTGAGAGTGATGGTAGATATGAAGGAACCTGACAGAATGACTTCAGATAATATAGAATATGTCAGCTGAAGTAACACAGAGAATTTCAGCTGAACACGGTATTTCCTTTTATTTAACACAAGAGAAAAGTGACATCAGATGAAAATGAAAGATGATGGGTATAAACATCCAAAAAAGAAGCACTGCTTTTCAGAACAGCGTGCACCTCCACTGACATAAATAAACAGGTGGGCTTTTGTCATTCTGCCTAAATACAGGGCAATGCCCATAGGTGTCTGACTTCATTTTTCCCTCACTACACTAACAGAAAATGCTTTATGCATGGAAAGGGTTTTCACAAGGTAGTGTTAGAAGAGATAATTCATCTGAATTCCAGGAACAGCTTGCATTCACATGACTAATAGGCCCAGCAGGTATATCAAGAGAAAAAATGCTCTAAAAGCCACCCTACTTTGAGGTGTGATACAACCAGTAATTGCCTAAGATTAACAGGAAAAAAATCCCCTGAACTGAATATTCCAAATGTACCTGATTCTAGGATCCTTTCACTTTCTTTTAGCACCAAACATTTCTACAAGCAAATACACCAACTGAGTTAATTAGCAGGCTGGGACCTATGTCCTTAGCAACCTCTGCAGTCAGGTGGAATGCAGTGCACATGCTACAGGAAGGGAAATAAAATCCCATTTTATAAAGCTTCTCTTAAGACAGTGAAAATACATACAAACCAGATGGATAGGACCCCAGTGAAAGCCTTCCCTCCATGTACCCCCCCCCCAGAACCCCAAATATTCCCATAGGCCAACAGACCCAAACCCAGTGGAGCTCTGTTTTCCTTGGGAGAAATGAGAAGCCCAGTGGCCTGAGTGGCAGAGTTGGGTCCCTCAACCCAACTCAAACCAACCCCACTACTTGAGCATCTGCGCTGCAAAGAGAGGACACTGTAGCACCTTTGACAGAGCAGCCAGCAGCCACAGCCACAGGGCAGAGCACAGACTCCCAGCTGAGTAAGTCCTTGCTACCCTGCAAGGCTAACTCTGAAACCACCAGGGAAGGTTACACATGAGTGGGAAAGTTGCCAAGCAGTTATATCCCAGAGTAAGAGAAAGTGAAACTGTCACAGTTTAGACATCTGTTCTTACAATGCTGTTCACCTACCTCATTCAAATTTCCTTTTTTGCCCTTTAATAAGTGCATTGTTTTTTTGCCCACCTGACTCCCATTTGGGAATATTTTAAGAGTGGCTGCCCCTCAGACAGCATGACCTGGTATTTCCCAGGTTGCTGGCTCTGAGCTCAAGCTGGAGTGTTTGTAGTGACGCTCTTACACTTGAACGCAGCCCTGGCTACTGCCCATCAAGTCCTGCAGAAGGGTTACATACACATGACTCTTATTCACTCCTTTGGAAAAGCTGAGCAAGCCTTGTCTCCACGAGTGGATACAGTATCTCATTATGATCTGAAAGGATCGTTCTCAGAGATTCAGCACTGGGATGACAAATCCGTAAACTCCTTTGGGACCTGTTTCTTACTAAAAACACAGACATGACTCATTACACTAATGTAGTTATGTGTGAAAATTCAAGGGCAAAATATAACCCCAAACCACCTTCATAAGAAAACAAGCTGCAAAGCCAAACATTACTGCATGCTTTTTTTTTGCCTGGCTATCAGCAGTTTACAAGTTCCCTCTTGTTGGCCCTTGGGAAACAGCACATCCCAAGACTATGAGCACCAGGCAGTTCAAAGCAATGCCAATGCTCTTCAGTGTGATTAAAAAAGCAAATTCGCTGAAATTTGTTGGAATTACCCATTGGCCTAGGTAGTCCATGAATTCCTTCCTGTATGCCATGCTGTCTGATCCTCGCAGGCCTAAGTGTTGATCCCCTGGGATGCCTGTGGCTCTTGTGCTTGCTAAAGGTTCCCAAGTCTCATCCTGCTCCCCAGCAAGCCTTTGGAGGTTTGATGTTGCAAGTCCTCTGCTAATGGGCTGTGCACTGGTGCTAATGAGGTTCAGAGCACTGACCACAGAGAGGATGGGCCACTTGTTATTTTTCTAATTAATTCAAGAACTAATCACACAGCAGCTTGCTTTGAAGACAGCCCATCTAACAACTACATTAAGAAATCTGCACAAATCTGTCCGCTCTGCATTTGTCCCTGAGTATTTTTCCCTGCCTTTTGCAACTCATTTGAACAAAAGATGGCAAAAAATCTTGTTCTACCAGCTGCTTGTGTTCTCCCCCATGGCAGCTCATCCTGTACGTTAGCTCCTTCTGCTGTTTTAAATCATTTGGCATTCCTTTTGGGCCCACCCATCCTGCATACCCTGAGCTTAAATTCTTGACCCCTACTGGGAGATGACATTAGCTCTCCGCTTCACTGCCTCTCCCATCTTACTTAAAGCTTATCTAAACCCACAGTTGTTCATGTCTCCGATTTCTCTTTTTCTTTTGGTCATAACACTCTAATTAGAGCCTTGAAGCATACAGAGATGTGATTTGCATGAAAGGCACTATTCAAAATTAAACTGGTTCCCAACCCATGCAGCTTAGCAGCAACATTTGAAGGCAATAAGTTATTTAGAGCCCTCACTTCTCACCATTATTTTTTAAACACTCAAAGCCCCATTCATCTGCTCTTTTCTAAAGGATTGGAGCTAGTTTCGCTAGTTTTTCTGGATGGGTAGTACCCTCATAGCTCTGTACCGTGTTAAATAAACCCTAGAAGAGTTTCCACATTCCTCTTCAGTGTGTATATATTTACTTGAGTGTGTATCACCTGTTCCCCAGCCCACACAGTGGATGTCTATCCTGTATGTTAAAACACAGAAAATAAGGCTATTATGATAAACATCTGCACTCACCACTTTCTTGCTCCTCCAAAGCTGCTTATTTAAAAAAAAAGACAGAAAAAAATCATATCAGAGTGGTAGGTAACTTTAAAGTGAAGTACTAACAGTAAAGATGAAGACATCTTATTATAGTTACCAGTAATTATTAAATATTAACTAAAATTAAATCTGGAAAGTTTGTAAACACCCTATTTACATACCCAAGTGGTTGTCTTACGTTTGAAGCCTCCCCTCAGAAGAAAAGCAGCTCCCAATGCCATTTGGCATGAAGGGGACATAAGTTACAGAAGACCTGACACGAGGAATTTGTGCTGTGGCTATTCATGGTGCCAATGCTTTCCACATAACCCTCCATTTGTGGCCTGCTTGGGGAACGGGATGTGTCCCAGGCACTGGAGAAAAGCCAGAAAAGGGCCATTTATTGGTAGCATATTAAAAGCAACATTTGCAAAACAAATTCAGCACAAACGAAATCTGGCCCAAGCAATGTTGACAAATCCTTGCTTGTGCTGTCCACAGAGAGCAAGTCATGTCCTTGCTGGGGCAGTCTGGCTGGGCTCTGTGAATGTCCTGCTGCCTGTAAGGATGCTTTCCCCATCCTAAAACTGTGAGAACTCCCGGCACGCTGAATGCATGGCTAATCCCATGGGAAGCTTTCTGCACTGTGCTGTTTCAGCAGCCAGCCAGGCAACAGCAAATTGGTTATGCAGACCCAAGCGTTTCCCCGTCCCCCTGCCTTTGAACAGGCAAGGATGAAGAACAAACTTCTAATGAATGGACTTCAGTGCACTGAATGTGCTCCTGGCTGGAGTGGTACAGCTCTGCTGGCCCCGGGCAGAAATGCTGCAGAGGAACGACGCGAGGAGCAAAGCACTCAAGCATCAGAGCTGAATTTGGCCCTGTAATTTCAGTCTGAGGCAGTACCAGGTTAAGTTGTGCAGCACTACATGCAAAGTTGAATTTTGTTACTCCAGGGATCAGGGACAGAGGCCAGGCCAAGGCAGAATGCAGTGACAAGGGTTGAAAATCAATAGGGAGTCTAGAGGGAGAGCTGAGATTGTTACATCTGCCTGTAGGGCATGAGTGCTGAGCAGAGAAGATCCAGCTGCCATGGGAGGATGGACCCCTGCTCATCACTACATCCCAACCCCTCCTCCAGCAGCATCAGTAGCAGTGTCTTTGGTTTCCAGGGCTCTGACACAGCCAAAATGAAGAGCAGGGTCCCAGACCTTGAGCCAGTCCCTTTCCTCAACCCTGCTTCAAGACAGCCCTGTGGATATCCATCCACTTCATCTGTGTCTTCAGCTGGCCTTTCTCTGTGGGCTGCATTTATTGTTTTATATAAAAGATAATTCTGAGAAGAGCGAGCCAGAGAATGTGTCAGAGAAGGGGAAGAAGTGACTTTGTAACTCCAAATAAGTGCATGCAAACAGGGATGACTGCCAGTGATTACTCGCAGAGTTGTGCCTCCTGAACCCACCACATTCCCATCCCATGATGTTTGTTCTTCTCTCCAGTCTGACTGCAATCATTACCCAAAAGATATTGTGGAATTTCACTGTCAACTAGTAAAACTAGGCCCTAGAAATGAGCTTCCTCTATAATTACTTCAGAATACTCAGAGGACCAGATGTTGAGGCATGTGGGACACATCACAGCATAACAGGATGGCTGTGGTTGGGCAGGATCTCTGGGGACCATCTAGTTCAAGCCCCTGCTGAAACAGGGCTGGTTGCCCAGGTCCATGTCCAGACTGCAGTCCCAAACCCCGCAGCAGGAAAAGCTCCTGAGGCTAGCTGGCTTCTCAGAGGGAAGAGAAATTCTTAGAAGATGCTCTGCCCAGATGGCTAAAGACGCCTTCATGTCTTCTGTAGGATAAAGCAAAAAGCGGGGCAGTGGGGTGAGACTAGGGTTTAAGTGGAAATGGGTTTTGCCCACAAAGAAATAGATGGATAACAGAGAGGAGGGGCTTCCCCAAGTTAGAACAATAATAGTCCAAATTCCCATCAGTGCAGTTTCATTCTTGCCTATGGAGCTGAGTTAAGGGCTGTACTTTAAAAGAGAATAAACCAGTGTTGGGAAGACAGTACAGCTGTTATGGTTGGAGGGAGACCCAGCACCCAAGGATCTGGTGGTGGGAGAGCCAGGTTCAAGTTTCTTCATTGCATCAGACTTCCTATGCCTAAATCCTGCCTAACAGTGCCTCAGTTTCCCACAGGAACAAGAGGAGGTAAGAGCTTTTCTCAGGCTCTTTTTCTTCTTTTTCATTGTACATGCTAGGATGGGATAAAACTTAAGTAGTGAGGTGCTGGTGCCAGGCAAAAGTGGTGGATATTTAGGTAGACAGGCAAAACTCTAAGCAGGTGGTGCCAGGTCACCCTTTCTGAAGATGTCTCTAGTAGTCTCAGAAAAGAGGTGATTTGAAGACCTCCCTGAAGTGTTTCACCAAATAAATCCTGATTATTTGGGCTTTGTGAAGACAAAGTGATTGTTACTCTAACTTCTTAAGGCACATAAGCATTTAAGCTGCCTTAAATCTTTAAGGTAGCACAATATAAGCGTTAGAGCCAACTTAAATCCTTATTAAGTCTTCTAGGTGCTTAAAGCATTTAAGCCATTTTTAAGTCTTTTTAGAATGACTGCTGATTCCATGGGAAGGATGCAATGTTGAAAGACACTTTGTATGTGATGTCGCCTTAAAGTTCATGCTGTCAGAAAAGCTGATGTCTCGTATGCAGCCTTATCAGGAAAGACTTGAAAAATGTCTAGACTTTAATTTCCCTGCCATTCCAGGTTTGGTCCCAGGTTCACAACAATGCTTTTAGATGTGACAGGGTTTTGAGAACATAATGATTAATCCATCGGCTCATCCTGGTGGTCCATGTTATCCCATATCAGGGGTCTATCACACTGGTCTGTGGTATGTGCTTCAAAGGACAGTAGAGGATGTTGAAAATGAGTGAGTTCCTTGCACATGCAGGGACAATCACAGCTTGCAACTAAGCAAATCTTTTTTCTCTGACTTTTCAGCAGTGACCTTTGGATTGCAATCAACCTTGGAATGCCCAATCTGAAAAAGCAACATTTTTGGCATGCCGTGAAAGCAAGGCTTTATAATAGAAACTACTTTTGCAACTTTTATTGTATGACTTGCACTCAAGAGGATGCCATAACAAACTGCTGAGCACACTCTTTGTACAAGAAGAGATGCAATCCAGCTAACCCTGTCCTGTGTGCACAGCCAAAGAAACCACTTAACCCCTTGAATAAGGGGCAGCATACGGGGCAGAAGTTCTAAAGGACTGGGTTATCAGTGGACAGAGGGTTTTTCCAATAACTCCAGTGATAACTCTGACTTGTTCTGGTTCTTAACTTATCTTGCTGGATCATATCCTTTATACAATTATGACTCTGAATGGCTGATAAAGCTCTCCTTTTAGCTTGATTTTTGACTGGCAGTGGCTGGGAAGCAGCCTGCCTCCTTCAGACCCTTAGCTGCTGCTGATATTGCAGACACTCACTGAAGCAGCCCTCCAAAGTCAACAGAAGAAGATGGACAGCAAGCACAAGTCAGAGAGACATCTCACCTGAGTGTAGGCCACTGTGCTGGGACATGGGCTCTCCTGCTGGAACCCTTTAGGGACTGACCCTACAGGATGCTCAAGGGACTATGGTATGATTTGTCTCTCCTCATCTTCTATGAAAATCTGTTTCTGTGTGGGTCATCTGGTCAGATCTAGCCACACTTCTTAGTCAATGGGCAGGGATAGGCACTTTTAGGAAGCCATTCTCATGCTCTGTTTAAAACAACTCTCCTAGTAAAGGGCAGCCCTACCTTAAAATAAGCTCACTGCTCTCTCCAGGCAACGTCAGCTATAGGCAGCCACAACTGCGCATTTGAGCAGACAAAATGGTGCATCTTACACCTAGGTACAAACCAAGTGCTTAAATTGGCCAGACTGGATCTTACCAAGTGTGCTCTGGTGTGTGTACAAAAATGAATGACTTTCTCACCCACCTCTTGAGGTCAGTTTCGAAGACCCCCTCTACTCCATAAAATGCCATTGCTATTGAATCATGGGGCCAGTCTAGGTTCTCCTCCTTTCCCTTAATTGCAAACTGTTAGCATGTGCCATAAAAGGTTTATGCAAGCATACCCAAGCGGGTTTGAATGCTTTCCACTTCCCTGCTTTTGCACGTGAGAACTCGCTCACTCCCATTTGCAGACTCTCAGCAGATCCAGGGGTTATGACTGAATGCTCCAAGCTGGGGGATGCAAACGGACGGCAGTGTTTGGAGTCAGTGACCGCACTCATGCCCACGATAATCACGAGCATGTACAAGCCACAGGGAATTGTTAACATTGAGACTGATTTGCCCATAACAAAAGTCTCAACTGGGTTTTGTTATAAAGTGCCTCATTAGTCTGATATTCTTTGTGACATCCCATTGGCAGTAGATATGAATAGAGAGTTTTTTCCTGTCTCACACATGAGCAATAGGCACAAATTCCTATGTCAGCTAAAACCAGGCCTGCTCTCCACACCAGAGATGTGTAATCTGTGGAACAGATTGCCCAGGGAGGTTGTGGAGTCTCCCTCACTGTAGATATTCAAGAACTGTCTGGACACAGTCCTGTGTCATGTGCTCTTGGATGACCCTGCTTGAGCAGGGAACTTGGAGCAGATGACCCCTGTGGTCCCTTCCAACCCGACCCACTCTGTGATTCTGTGATTGTGTATCTGAAGGACCGAGTCTGCAAGATGCTGAACATCCCCCGCTGATGAGAGGAGCCAGGTAGTTATTTGCCTCAGTCTCTGGGATAATCTAGCCCAAAAAGGGAATGGAAAGTTCAAGAGCTTATTTAAGAGCTCTGTGCCCAAACTTAGCTCGTGCAAAAGGAATCTGCAGGCTGAGCGAGTGCAGCCTGCTGCACAGCTCTCTCTCCTCGTTACCCCCTGGGATGAGTTGAGGAGTATCACAACCCGAGCAGCGAGCAGCGACTGCACCTGATGAAACTGAAAGGAAATTGCCACTCACAGAGTAGCATCTGCTGGATTGTGTAAATATGCAACATGCTTGGGTATGCAGACCAGCCGTGGACAGCAGGACTACTAATCCAATATGGAACACAAGGACCAAAAGAGGGCTGGCTGTGCTCCTGCTCATGCAGCCCAGGGTGAGGCTCGTCTCCTCTACTGCCATAAGGTGCAGCTGGCTCAAGGTCACTTTGTTGGCCACTAGGACAGCCAGATCCTTCTTTGCAGAACTGCTTTCCACCTGGCTGCTCCCAGCCTCTGCTGGTGCACAGAGTTATTCCCCTAGGGGCAGGGCATTGCATTTCCCCTGCTTGACTTCATAATGTTCCTGTTGGACCACTTATCCAGCCTCCTTAACATCCTTGTGAATGACTTAGTACCACTGGTGACCTCATGATGAGGCAAGCTGTCCTGTTAGGTCATGTTCCTGAATCAAAACCTGACAAACTCCTCCAGCTGGACTCTGAACCACTGCCTACCACTCTGGCAATACAGCCAACTTTCCATTCACCTTATATCCAAATCACAATAATTAGGGCATGCCCTATGAAGCATTAACTTTACAGCTGAAGCCACCATGGTCAGGAATTGAAAATGTATTTGCTTTTCCTTTTGGATGCAGCTATCCCTGTTTCAAAGAGAGTCCTCCCTCTTCTCCAATGCTATCTAGACATGCAAAATGATTCAAACTGCTGATCCCATGAGAAACAGCAAATGTCATCACAAACATCACAGGAACAATCTATTTGGCTCTGTAACAATACTTCTCACTAGTGAGGAGGAATAAATTTTATTTAATGAATTACAGATCAAAGGCCCTGAACCAATCTTTGGTGTCACCTTACTTATTACTTGGCCAGAGGAAAAACAATATTCCTGATACACTGAGACATCTCTGTTTATCTGAATGATCTCAAAGAGAGATTTGTAGTTGTTCCAATTAGATTCATAAAGAATATACTGCATGCTTGGCTATCTCCGAGATGAAAACCATGTGCAATGTGCTGTTGTTAAATTGCTGATCACCTGCAGAGACAACGACCTCAATTCCATAGCACCCTCTTAATAGCTAAGGCGAGAGATCCTCTGCAATTGCAGTCAGGAGTTCATTCTGTTTGCTAAGCCATTATGGTCATTATTCTAATTACCTATCGAGGCCTATTCTTGTGTGTGGTGCTGCACAAAGACAAAGGGAATATTGTTTTTGTCACTCAAAGTTTGCACTCTTAATCAAAGAAGAAGAGCATTCAGGCACCTAACAAATTGATTGAGTTAGGGAGGGAAGGAATTACCCCATGAATTAGCTAGGAAATGTTTGTGAGGAAAATGTCTGGGTGAAAAACTGATGTATTCTTGTCAATCACCAGCCCCTATATTCTTGCAAAGTGGAGTGCGGGAAGCTGAGTGTCTAATAGCCTGCTTCACAGGCAGTAATTCCTCTGGAATATGGTGACTGATTTGCTTGACATTTCCTCTGGCGTCAGTGTATTAGAACTATCAGGCAATTTCTGGGAAGCTAATTTGTTCCTTTCTACTATATATTGATAAGGAACAAAGAGATGTTAAGTGCTGAAGTCTCTCAAAAATCCAGTATGATTTGGATGCAAATCTCAGGAATCTCTTCTTTAGTGTAATGCAAGAATTTATACAATTCCCTTTTCTATTTCATTAACAAAGTTTCCTGCTCGCAGTATCCAAAATAAATCTGAGGTCTGGCATAACATATAGACACGACTGTAGAGAAAAATAATTTTGTTAATTTAATCAATAATATGTCCTTATATGGAAACCTTGTCAGAATGCAATTATGTGTCCAAGCAAATGTATTGCTACATGCCTCTTAGTAAGACTATTGGAGAGCAGAGCTGTGAACTTAAAAGGAACGGAGAGGCTTCAGATGCCCAAACTATTCTACAGTCTCTGTGCAGATGAAATTCCCAGTGCTAGTGTGGTAGGGTTAGGAGGGCACCGTAAGCCTTTTTTTTATCAAAAGCACCTATTTGTTTTTTTTTTTTTTACTCTTTTTTCGGGTAGTAGCTGAGATTATGATGGTCCCCACTGATAAATCAGGTTTGCTAGACAGGAGTGCCTTGGCATGGGTTCAAACGAGTTTGTTCTGTATTAGATTGGCTCGGCTTGGCCCAAGACACTGGCCTGTTTACTTTTGTCTATATTCCTAACCTTTCTGTTCCTGTTTTTGTCACCTACATAGCACTTCAGAGACAGTTCTGCTCCCATGATTACCACAGCCACTTAGTGATGCTTGGCTTGGCTTTTTTGCAGTGCTTCTGCTGCATGGATAGTGACTATTTGCAGCAAGAGCCATTTGAGAGCCCACCACAGGACAGCCCTAGTCCTAATCTGCTGCAGTCAGCACAAAAGCTGAGACAGAGGATCACCATGAAGAAATAGCTGTGTTTTTACTGCTACATCCCTTCCTTTTTTTCTTCTTCCCCCACCTATTGCTAATCCCCACACATCTAGGTCTTGGGAACAGAGTTAATATTTCCTGTTGTTTTATCCAAGATGCAGGTTAGACACTCAGAGGCACGAGCTCTTTCCCATGCAGGAGCAAGTTAGGCTAATTAGCTGATGTGAACACGAGCTGAATGACTTTCAAGGTCACCTCATATCTGAGAATTGCTTTTGTGCTACATAAAGCTCAAACCTCCCAGCAGACCCTCTCGCTCCACCCCTATTTTCTGCAATTTTTTTATTTGGCGAACCAAACTCCCTTGTTACCCTGGATCATGGACAGTTGAATTCACTCATTCTTCAAGCTCAATGGAATGAAAGATTTGGGCCCAGAGTCCCGAGGTATCACCAAAAGGCATGTAATAGGGGTGATGAGCATATTGTCTGCTCTGCTGTTTGCTGCAGGTTGAATATCAGTGCTCCCTGTGGGTGTGATCAGCTCCTTCTGGAAGCTCAGACAAGATTTCAGGTCTATCAGCTTTTAAAATCTACTTGTTACTTACCAGTACAAGCATTTAATAGCATGCAGCTTCCTAAAACATAATTTTTTCCCCCTCTTGATTAGTTTAAGAAGAGGAAACACCCTTATTTATAAGAATAAATTAGTGAGAAAAGATTGAGCCCCAGGTGTAGTCTTATCTCAGACTCAGACTTTGCATACACTTACAGTGGTGCAAGCTACTACACTCAAAGGAGAGTGTTGTCTCGGAGTGGCACAACCTGGGGGATGTTTAAAGGCAAGCACTGAGTGCTAACAAAATCAGCAGTTTACTGATGATGGTTCTGCTAATATGTTTATGCAAAACTTGTCCTTTGATTCTCCCAAGGCATGGGTAAATGCATGCAAGCAGTGTTAATGATCAGCTACAGAAAGTGTCGATGACTCTGAGCCCTTATTTTACTGACAGCGCTGCACACAGAGGCAGGCACCAAGCCCAACTATCTTTTTAGGGAAGGTCAGAGGGCTGGGATCCATACTTGTGTTTAGGTTCTTACATCCCACATAGGTGCTGGCAGCCAGACCCTCCCCACCTAACACCAGGCATGCTGTAAAGTTCATGTGCTTGGAGCTTAGTCACCCAAGTCAGCGAGAAAAAATCGGTGTTTTCAGGGATGATTCAGACTTAAGCCACGTCTCAGAGCCACACATCTCCATGCAGGAAACCTGCTTCAAATGGGCTCCCAGCTGCACTGCCACAGGTGCCCGAGGGCAGCAAGTGCAGCTTTGGTGCTTTGCAAGACTGCAAGGGAAGATAACAGGTATGGTCCATAAACAAGCCCAGGGAGGAACTTTGTGTGAGAGATTGAAGAGCACTTCTGTGAGCAGCAGATACATGAAAACATGATGGTGCTTTACACTTCTGGAGTGGGGAATAGAGACATTGGCATAACTGTTCTATGATTCCCAGCCCAAACCTGGGAGCTGGATGGTTGTTGAACCTTAATTTCTGCCTTTCAGACTATTCTATTCCAGTGTTTGAGTGTCTTCCCAAGGATGGTGGGGATTTTTATGCTGTGAAGAAGTTTATGCCCATTTCTTAAAAGAGCACTGACTCCCATGCACCATGTGTTCAGTTTTCCTTTCTTCAAACCACCTAGCATGGAGAGGAGGAAAAAAGCACAAAAAGAGTTACTTGTAGATAATGCAAAGGAATGCCTGCAAGGCATAACCCTCGAGAGAGTATGTTTGTCCTATATCCACAGTTTAATTAATTTATTTCTGGAATGGTGCTATCCTGTTTTAAAGCAGACCAAAGCAAACATTTATTTGCAGCTGCCTGCAATGAGGTTGCAAGTAAACTAATGATATAATATTTTCTCTTGGAATTTATTCTATGAAGATGACTCATACTGGACAGCTAAATGCCATCAGTGTTGTGTCAGCTTTTACTGAATAAAGTGTTTTTCCATATGTGATAGTGGACTGTTCTTATTAATGGTTGAGCTGTAAAATCTTGCTTTCTCTCTTATTTATGATACTGGAAAAAATCCAGTGTAGCACAGTACATATGTAAGTCATTACCCTCCCTCTAAGCTCCTCTCCAAGTATGGAATGTTACTGTATTTTAATATATTACAGAAATAAACAAATGTTTTACATGTGGGGGATGAGTATAAATCAGAGATGACTCAAAGGGCAAAGGGGTTTAACAGAGTTTGCTGTGCCTGGAGATCTCTGGAGCCCAAGCAGTATTGTGAGGGGGTGTGGCTGTGCTGCTGCACTCTGCTTCCCCTCACTGGTTTGGCCACGTCCATTTCTACATAGTGCCAGGCATAGAGCTCAAGCAAGTTTTCAGGGCTGCTCTTTAAAGGGCTCAGAATATCTGATGGTTTTTTTGTATCATGTGGTCTGTGTTCCTTACTGCTGTATCCTGAAGCCCAGTGTGGGGAGCTTTTCCTTCCAGACAATAGCTGCTACAGCACCTCCTCAGAGAGCTTCCATCCTTGAAGCCTCCTGAGGGCCACATGCAGACCCTGAGTACTCCTGTCCCAACCTCAGTGGCTTCAGTCAGCCACTGTTGTGGTGTCCACATTTCTTCTCATTGAGACAAGTAAAGGATGGTGGAGGTTAAATACAGAGACACTCCTGAGAATAGGGACCTCCTGAGTGCCTATAAATTTTAGCTCTCTTTCCTTCTGGCACCCCATATCTCACATCTCCCTTTCCATTAGTGGCCCAGTTTGCAGAGGAGAATTATGGAGATTTCCTTTCCTGAGGAGCTGTGACTTGAATGCCCTCACTCTGGGGAGTGAGCTGTCCCTTGGCTGTAGGCTCCCACCACTGACAGTGTCACCGCCAAGAGTCCTTTGGGGAGCTCTTTTTGCCCCACCAGGTACAGGATCATGGCCTGTGCATCAGCCAGTGCCATTTGTACTGGCAGGAAGAAGGGGCTGCTGAAAACTGATGGCGCACACAGTTTTCATCCTTCTGCCTGACCTCTTTCACCTCACCTCCCTCTACCTGTGGACAATCCCAAGGCTGTTCCCTGGGCTCATCAGCATAGCTGTAGGCACTGAATCCATGCCTAAACATGCTGTGTGGATAAGGCTAACTTGGGCCATCAGAGATAGCTGGTAGGTGGCCACTCAAGTGTTGGGTATCACATGTCCTACCCAGGAGGTGCCCAAGTGCCCCTTTGCAATCAGGCCTTGATTTTGCCATGCCAAACTCCTCAGCTCAAGCATTTATGGTTGGATCAATTTCTGTCACACAGGGAGCAAGGAAATAAACCTTCCTCCTACAAGAGCATTTTCTACCCTCTGGATCAATGCATACGACTTCATTTGACATCAGTGGGAGCTCTGTCAGAGATCAAGAGCAGTAAATGGCCTAATGGAAGGAATAATAATGCTATCATGTGTACATACCACTTCTCATCCATCTTGTGGGTTTAAAGATCTTCCTCTTGGTGAGCTCACTGGTCATAATGCTCACCCTCAGCTAATTCATACATTTTAATTATCTTTTCCAAGACACTATCAAAAATCAGGAGGAAAATGGAAAAGCACAGAATATGTAGATTGCAAGCTGAAATGAGATGCTCTAAAAGTTGAGTCTTCCCTTCTTAGAAATATAATAGGCAATATAATTAAAAAAAAACCAGTAACTTTTATTAGATGCTCTATAATAGAAAAACTATGATCCTGAGATTTAATTTCATCCAGCTGTAAAGTAATACTTTATTGACAACAAGCTGGTTTATACAGGTTTTTTTTTCCTGCCTCTTAATTATAACAGGCACATCTTTATAAGCCACTGGATTATTTACTAATGCAACACTTTCATTGTATTTCAAGTGGGAAGAAAATCTGTTTGTTGTGGGATTTTATTTTTCATAGTGTTTTTTTTCCCCTGGATGTTGCATCTTTGTGGGTACCTTTCATCTAATACAATATCAGCCTTCATGATGGGGCTGACTGCTTCCTTGATATTCACTTGAAGTTGGATAATAAAGTAGGGAAGAATAAGAGAAAGACAATAGAAATAGAAAAACCTGCATATATGTGGCAGTTAATTTTCTAGCAGCAGCATCATTATGTTGTCCCAAAACTTCTCTGTTTGAGATTTCACTCTCGTTTTGATGTGTTGTGGCTAAATGGACACATAAAAAAATTATTGTTATTTTTTCCTTTTGCTTGAATGGCAAAAATATTCTGGCACTCTCACAGATTCAGTGGCCTCATTCACTTACAGTCCACACAGAAGGCATGCAAGGAAAGCTAAATTATTTTCTATATTTATTTTGGCATCCAGCAAAATAGAAACCATCGTCTTGTTACTGTAAGTGGTCATTAAGAAGAAATTATGAGTTTCTTGATGACATAGTTCATAAATTCTTCAAAAAGAGGAGGTTAAAAGTGTGTTATATTTTAAAAAATTGTAGTGGACTGATTTTCAAGGGATATTCTGTCTATGTCAGGTATCACCATATACTCGCATTGTGGAAGACCCCCTGCACAATGAATAGATTACAGCCTGTATCGAGGAATGACAATAAAAGATTTGTGTCTCATTTCAAAACATACTAAGGAGCTAAAATTGAACATGTGCTTCCCCTCCCTCAGCTGATTCACCTCAGTCTTCAATGGGGAAACAGAAGCACTTCTGTACATGACACAGTAAAACACAGAAACTGAGACTATTGATAGAAAATGATTTTAGGGTAATTGCTGCTTGCATTCAGTCTGCTCCTTGGAGATGAATGAGTTGTTATTAACCATATGCTAAAATCTGTGATGAGTAAATCTGTCTTGTTTGTCCAGATGGACAGACGAGTCTCAGAGAATGTGAAGGGTTACGAAGAGGAAAGAGACATTTTAACATGAAACCTACATCAATGTGCTGTGCTCCTTAAATAGAAGATATAATGTCTTCTGTGGTTTCATGCAGAAATTCTGAAATTTTAAGAGTAGGCAATTGGGGTTTAATCCATGTTATGAAACAGCACACCAGAAGATGCTGTTCCACCAGAACAGCTGGGAAGAACTTAGCTTGTCCAGCAGAGTCTCAGGACAAAGGAAAACACATGAAAATGTTCAATATTTTCCCCATCAACATTTGGATGTTGGACAACACAGGGCAAAACAGAGCTTGTGAGCAGCTGCCTGCTGTGGCCGGGGAATGTGTGGCTCCATCAGACTCTTCATGAGGGGGCCAGAAAAGATGAATGTCAGGTAGCAAGCATCGCTCCTTGGTAGTTTGGAATGATTCAGAAAATGGGAAGAATTATCAAGACCATTTTAACTCCTGCATTTTTACTCCTTTGAGCTCCCCTTAATGAGAAAAACCAGCTCATTTCCAGTTTCCAGAGCACTCCTTCTTTTGCAGAGGTCAGGGCTGAATCTCACAGAGGTTAAGTGCCTTTCCCAGGACTGGAGTGCAACAGCAATAAGGGCTGTGGGGACTGATGACAAAGATAGGTCACACAGCAAAACAATTGCAAGTCAGGAAAGGAATCTGGGCCATGGGGATGTTCAGACCCCCACACAGCCAGATGAATGCTAACCATGGTGGGAATAAGAAAGAAGACATTGTTCCTTCAAACATCTTGGGACTGAATGTTTACCAACACAGAATCATCTTCAGAGTTTTTCAAAACATGGTTCAGCCCAAGGCTTTCCTGGATATCAGTGAAGGAGTTAATAAAAAGCAGTGAAGACTAATGAGACTTTAATAGACTTGGACTCTTTATTTCAGAGTTACAGCATAGATGTCTGCAAAGCAAAATGATTCGGAAAAAAATGAATTCCATCTGGAAAATAAAATCATATAAGAAAAAGTTGAAAAATCTCAGAAAACATCCACCAGAAAGACATCATTATCCAGAGTCCTCTAGGAAAGTATGAAAAAAGATAAGATCAAAGGTAGATGCACCAACTGCCTTGAACCATGTTTATACATAACATCTTCCATGTGTTCTGCTTTTGAAAGTAGATTAGCATTGGAAATGATCCAAAAACTTTTTCAAAATGAGCAATGCAGCTTTAGGAATACCAACATGAGGATGAGAAAATGCACAGAAAGAGGTTTAGATGTAGATTCAGGGCTGTAAGGGAAGCTGTTGTAAAGCCCTTACAAGTTAAAGATGTTGGGGAAGACATCCAAACATCTGGACACAGGGAGCTGCTTGTGTCACACAAGAACCTCAGCTATGAATAGAGGGAACCAACAAGGGCAGACTAAGGAGAATTATGCTGAGCTTCTGGCAACGACAAATGAAAAGAATCTTAATCTAAAATCTCTTATTCATTTTATATTATGTTTTGGGTGTGTGAGAGGGACAGAATATGCATTCGGCTTAGCTTTTAGTATGTTTTTTCCTTTTTTGTTCCTCTCATGTCACAAAAATGCTCTTATTTAACGGGCTAAGATAAGCCTGGGAAACGAAGGTACTTACCTTCCGTGTGGAGCCCAGATGCAGTGATGGAAGCAAAGGGAACCTGCCAACAGCTCCTTGAGGACAGGATTTACTGGAGTTTTCTAACTTCTACAGGTGTCACAGTGGTTCATCAGTGGCCTGATTTCACTGGGAGATTCCAGTGTGCTAGATTATGAAAAGGGAGTGTGTAAGAGCCTCTCTGCTGACCTCACGCACACAGTTTGGGTTTCTTTGTTGTGTAGGAAAGAGAAGGAGGTGACAGAGGAAGATGTGAGCTTGCATGAGGCCAATATTTCCCCAGCTGACTTTGACCAGCAAAGTTGTCTTTGCTCCATTTGAGAAGGCTGAAGGGAATGTGTCCCTGCACAGATCCTAAGGAATGGTAAATATGTTGGCATTCAAAATACACTTGAAATACAACATGCCAGACCTATTGTTCAAAGAAGTTACAGATCCTGCCTCAGCCCACCCCCTGAGTACATGCTTTGCTTTGAGTCCCACTGAAATCAATGCCCCTTTGAAGTGTACTTTCCAACACTTTCAAGAAGCACAAGGGAGATAGCAAAAGGTTAACCTAAAGTAAGGGTACTATGAGCTATATAAATCTTACTTTTGGATCTATAACCTTTCCATCTGCAGCTGTATAGATGGGCAAATTTCTTTTGATGCCTGAAACTGTGTTGCAGCACACCAACATTTAGAAATTGCACCTCCTGATTTATTGCTTGAGCGAATTTCTCTTGTTGCAACAGAAGGCACAAAAGAGCCTCTGCGGATCTGGCCAGTCTGAGGACTCGTCTGGTTGACCTCCTGCTGCTGTCAGTGCTGGGAGAGCTGCCAGTGAAGGGCAGGTGGGAAGACACCCGGGTGAAGACAGGATTACTTGGACTGCTGGACAGTAGGTGTATAATGCTGAAAAGCTTCAAGGGGCAAAAGCACCTATTTGTGGCTCCGGCACGGGGATGCCTCACCCTGCTGTGCCTCCAGCTGTACGGTCTGGCACCTTGTGTGAGTGACTGGGCAGCCAGCTCCAGCACATTCCACTGACACTGCCCTGTCTGCCCACGGGGTCATGGAACATTGGGTCAAAATCGTCCCTATCATTTCCTTTCACGTGTCCCTGCAAAGCTAATTCTTCACATTCTGGCGCTCCCAGATCTCCTCCAAAGCTCTTTCTATGTTTCTCATCCCCTTGAACACCTGCCTTTTTTCTGCTTTTCCCCTAGATATATTATGTTTCATTTTCTCAGTGAGTGTCACTTTGTTATTTTTCAGCTGGTATCTTAAGACTGTCTATCCCCACTTGTGTTTGCAACAGTAATGTCTGGGAATCTTAATAAACCAGAGTATCAAACACAACAACTTTGGTTTCTAGGAACCTCTGAGCTAAGGAAAAGGGAAGGCAAGCACTCTGCCCACAGACACAAAGGTGGGTTCAGACTCTGGCGGGACAGAGAGCATTTGAGCATACACCTGATCTGCAAAGATAAACATTTTCATCTGTTTGAAAAGAAAACAGCAATGACAGTACCACCCCCAGCCCTCATGGTCTGTAAAAATGTGCATCAGTAAAGATGAAAAGCAATATAGAAGATAGAAGAAGAAAAGACATCCCTATGAAAAGTGCAACTGGCATTTCAGAGGCTGCTTTTGCTTTTAATCTGTGGGTATTAGAAATGAAAGCACTTTAGCTGCTGTAACAAGAGGTGACTTGTGCTGAATGGGCAAGTTTGGTGGTGTGCGGAGGAGCTGAGTGGGGAACAAGCCCTGCCCAAAGGAGGTATATGTTCAACCTGACATTGCTCCAGGCACCCACAGCTGACCTTTAAACCAAACATGAGCCCTGGGCTCTCCCTGAGGCCACCAGAACTTTTCTAACATGTGCTGGAATTTAGTGGGGATGCTTGGAAATTGGCTGGAGCATATTTATAGAGTACAGGTTGTCCACACCTCAAGGTGTTGCCCACTGGAACAGCCTGGGTCTGGCATTCCCTCTGCATGGGAATCCTCTTTTCCCCTTGGAGAGGACCATTTTCCCCATTTTCCATGTCAGGGTGCATCTTCATGTCTTCACTATTCCTCTAACTATTACAAACAGTGGATAAAGGGTGAATTTTAAAACCACACTGGTGTATCTCTTTTAAAAATACTTCTTCCCTTCTCTCTTCACCTTTCCCATCTCTTTCTTTGCTGGCTTCAGAGTGAACGGTCAAGGGCAAACCCAATTTCACAGTCTTGGTATTATGTATGGTAGGCTGGAGAGCAACAGCTTTCTGAAGTAAGTCTAAATATGGAAGTTCTCATGGGAAAGGAAGGGAGAATGCATCTGTAGCAAAAAGGAAAGCTAGGATGAATGAGAAATGAAACACCGGAGGTAATTTCCTTGTGGCAGGTGAGTACATGCTTAGTTTAGGACAAAAGGAGTTATTGTAAAATCCATTAGCTGGTGTGTTCTAACTGCTACCTCTTAATATTAATATTAAAGAATATATTTAATTTAATTTTATATTTATATAAATATTTTATAGTTATATTATCACATATTTGAAGGTACAGCTCAGACTTAAATGAAGGCTAATGAGGAGATAACTTTGCTCTAGCTGGCTAATCTGTACTAAAATAGTTTCCCTTGTCTAGATTAAGGTCACAGGTCCATGACTGCAAGCAGTTGTAGTAGCTGATTGAGTTTCCCTCATCAGCTGACCTGTAGTACTGGTTGCGTATCTACTCTGAACTCACCATGACACTGAATTCACATAATTTCCCAAAGGGGACCCTTGTGCAAAATCTGAGTCACAGTTTATGCCAAGATGTACAAAATGAGTAGCTGCTGTGGCCTTGGTTGGAATTTTCAGCAGAAGATCTGCCTAAGTTTTGTGCCACAAGTACGTCTCTTGATGCCATGACGTCTGGGTTTTGGATCACTCATCAGTCCTTTGATCCTTTAAGAGTCACAGAATCTACGTGAGGCACTGCTGATAGGCAGTCTGAATAAAGCCCCTTTCTCTATCTAATCTGACTGGGCTGATGTAATGCACGATACAAGCCAGCATCTTCACGAGATAGGAATCTAGGAGAGGCTTATGTGGCTAAGCCTTATACCAGACACAGCCCGGTAATGCCGACTGGATGGGGGAATTAACTAGAGGAGCAGTCAAGGCTCTTTGCTTAAAGGATTGCATCAATTGTTATATTTGCAATAAAGATCTGTGGTTCCTGCTAGTAGGTCGGTATCAGTTGTGGCTAAGAACACTATCTTGCCATCTGTTCTTGGCAAGAATTGTACAAGCCTTTCTTTCAAGTCACAGATATCATTACACTTACTCAGCCTTTGTCAGCTCAGGACCTGACCATTATAATGCTCCCTGCAGGATGCTGCTCGCTGCGACCATCTGGAAAAAGAAGCTAGATCAGTATACAGCTGCTTATTCAGTAGCATTTCATACCACAAATGTCTTACACATCTGCCTTGTCGTCTGCCCCAGCTATTCATTTGAGGGTGTGGTGGGAGGTGCTGCTTTGAATCTATACAATGCTGTGCATGCAGACAGAGCTATGCTAAAGGAACGGTAGCCTGCAGAGTGAGGCAAAATTTCTAGTTCGGAAGCTTTGCAAGAAGCCTCTGGACTTCATTAAATATAGGGTAAAGGAGCATTTACCCCTCCTGTCTTAGGCTACATGGACACAACCTGTCCGCACCAACTAAATTTCTAACCTCTTCCTCTAAATTGCCTTCAAGTCAGATTGCTGTGACATCCTCCAGTCACTGTGATGAGTGGCACAGAAAGGATGGTGTCCACCAGGTGAACAGCTGTTCTATGTTTTGTTTCTCATTATCCACTGCATGGCCCACTGCCCCACTGACCACACATTATCCAAGCCTTTCTCAGAGGCAGATCTGTTCTTCTCCTCACGGTCCCTTCTCTGTCACTCATCACTGCGATGTGGTTATTAATCAATTTATTCTCACAGACTCGTTTGTGGGGGAGATGGTGGTTATGTCTTCATCTTGCCTGACTGTGATTGTTACATTCTCCCAGGGTCTCGCCTGCTTTGAGTACGTTTCACCTCTCATACCAAAGCTTCATGCTGTTGGTGGCCAGCGTGGCTCTCACAAATTGAGGGCACGGTGCCTGTGTCTCCTGGATTTTTGACATTCCCTCGCCTGATGCCCAGGCTGCCTGGAGAAGGAGGTGCCCACCTCAGTGGCAGAGAAGAGAAGCAGCAGCACAAATATGGGAGGTTGTGGTGAAAGCTTCTGAGAACTAGGAGCCTTGCAAGGTGAGCAAGGGAAAGAGGAACCAAGACTATGACTGAAGTAAGGCCACTGGCTCTGTCCCCTGTGGTGCTGCAGAGACTGAACCAAGGACTAGGAGAGAAGGCTGGGTGAAGGATAAACAGCTCAAAGGCTGGCAAATAGAGTCAGAATGATTACGAGACCGGGAGAAGGAGGCACGGGTGAGAAAAGAAACAGCAGAAGCTGGGAGAGGCTAGAGCATGTTTTCCACCATGGTCTTGGACAAAAGCCACCCTGGCACTCCTCTGTTGGCAAGAAACAGCCTTGAAACTCACCCACAAACTGTGCTATCACCCTCATCTTCTCACTGGTCCAAAGATTGGATGGCAACCTATTGCTACTATCAATTACTCCTCAGATCAAGTGTCTGAGTCACTTCAAGTCCCAGAGGATCAATCTACCACAGACCACAACTAACCTTCTGGCTTTTCAAGGCAGATCTTACCTGTGGAGGCAAGGTAGAGGTTAAAATTCAGTTCACAGTTGAAAATCTTTGGAGCTGCTGCCATACTGTAAGTTGTACTTTCCCGGGTAGTGTCCATGTAAGTTGCAGAAGCAGCGAACGCGCAGCTCCTCTGTACGTAGCTACAACTGCACGAGGACATCACACAGTCTATTTGCACAGCCTGCTAGCTGCATAACTGGTCTTTTGTACACAAAATCTCTGATTCAGCAAGTTCTTTAATCGTGTGTCCCACTTTAAGCACGTCTCTGAACATCGGGTCTTATGTCACGTACCTCTGAAAAATCAATTTTTGTCGCAGTTTGTGGCTTTTTCTGTCATTTGAGCTCTCTTGCTGGATTTGTCTGAAATTCCATGCCTGAAGCAGAACATCAAGGAAACATACAAGTTCTTATAAATTATTACATTTGTCAAACAGTTATCTTCCTATGGCTTAAAGTGACACATCACTGTTTTCCATTTTTTCTGCATTATTACCCTACAAGAAAGGACTACCCCTTTAAAGTATAAAAATCTGCTCCTAAAACTACCCACAGTCTGAGGATTTTTTCCTCTTTTTGGTTAATGAGAATAAAACAGGACATCAGAAAAAGCCATATTTGACAGGATCTATTTACTCCTATGTCTTCCCTTAAGCTCCATAAATTGTATGGGCATACTATTCAGCTTCACAAGTTTTTTGCAAATCACAAACACCCTAAATTGGCATGATCCCACAAAGCCTACCACACACTACATCCAAACACGTGACAAGAAATTTGTCCAAATAACAATTTTATATCTAGTTAATATCTAGTTTACGTCTAATTCTAGTATATACCGAAACCACTACAGGTGCACAGATCAAGATTAGTGATTCAATGATGCCTGCCGAAAAATGGGAAAAAAATTACCTGCATTATTAAAATCTAGAAGTTTTCCTATGCACTTGGGGGCAATATTTTTTGGCTGGAGTTATCTAAACTGCATCTTGCCCTCCTACTCCTAGTAATCTGCATGACAGACTTCACTGCTGGCTTCCACAGGGATGATTGATTGCATCTGGATATCAGAGAGCATGTTCCTGGGTCTCAGGAAGTTTGTGAATGCAGACACCACATAGCTCCCCTGGTGACTGCAGAGGTTGTATATGCCAGTTGTGATGGAAAGAAACCATTACCTCTCTTTTTGTCTTCAGAAATTTTACAGATCTGTCCACAGAAAGCCAATTTGGGAATCAAATAACCTTTGTGTTTTCTAGGTTGCAGTCTGAATAGGCAGAGAAGGAGGAAACCACTGTCAACAAATGCAAAGCTAAAAATAGGAACACCAAATGCCTCAGCAGGGCTCTGGAAAAATCCTTAAGGTAGAAGTAAGAGTTATTTATAAGGTTGGGAGCTGAGAGGGGAGAGAGAGGTCAGTGGAAGACATTACATTACTTACATAGTTTGGGTTCCAGAAATTACTTTCTGGTGCACACAACATCATTAGGAGGTGTTTCTGCTCAAGTCCTGGGTCCCAGCTACTTTTTGTGCCAACACGTCATGCCACACCAGGAAGCAGGTTTCTGGGCATTCCCAGGATGTAAGAGGGATAGGACTCATGACGCGCATCTCCAGTTTAGAGAGCAGAGATTCTTACTTGCAGACACATGTTTTGCAAAAGCACTTTTTGGAGCCTGAAAGCAGGTTGAGCTGCCTCCACAGGCATGGTCCTAACTGGTAGGTAGTTTGGTGGAATTGTAGACAGATGCAAGCCTGGGGACAGATGCAAGATGGAGTCATCTTTTCCAAACTGAACTGCAAAGGACTGAGTTTTTTAAGTTTGTTACCTAGGATGTATCCAGACATCTCCACAATGGAAGGTGAGCTTTGAGGATTGGTACTGACTTAGGCCATGTACAACTAAGCAAATTGTTCAGTGCAACAGGATCAGATGCTGGAAACTTCACATTTACACGATATTTATTGGTATCATTCTAGTCTCATCCCACTAGCACATCAGATGAGTCCCTAGGGAACACCTTTTCATTGAATTTTATCAGCAAGGGATCCTGCTGGTGTCTCTGAGACTACTCTGTGATGTGAACCCTAGCAGGGAAAGTGGAGGTGCCTATTTCAGAAATACTTCCCAGTGCAAACAAAGACTCTGTTGTGGACACATCCTTAGGTTAATAATTTTTATACAGCTGAAATAGCTACCATGATACCTATCCCTCAGTCTGAGTAGTCCACTGAAAATATGAGGTCTGAGACAAAACCAAGATGACTCATTAATACTTCTAAAATGTGAAAAATGTGTAAGTTTTCACTTCCCATTTTTAAAGGAAATAGAGGGAATATTTCTTTCACAAGAGATCACACACTTTTTTTTTCTATCTTTACTCTTAAAGGTAATAAAATATTTGGCTATTAACCAGCATTAACAAATTCTGCATTATAACATTCCTGCTAGAACATTATTACAATTTTATTTAATGAAAAGTCTTGGGTAAGCTAAATAACAGATGGATAGTCCAGCCTAATGTAATGTAATAGAATACAAATGACCAGTAAGTGTGTATTTAAATATCTCCTCTTGGGCATATTTTAAATTGGCTATTTACATAAATTCTGAGTTAAACTGCTAGTGAATTTCATGAGGAATTTAATCTAGTTTGCCATGTACGAGAAAGAAGGACAACAGTTATGCAGGAAGTGTGTCCTGCCTCGTGGTTCAAGTGGACCTCCTTGGCTGTGGAAGGACACCTCTGAAAAGTTGCCTGTGCAGAGGAACATCAGAAGGAAATGTTGGGACAGTCAGCTCCTGGATGAAATAATTGACAGCATCCCATGGAGGAGCACTAATACCTCAGAGGCCTGATTTACTTCTTGCCCATACAAAACACTTCCACCGGCACAAGTGCCAGGCAGTGAATTGCGGTGTGGGGGTGGGAAGGGGCACCCGGGGCTGTAATCACTTAAATGGGCTTTGCTGCATGAGGAAATGAGTGAGATAAGGAGCAATGAGGTGGAAATGTCTCTCGCTGAGGCTGAAGCTTGGAAAGCAGCGGCAGTCCTTCAGCAGCTAATTTAACAGTCATATTGCATATCAAAGGGACCCACTGACTTTTGGAGTGCACAGAATAAATAATTGATACCTCACCAGGGGGACTATCACATCTCAGCCGTCAAGCTGATGGGAATTAGCCTCATTGGAGGGGATGTTTGCAAGGCCAGACCATAGGCAATACTGTTGATAAGCAATTTGGCTGTGACATAATGCAGAAGTTAACGACATGTCAGTATTTAGTTATACCATTTCAGTCTCTGCTCTTCATTAAACCCTTCCAGTGTCTGAAAAGTAATTTCTTTCCAGTCACCACTGCAGTTGTTGGAGGCCTCTGACCCCAGCAGCCTGGTCACAAGGGTGTCATGACATTCCTGCTAGAGCAAAACAGCTCTCTGAAAAGCGTGTAAGCAAGAGAGACACTGCACAGGATATTTCCACTGCAAAGCTTCTTGGACGTTTCTGCATTTGGGAATGAAAATACTAAAATTATTTTTTTAAAATAAAGGCTCAGGGTCAGGATCATGCCAATGGCACATCAGAAACAAGATGGTTCAGTGTCACCCACAAGTTTGTACATAAGGACATGACTTTGGATGGTAACCAGAGGTTTCATTTGTATTGGCCTGGGGACAAACACTTCACTGAGAGAAAATCCCATTGCAAACCATTTGGTCAGAGTCAGTGCCTTGCCACTCGACTTAGAGTCTAGATGAGGGATGTGAAAATAATCTGGGAGTACAACAAAAACTGCAGGGAATAGCTGTGAACCGGGAAGGCAGTGAGTGAGGCTACTCTACGACATGGCTGTGTATCTTGGTCTGATTCTGCACTCCCATGCTCTGGATCTGTCTGCATCACCTAAAATTTAGAAGAGAGATTTTCCCAGACACCAGAGACAGCAGAAAAACAGACTCAGGTGGAAGTAAATCCACCCCACATCTTTATCAGCTATCTCTGCAACAGGGAAAGGAGACATAATAAAGCTTTTCTTTCTCAGGGACAAGCTATTAGACCTAGAGCTCCCGAGTATCACGGTGATAACTGCCGAGACCTTTTAGGGATACAGAGCAAAAGTACCCTCTATCACCGTGTCAGGGGGCTGAAAGTTTGTAGCACCTCTTGCTCACATCTCAGCAGAACAAGCCCTTGTAACACAGCGCGCTGCTGCAGCCAACTCCCAGCTCCGGCTCCAGCCTGCAGCTGTTCCTTGAAAAAAACATCCCAGGTCATCGGTTCCACCTGGGACTGGACAAGAGCGTGGCCCCAGCCTGGCCCTGCATGCCATGCATGCCTCAAGCCCCCTGCAATCAACAGCGGGGGCAGCCGCGGGGGAAACCGGGTCAAGCCTGTCCCATTAAGAGCTAATGAACAAGCTGGCGAGAGAGGTGCTTGCTTTTTCGGCTTCCTCCTGAGAGGGAGCCTAACGTAACTAAATACGAAGACAAAGGTGAGCAGGTCATTCCTGCTTTGGGCGGCCCCAGGTCACAGCTCTTTCCACTGGCACTGGGTCACAGCCTTGTGCCGAGCAGGGAGCCGGGTGAAGCTGCTGCACTTGCCCAATGTCAATCAGGGATGGGGCAGGGAAAGGCCATGAACTCGTTCGTGTTGAGAACATGAACAGCCAGAAGACAGGCAGTGCCGTGCTGCACATCCCCTTCAGTAACATTTGAGCTGTGCCTTAAGCTTTGGAGGCCTTAAGCCCCCTTAAGAAGGCTGGTGTTTTAGGAGCTCTACTTAAAAAATGGTACTATGGCTGGAATCTGGGTATGTTCCACAAGACTGAAATCCATGGAAATCACCACTTTGCAGTCTGTACTGCTTTCAGAATCCTGGAGCCAAGGTCAGAGGTGGTAGCAGATTATGTAGCAGTGATGCAGATTATCTGACATAATGTTGTAATAAAAAATATTGGGAAATTGTCAATTTATTAATGAGTAAGACCAGACCATTTTACCGAAGTTTCTGGGAACCTAAATGCCATCAGTGAATATATCCCCCCCAATGCTCTCTGTATTTACCTCTGTACAGGTGAAGAACTAAATAAAAATGGGCACTGGGAAATAAAGTGACTTACTCAAGGTCATACAAAAGACCCGCTGCCTTGCTTTTGGCATTCAAACCAGGTACCCATGTTGGGAGCAGTCTCACCCCACACAAAAAAAGAAGAGTTCCTTCTCTTTTCTGAGATTAATACCTCCAGAAGCTGAGCTCTCTGGAGGTGCTTATCTCTTCCATTTTATGGCAGATGGAGCATCATCTGGGTACATGGGAGGCACTGGATACAACTCAGTCTCTTCTGAGACACTGTCCAATACCCTTAGAATGATATTAATCACCATTCCCAACTGTACTATTCAGTCTCAGATCAGGATTTAGCATGCTTGCATCTCATAATCTGCCTCTGAATTCTAAAATAATCCACCACAACCACTGTAGTAGACTCTTCAAATTAAAATGCTGTTTAACAGGAAAATGAAGTTCTAGAAATGTATTGCAGAATTAGAATTAGCCATAAAATAAAATAATTTTGATGTGACATATCTGGCTGTAAATTTGCCTTGCAACAGAAATATTCATAATTACAGTAATTTGCAGCTCAGCCTCTTACTGCAGTTACATGATCCCGTAATTGCTGAGTTGTCTGCAAAGCGCTGGTTGTGCTAGCTAAACCAGTTTGCTGCTTTAAAGGAACAGACTCAGAGCCAGCCCCAGTGCGTCCTGAAGCCATGGAAAACTTCCTAAAGGCTGCAGCGAGCAGTGGGCTGGACCTTCAGCTGGAAGGGAGGATATTCAGTCTCCTGCAGAACTGTTTCAGTAACACTTGTTCAGAAGTGTGGAATACTGGGACGGAGACAGATATTGGTAAAAATTGTGTAAAGCAACCTCTACTGTAAATCACTGCATCTTAACTGAGTAGTTCTGGGTTTATGCCAACACAAATGGAAAATACTCTGGTCAACATTATGGATAAAACTTTGGCTTGTAGTTAGGATACCAAGCTGTTGATTTACTAAAATTCAGAAATGAATGTTCACTTTTTAGGAGCCACAATTAGGAGAGATGCAATTCAATAAATACTACTTCCAGATTACATAGGCATGCCCCCCAAAAAACATTGAGTATTCCAGCTTGACTGCAATTAATGACCTTGAAAAAATAGTCTGTTTCTGCTGATTACATAAGAAATGGCATAACCCATGGAGGTATCTTCTCAATATCACCAGCAAGCAAAGAACTTGCATAGGAAAGGAGAGCCTGAGGTTTAGGTCCTTGATCCCAGGGCAGCATCTGCATTTAATTTTGGGTAAAGCAAAAAAAGAGTCCTAACATTCTTTGTTCCTAAATCCTGAGCCTTTAAAGTTGCTTTTAGCTAGTTCTACCATCTTGCTTCCACAAACCTGTGTTCCAGGGAGGTTTATATTCAGCAAGAACAGAGACTGGACTACCTGTGGAACTGTGTTCTCTCCTGGGATATGGACACTGTGGGCTTGGACTCCTCTAGATTGCGGTCCAAAGGGATTTTCCATTTCCTAAGAAAGCCTTCTTAGAACCAAGCTGTCAGAGGCAAGTTGTGCTGCATGGTCAGACAGTATGTAATGCTGTAATAAATAACAGATAGGTGTTGGTTTTGGTTTTGGTTTTTTAAAAGAATTAAAGCCTTTTTTTTTTAAATAATGAATACTACTATTAAAGCTATCTTTCTTCTGGTCTGTAAAATTAATGTTACACTCAATCTCATATTTTATGGCACTAGAAAAAGAGAAACTTGCAAGAGAGAGGTTTTTATACTTCGGCCAATGTTGTAGTCATGCCTGTTTAGTCAAATTTATTGAGCACAGTGTTTGAATGATAACTCCTCTATTATCTAATGCGTGTCAGCAATGATCTTATGAAGCACTTATGAAGCACTTATTGCAGCCAACAGCACGAGGTTTCTTCAAAAAAATTCTGTGACTAGGGTTGGCTAGGTACCAGCCTAATTCAGCTAAGAGACATAAACACTAAGGTCTTTCTGCTGTGCCTGGGGAAGAAGCAATTAAAAAGCTACTTTACCCAAAAGCTCAGGAGAGTCCCGTGACACAGTGCCTCTTAGCAGCCTGAATCTTGCTGCTGGTGGGATATCTGCTTGGAAATGCCCCATCCATCCAGGCTTATACATTATAGCATTTCATTATGCTCACTGCAACTTAATACCTCCTACAGCAAGCAGGTTCCTGGCACAGAAAAATGGACCCAGCTTGCGTGGACACTCATTGCTGTGAGGAGCCTTGTGTGGTGTGCCACAGTATTTTGTACAGGTTACATAGTGCATATTATTTTTGCTACAGGTTTTGTGGCAGTTGGTTAGAAATACTGGTATTATTAGAGATATAAAATATGGCTATTCAGCTTGTGTAAATCCTTTCAAAAGACTATTTCATATTTCAGTATGTGACCTCTGGAAGGAGAGTTCAGATGCACATACTGCACCTTTTCACTTTCCCCTGGGCCAAGCAGAGAAGCTGCTAGTTGGGCTTTGCCCAAATTTAAGGAGTTTGTTCCCCCTTCTGGCTTCATTCCACCATGCTTTTCTCATCACTTCTGTTTAACTAGGTTTCTGTCACTGTAGTTTGAGCAATGCTGTACATTGCTGACCTTCCTGAGTAGGAAGGAGTCTGACTTCAGACCTGGGATTTGGGATTGTTCATCCACACACTGCAATGCATCCTCTTCCTCTGAAATCTGTATCTGGACCTGCTTGTCCCTCTCCCCCATCATCCCTAGCTAGCCTTCACCTCCTCCTCACCAGTCCTGGGGGTCAAGTAAGGGATGCAGCAGGTGGGAAGGAGAAAGATGATGTGAGATTGTGGTTGCTGCCACGCAATCAGCAATGGGAGCTGCAGGGACAACAGCTGCTGCTGGGGGGGCAGCTCCATCCTGGCCAGTCTGTCCTCTGCAACCCAGTGGCAGCTGGATCACTGCAGCACGTGTGGCCAGTCTACAGCAGACACTGTGCCACTTTCCTTTTAACAAACAGGCCAAGGGGAAGGGACCTGCAATCACTCTTCAACCTGCAAGCCCAAGAGCAAATGATTGTCCAATGTTTCTTCTGGAAGTAATGGATTGCAGTACAGGAATATCAAGATTCAGAGTGTCTGGGCAAGCTGCCATGACCAAAATCACCCCTCCCTCCTCCCTGCATGCACATCATCCCAAAATAAACGTTGAAGCCACCAGTAACCACAGCAGTGTGCCAGCTAATGGACCAGCAGCAAGAGGTGCGCTGCTACCACCTCAACAGAGAGACCTGTTGGAGTAGAACTTGATTCAGCTCTGTTCCTATTCTCAATTTTTTGTTTGTTACAGTAGGTCTTTGGGGTGGCAGAAATACTAGTACTTCTTTCTGGATGATTCTTCCATCCTCTACCCCACCTCTTTTTT
>VXAX01005995.1:184438-201643 GCA_013399835.1 Leptocoma aspasia | reverse complement strand
TTTTTAACACATGTCTTTCTGCAGTTTTTAATTCCAACTACCTTTCTCCCACCTAAAGAGCTGACAGTACTGATTCCTGGTGTCTAATATAATGGTTCTTATACAGTGGTGCCTACAGAGATGGAGCCATAGTCCACAGACAAGCTCTGCAATGGGTCTCCTGCTGACCTTCAGCATGTGATACCAAGGATCCATCTTCTCAGCAATTTTCTTGGCTGTGTTCCAAATTTTGGGTCAATTTTATGCTATCATCTTACATAATCTATTTTTTCCCTCTCTTAAAAAAAAAAAAAAGCCATGACAAGAAGGTTGTCACATCAGTAAGAAAAGCAATAAAAACATTGACTTTATGGAGTCAGCTGCCCTGAGCTGTAGGTTTTGTAAAGCATTTTTTCAATCAGTGCCAGGCTGGGATTATGAAGTGTGATACCCAGATGCAGATAATCTGCATGTACAAAGCTGAATAGCTGGACAGTGCAAATGGCATTGATTTTTGTCATACTTAGTGAAAGTTATTGTTCTGACCTTAATGCATCCTTAACTTTCAAAGTAGTGTGTGGTGTTTTATCTCTATGGCTTCCTGGCCCCATACTGCTTCTGTCCAAGATAACAGAAATTTTATCAGTGATTTCAAAGGGGACAAGCTCATATTAATGGTGTCAATACCAACTGCATCATAAGGCTATTCTCCTGGAAAAATTACCTGAACAGGAGTTGCCTGAACAGGAAGAACCACAGTACGTGTAATAGCACCAAATATTTGCCATATGACTTCATTTGGATCCACATGTCCGTCATAGTTTTTACAGCTAATGTGGCAGCAAGTAGATGCTCAGCTGGGCTCATTTTCAGGTGTCTGTTTCCTCTAGATTGAAGCCAAAGTCCAGATCTGCTGGCAGTGACTCTGTAATGTCAGTAGAGCTTATGCTTCTGTGGCCAAAGGTAAATTGAATCATTCTTTTTAATGAAATGTTCCTTAATTGCCTTTATTCCTTTGAATAGCATGTTTAATAAATAGAATATACATTTTATAAAGAGATTACAGAAAAGGAGAGTTGCTAATACCATTATATAATCTTGCAAATCCCGAACTTGAATTTGCCTTTTGCTTGCTGTTCTACAGCACATCGTTTCTTTGTGTCCTCTATAGCTGACAGAATAGTGTTTGTTAAAAAAAATATGTGGCAGAAAACACCATGGGAAAAATTGTATTGTGAAATCTCAGCCAACCCGCGGCAAGGCTCAAGCCGAGACTGTCAACACACAATCCCAATTCAATGTCTGCTCTTTGCAGCAGAAGAAGGCAGTGCAGAACTAAGCAGAAATTAATTAGAAGACCAAAAAGAAAGAACAGAGCAAATTTTATTTCTTCCTAATCCCAACCCAAACATGATTGGCAAATACCTGTCTACTGTATAAGGATATAGTTTCACTTTGTAGTTCCTACCTAGTGAAAGCCATAAACTAGCTCACAGTGAAGTTATCATTTTTTTGAAAGCCCAAACAAAACTCCTACTGATTTCAGTGGAGCTAGGCTTTCATTTGATAAGCTTATCTTCTGCAATTTCAGCACTCTAAGAAACCAATATTAGTTTTTCATTTTTTTTTTTTCAATCCTTCATTTCTTGGTCTGTGTATTTCAAGTAATTCATCATAAACACTGTGAACATACAGTGTGAAGCTATATATTTCTCAGAGTTGTAGAATGTCATTTTACTGCTTGCCCCTCACAGAGACACACTAGATAAAACAGACAAAAGGCTTCCGTGTACCTCTCGCTGGTGTAAAACAAGACCAGCTCTTAAATTGACTTTTCTAATTGGAGATGGATCTTGAGATTGATTAAATGCTCAGAGCTTGAAGGTACCCACAGGCTCTGCCTAAAAATACCTATTTGTTTGGCTTGGTTCTACCAGAGGAAAAAAAATTGTGCCACACCCCAACAGATTCACTCACATCCGTTTTAGATGCTTTGGACACTCTCCAAATAAAAGTGGTTTTGCTATTGCTAAGGAAAGGCTTTCACCTTTGATTATGAGTTGGAAACATTGCTATTATGGCATAATCACCTTTGATTATGAGTTGGAAGTAAAGCATTAAAAAAAAACCCAAAACACCAACAAAAACCCACCCAGGAACTTAAAGTGGATTTGATAGCTGCTTATACCCAAGCTGTCATTTAAACTTTCTTTGAAGCATGATGTTAACCACAGGAGGCCAGGCCAGAAGTGGTGAGCAGCTGAGCTGCTGTTCTGTTTGGTACCCTGATCTTCCCAGATTGCTATTGCACCCCACAGTTTCGGGGTTTTGCTGTGTGCCAACGAACTGTAGAGTTCACAGGACTCTTTCTCCTACTAAGCTACTAAGGAATCCTGAACTATTTTTGCAAGCATTTAAGCATACTTTAAAAATGGTCTGGATGTGGGATGTACAGCCAGTGCCAGGCTTACCTTCCAGAATGAGACTGCCCTTCCCAGGTGGCATGACTTGCACGGAGAACTTCCGATAGCGTCATAGCAATGTACACATGGCTTATCACCCAGAGAATTACATTCAGAGCGTTTTGACAGCCTCTGGGGTTGTGAGAGACTAGCACTGGCTTTCCCCAGAGACGTTACAGTGTTGGGGCAGGTGTGGGGCTTGGTGTGTCACCTCCCCACCTACCTTACGTCAGTATTGTAAAATCATCATCACATATGCTATTGCGTCAGTAATGGCTACAGAACCTCCCTCTGCAGCTGCTGCTGCTCAGGGTGGCAAGCTGGTCTGCAGCAGGGCTAGGAGAGACTGGCTCCCTGCAGCTCTGTGTCTGTAAAACTCAGGAGAGCTATGGCTATAAGGCTTTTACGCAATGACTTTTATGCAATAGACCTTCTCTCTCTTTCTTACACACTTCTCTCCATCCTTATGTCATATCAGGAGTAATAGTTACACTACAACCTTTCTCCTCTACTTCATTAAGCTCGTGCAAACTGAAGGTGTTTGGGACCTCTATCTTTTTATCAAATACATTAAAATTCCCATATTGTTTGGAAATATATGTAATTGCTGGCACTTGGAGAAAAAAATGGGAAAAAATGCATTCACAAATATTTCAAATCTTTTGGAAAGTAGGTTAAAAAAATACTACTTGAGATGTAGGGCTTTCACTTTCTACCATGCTGCTCAACAAGATGAGTAAAATGGTCACAGCACATTATTTATAGAAACAGTGCTAGGGCAGTGCTCCTGGACATCCTGCTGGCAGGGGCCCTTCTGCTCTGTAGAAAAAGCCTTTCATGAGTAGGATGCCCATCACCATCGCTGCCCTACAGTAATGTTTCTAGATACTGGACACACCAGAAACCAGAGGCACAGGTTTAAATGCTGTGTGTGGTATGTTGTGACCAAAATCTGGGTATAGTTATAGTCACCTTTTTAGTTCCCTGAAGGTATTCAAGTGCTTTTATGAAAGATGGGGGTTTGCACAAGGCAGAATGGAATACTGCCGGGATATGATTTCACAGAACCATAGAATGGTTTGGGTTAGAAGGAACCTTTAAGATCATCTTATTCCAACTCTGCTACCATGGGCAGGGACACCTTCCACTATACCAGGTTGCTCAAATGCCCATCTAACCCGGCCTTGAACACTTCCAGGGATGGAGGATGCACAGCTTCTCTGGGCAACCTGTGCCAGTGTCTCACCACTCTCACAGTAAAGAAATTCTCTCTAATATGCAGTCCAAATCTACACTCCTTCCATTTAAACTCTTTCTGTTTCTTTAGATCAGCTGAGGCAGAGGCTCTAAGATTTCTGGTATTCCCATAGAACTGAATATCCTTGGATTTGTTGTCCACACCCATTGCTTATGCTGTCTTTTCCACTAACTTATCAGGAGAGCAGGTAGTCTGCATAGAGTCTGCTGTCTTTGAACAAGCAGAATCCCTTTCACAATACAGAACAGGAGCTGGTTTGGGGTTTTTAAAATCTATTTATTTCATAAATATGCATTTCTTTTTCTGTCCAGCAGCAATTTATGCTGCTGATTATGTGACTTTCTAACAAATCCCTTGCTTAAAGCATATAGAAAGAAATAATAATAGAGCGGAGAACTCTAAATCCTGTAAGACTTGTGGAGATCCCTGCCAAAGTAGGTCAATGTGTTCGCACATCAGTTTTAGCAGAACTGCTGGAAGATTCCTAAGAGAGGTAAAAATCTGAAACTGCTTTATTTGTTGCTGGCTTTGTAATCTGCTAAGACTTACTTTAAAAAGTGGTTAAAAATATAGTGAAACAATTTTTATGGAAACTGAGACAATAGCAGTCATGTTGAGAAAGGAAGAAACATGCTCGTATCATTATGCAAAGCTCTAAACAATTCCTTCAGTAGGCTCCAAACATTTTTGATTTAATCCCAGACATTTCTCATATTTATTATAATTTTTAGCCTTAAGAATTAACAGATTATGAAAACTTTCAGAAACCTTTGGCAGCAATCATCATCCTAGAAAAAAGTAGTTTACCTGGGATTTCCTCAAATAGCAGGAGAACAAATAGAAAATATCTGAGAAGTGTAGTGAAATATCAGCCAGTTCAAATCCTGGATTGTATCTAGAAGCCCTATCACTTTCTGTATCCTAAATATGCATATGACTGGATGTACAGGTTTTGATAAAATATTATTATACTTACACTAATATACCATGCAAATTCTTTGGTACCCTTACACCTTTGTCTCAAACCAGAAGGGTTCTACAAAGATTCCCAAATTTTCTTCTCCTTTCCTAGTCTCCGGTAGCTAAATTTAATTCCTGTTTTTCCAACTTTGCTAAACAGCAACAACTGGTAGCCAATTATCAATTTTGAACTGTGTTTTCAGCCAAAGAGCTGGATTTAGAGCTCTGAAATGTGAAAACACAACCAGGGCATTTGTATCACATGCAGTTGCCAGCCTTTCCTATAAATAGCTGGGTCAGGAGAGCACCTGTGTTTTTTCCCTCCCAGCATTTGATGGATAGCTTTGCTGGCATCTCTGCCATAGACACTACACTAAATTCAAAAGAGAGGCTTAGTCAGTTCTAAGTAATGGAAAGTGTCCAAATTCTCTTTGGCTTTGATTCTAACAGGGAAAGACATCATTTTCTTGTCTCTTTCTAGATTAAACTCCATTCCATTTTCTGCTGCCCTCAATGCGCACTCCGGAAAATCCCACAGACGCATTAACATTCAGTCAATGAAATATTTCTAGAAGCTAGACTACTACAATGTTTAGGTTCTTGTGCAGTTGCAAGGCCTTGATTTTAGCTTGCCCTTACAGTGCATAAATTGCCTTTAATTTTGACAGCCATGAACAACACCATCTTGACAGCCTGTAATGTCTTGTACCGTTGCTACCGATACCACCCTGCCTTTAAGGCTGCTGTTTTGATATACTGTTGTTTGCTGATAAGAGAGAAAAAATTAATAATCACCATCCAAATCATGAAGAACCTGGGTTTTCATGAGTGCTCATGGAAGTCCATGAGGAAACTTCTCTTTTTCAGCACAGATTGGTTGGAAATTCCTCAGAATGCAGGTGAAAAAACAACGTGCAAATGTTTTCTCTTTCCCTTGTGCAGGATAAATAAACCACCCGCAGCTGGTAGAGTATCAACAATTCCACATTCCAGCATTGGGAAGCAGGATGAAGGGAGGGATAGTATATCAAGGGAAGCCGCAGGTTTGGGCTGTGAATGTAAACCATACCTACGGAAAAGACGAGATGTAACCTGCTAACATCGACCTCTTAAACTCTTCCCTTGAAGACAGCATGCTACAGAAAGTACAGGCTATTTTCTTCCCACTTGCAACCTTTGGTTCAGCTGCTTGCAGACTCAGGAGGATTTGCTACCCAAGTCTATAGTGGATCATGCTTTCAAAGTTTTCTTTGCAACTTCAAAGGGCAGGAGGATACTTCGGACTGGAAATTAACAGCACACAAGTTCTAGACTGTGCCAAGTGCTGGCACTGTCTGGGTAGTCCATTCTGACACACTGCAGTGTCCTTGACCCAACCTTGCATGAGCCACCTTGCATACACTAACATGTGCACTAGCTAAGGGCAAGCTCGCCAGCCAAAAATACACCCCATTCCTCAAGTGGCTTCTACTATTTGTGTCAAGCTTTGGATTACCACACTGATGGAGACTCCAAGATGGCTTAGTTGTCACTCATGCACACCTCTGCACACCCACAGTCGTAGATTGCTTGCTAAGCAATGTAGTCAAATGTGTTCAAAGTGTGTCATTCTCAGCGGCCTTTTTCCACATAAAATTCAGTTCAACTGAGGTAATTTCAGGGCATATGAGCATATGTAGTGCTCCAAAAGGGCAGGTTCGTAGGTTACAGCTTACTTTACTCAAGCCCCATCCAAACTGCTGAGTTTGGTGACAGAGCACACTCCACCAGATTGACTGGTTTGTGTTTGGCCATGACATTTCTAGCCTGATTTCCTTAGGCAAAGGTTTGTGATTGCAGCCTTCATGCAAGGGCGCATTCATAAATGTGTGTGTACATTTGCATGTCTATGAATTCCCCTTCTCCTCACTGTCCATCACCCACTAGTAATGTTGAAGCTCTCAGTTACTTCCAGCCAAATTTGACAGCAGAGCCGAGATTTCTGAGACACTTATTTTCTACGGGTCTTGGATGGATAAAAGTTAATGGATAAAAGCTCTGGTAGTATATCAGTAGTCCAAAGGAAAAGGTGTAACTCCTATAGCGTACGCCTATATCTCTACATTAATTTTCCAGGACCATTTTCTGTCATTAAGGGCAGCAGGCTGTGAACAGCCCATGCCACATACTACTAAATGCTCTTGCCCTCCAAAACAGGGTGGCCAGCTACTTGATGGAAACGGTGTTGGCCAAAGCTCACTCCCACACTGTGTTCCGGATCCTTTTGGGAGGCTGTTACAAACACAGGTCAGCACCATGCCGAGGCCAGAACTGTTCCCTGAGACTGTTTGATGTAGTACAACCACTGGCAGAGAAACTCAAAAGGGAAGGGTTTAAGAATGTCCCGTCCATAGGAAAAGCTTGGATCAAGGTCACTACAAACCTCCATATAAACCCCCAGGGAGTAGGCCTCATTAAATCTGTGTCTGACAGAACGACTTGTTTAGCTGATGGCACCTTATTTAGAATTCACTCCCACTAGCAACCCATTTCAGCTATGATACAGAAACCCTCAGCCCTGGACACCAGATGCATGAGTATTTTTTTTTAGTATTTATTTAGCTGTTCAGATTTTGTTCTCTAGTTTGTTTGTAGTAGCCTGCCACCATGATTGTTTTTTTAAGACACTGTAATTATATGCACCTTTATTGCTTAACATATGAATCAGATGATTATTCTTATTTTCTACCAGTAGAGGCAACTGAGAATTCAGACTATGACCTCCATGGCTAAAGCATGAAGACGTTAAAATCTTAGAGTATGAAGTCTGCTAACCAGCAGCTGCAAAGTCTCATCTTCCATAGCAAAGAGAGACAGAGGACAAATACCAAATAGCTGCACACTGGATATCTAAAGAACAGCCTCCTGCAAGGATAAACAGCTGAAAATTGTAGCAATGCTGGGAAGATTTAAGACTTGGAAGAGCTGGAAACTTGAATGCCCATGAGGACTCTGAAAATTGCAAGCTGTAGGCTCCATCTCTTGGGTACTAGAGAATGAAATCTTATACTCCTGCTGCAATATTATTAACATCTGTTTGTATTTCAGTGGCACCTAGTGACCCAAATCCAAGACTAAGCCAACCAACCGAAAAATGAATACACATGCACCATGGGTCCATGATGTGCATACACTTCAAGAGAAAGGCTCCAGAGAAGGAAACTCTTTTTGCATGCATCTTTCTTTGTCATAAATGCACTTGTTCCATGAATAACAGCAATAATGATGCTTGCCTACAGACTTTTGCCGTGCTACAGAGCAGGCCTCCATCCTTCCCAATTCATCAACGTTTTTCTCTTCACCAGAACATTGCCCCTCCTCAAGCTCTTTTTGCCCCCAGAGAGGGCTGTGTGGTGGCTGGCAGACCTTGCCAGCTGAACCGCAGTGCTGTGGCCACTGCCACCCCAAATGGCCGTGGGGTTGCCTGTTGTTCCCTGGAGCCTGTGTTAGGACCTCATCCTTTCGTAGGCTGTAGAAGTGCAGGATCTTCAGTGCTAGCATACCTTTGGGATCTCTGTTCCAGTCTGAAACCAACAAACAGGTTCAGAGTTATTAAAGAGGGGCTGACAGACAAGCAGACAGACAGCCAGGCAGAACAGTTGTGTAAGCTTTGTTTCCTTAGGAAAGCAGGCTAAAAAAAGAAACAAAATGCAGTATTCACTCATCATTGTCTACAAAAACACTGAAATCAGCTATTTAACACTTTGCAATGAGTGTAATGGCTCAGCAGAGTTATTTATTCTGCTTGAAAAACCTGTTTCTAGGCCTCAGAGGATTAGTTGAGAAGCAGCATAACCTCTGTGTGACCCTACCCGAGAAGAAGCTGGTCTAACTGGAAGCCTGAAAACAGTATTTTGAAAGTGGTGGCACCTATGTGTAGCTGTTCTAGGACTGAAACTCGGGGGGAGTTTTGCAGAGAACAAAAATACTCTAAGCATCAGATAGGAGAAAGAGTCACAGAAAGTAAGTGAAAAGTAGGATTGAAGACAAATAAAGAAAAAGCCCCAGGATCAGCACATTAACAAATGCATTTAAGTGCAAGGATACGGAACATGATATATAATTAAAATGATAGGTTAAAGGTACTTTCAGATAGTTGTTAGAAGCTGTACAGTGAAGAAATTTGTACAATACAGATTTGGTGTTCTTAAACATTTTTAAATCAACATGAAGCATCACTACCCTCCAAACACAGTGGATGCCAGAGCAGAGAAAAGATGACAACATCAGCAACGTGAAGCCAGGGCTGAACCCACAAATCTGCTTTCCTCTACCTGCCAGTGTTAGGTTTGGGAGGTCATGTTCACATGGACTGTAGAGAGATGTCCAGTTTTGGAAGAAGGAAGACAGGAAACATGGGAAGGAGCTCTCAGCTGCATAGGCCAGGCCAAACCAAGTCCAGAGCACCCTTGGCTAATAAGGTCTGACAGCAGGAGGAGGCGGAAGTGTCAATTAGCAGACAATGAGAGCACCACCAAGCTTCAGTTAGGAAACATATATTAAGATTGTACCTATAAAATAATACTATGTATATTTTCACATATAAAACCACAGATAAAAATATTTACATATGTATGCACATGTTGTATACATGCATAGATTTATTTATTTAAAGAATATGATTTTATTCCCCAGCATAATGTTAAAGAATAAAATCACATTCTTTTCTGCTCTGGGTAATCACTTATCACTTTAATCCTGGTATCAGGTAAGAGCCTTCAATTATTGATTGTTGTCCTTTCCAGATAATATATACTGTATATATTAATGGTAGGAATAATCTTACAGATTATATGAACCCTCTCTTGGTAAGCATAGGATTACTCTGTACAGACAATTCTTTAGTAATTTATCTTGGCTAAATTTGAGTGTCACTGTAGTTGATTTTCTACCCTTTTCTCATGGGCTGTCTTTCACTGTTAGTGTCCAGTGTACCTCCCAAACTGTTTGTTCTGATGTTAAGTCTAAATATTCTTTTTCTGATGCCATGGGCTCACATACTTCCCACCTTAGCCAAGGTCCCTATTGACAGACACACGCTACACATCTAATTACCCTGGATTCTCCTAGCAGTCAGTGGAGACAGCTCCAGAGGATGCAGAGCTTGTAGGTGAATATTCCTGCTCCGTATGAGCAATGTCACAGCAACACTTCTAATTCAGGTACCTCACTGAGGGTGAGCTGAATTTGGATTTTGAAATACTAGCCCTCCCCTTTAAATAGTCACAGATGATTATCTTGTGATTTAATGCCTCAACCTGAGGACACTCACAAACAAACACACACTATGACTGAAACTCCTGCTTTTTTCAACATCACTTTTTTGCTGCATTTTTCTGGGCTATTTCCAGTTTTCCAATATATTTCTAGTACCACAATGTTCTTAAGTTATTACAATTCTTAAGGCATACCAGCAACACCACCTTCACAAATGTCACCAAACATTAAAAATGTTACTTTCCATCCATTTTATATTCCAAAATCAGATCTAATTTTGTGTTTACTAAGCATGTGAACTAAGCAAACATACTTCTGGAAATACTAAGCCTGCATGTTATTTCCTGGACCTGTGTGATTGACACCCCACCTCTCATCTTCCTGTCTATGAATTTAATTTGTATCCCATTAACTTCCTCCTTTATGCACCAAGAAAAAAGTACATCTCCTGCAGCCCACGTCAAGAGGGAGTCGTTAGAAGTCCTCTCACCAAGGATTCCCCTTTGACCATCCTTGCTAGGGTGCTGTGGAGGCACCTGTCAATTGGAGAGCAAGTGTTCTGCACGTTACTGAGCTCGATTTAGCATGCGTGCTGACCAGGATTTGTCTTTGCTTCCCACAGATGGTTTAAAAGAGACAACTGGGAGACACAGGGCAGGGGGTGTTTGCTGCAGGAAGCAATTCCCTCACTTACAAAGTCACCATATTCTGTCTCCCAGGGCAGACACACTGACATACTGCCCTTTATTCAAGTAGGATGGGCTCCATCAGCACAGTCTGAGGTGTGTTTTGACACTATTTCTGCCTTTCCTCATGTATTATCTAAGAATTCATTCAGCAGTGAGATGTGGCAAGTAACCCCAGTGGGTTTTAAAGTCTCATCAGTGCTTCCATGCTGAAACTACTAATAAAGGTATTAAGACTGAGCAGGAATAAAGCACTTTCCAATCAATAGCAGCATGCATTTTTGTTTGATGGCCTATTTAAAGTAGGGAATTTTCTAATTCCTTATGAACAGCTAAAATGCCTTAATAACAGGTAAAACTGGAAACATGGTAATGTAGCTTGATACTAAAGCCATGAAATTTTGCAGGACTGGCTTTTAAGCTAAGACAAAAAGCTCCACCAGACATAATGTCAGCATCTTTCAAAAAAATATTGGCAGCATGAGGAATAACTTTCTTCTTGATAAGGACTCAACAGTGTTACCAACTAAAGGTAAACAAAATCCTAAGTCTCCATAAGGCCACACCTTAGCACATACCTCATCTTTTTGTCTTCTAAGCCTACAAATATTTACACATTTAATGTTAAGTTTTTAGGGGTTTGGTGACCAAACGTAAATCAAAGGAACTATTCACATGACTGAAGTTTAGCCTCTGACTATGTGTTTGAACTGTCAGGCCTTTGCACATCTTTTGTTCTACTGAAAGTGATAAAGACACATTTTTTTTCTCGTGCTTGAGTTGGAAATCCAAAACCTGTTTCCCACTGAATTTTGTCACAAGGGCATTTTTAATATATCTTTCAAGGCTTGTCAGTGTATGTGTCCAGAAGCAAAAGGGACACATACAGTATTTAAAATGCAGAGATAATTGGAGACAAGACGCCTGAAAAATCACAATGTAGGGAAACAAACCAAAGACCTCACAGATGTAGAAGAATTAAATTTACTGTTATTGTGAATGAGTTTGTAAGTTCTTTGGGGGAGAAATATTGCAGTATATACAACTTTTATTATTGGAGTTATCAGGAAACAGATCAAGTGACTATTGATAAAAATTCTGTTTACTTCTGCTGTGCTCATGGCCAGTCTGTGCTTGCTTTCAGTAAGCAGTTCAGTTACACTACAACTAATGCATATAAAAAACAAAGCTAAAGTTTGCTCAAGTACAGTCCCATAGAAAATTCTGGATATCTGCAAACAAACACTTGCTTCCACAGAATATGTTTTAAATGGCCAGAAATACTGTTGACACAGCCAAAAGGGAGGTGCAAACTAGATACACAAGCTTCAGACAATTAAATGAGTTCAAGAAAAGTTTCTCTGTACCCTGCACAATCAGGACATCCTATCTGCCTCCAGTTATTGTGTGATAATGTGACAAAAATTCTGTGACTGTGCTAAATACTAACTAAGTATACTTTCTACTTTTCCAAAGAATTCAGCATCGAATAAACCCATCTCTTCAGGGAAAAAACAAAATTTAATTCTAGACTGAGATTTTAAAGATTTGTCCCTTATCACAATAGACATATTCACTCCTGACCGTTCAAGAAAACCACACATAAATCACAGAACTTTTAGACATCACAAAATTCCCAGTGTAGTGAGGGAACATAAAGTACATTCCTAAACAAAGCATTTTCCTAAGTGCTTTCCTCTATCAGGGTTAGGATCAGTCAGAAGAAAACAATTCCACACAATCTTTGCAACTGAGAACTACAAACCAAGAGCTCACATTTTCAGCATTTTTAAACAGTCCTATGCAAATGTTTATGATTAATTCATAAAAACTAAAACTAATCTAAAAAAATGGTTGAATTGCTACTTTACTCATTGTTTTGCCAGACCAAAAAAAAAAGGGGTGGGGGAGGGGGGAGGCTCTATTTAACTGTTGGACCATTTTCCATTGATTTGATCATCTATTTTATTTAATCTTCAGCTTAATTATATATACCATTTGGCTGACTAATCAAAGATCAAACAGTTAGCAATCTAAGACCTGTACTCTACAAACACTTAATTAAATAAATGATCTCACATTACAGTGGTACTGCATTCATTACAGTTGCATGTTGAGGTATCTGGGAAATACTTTCCGTAACTTGGAATTCATCAGTTGACTACAAATTCAAGAGAAAATGGAGGAATAAAGGAGAGCAAGATAAATACAGTGATAAAATCATGGTGATCTTTTGGCTGTTAATTCATTAGTCATGGGCTGGTGGAGGATTTACTTTTAACCCTTGCTCCACAATACAGTCTATATAGTCCTGTATGTAGTCTACACACCTATAAAGTTTAAAGTGATGATAAGGCTTCTAAACATCTTTCATTAAATCTGAATTTTAATACAATCCCCATTAAAAAAAGACTGCCTACTTGGCCACATTTCCCAAGTGCAGGTATAATGAGTATTTTACAACAACTTTTCCAGGTGATGTAGAAAGATATGGTTTTGTGTATATTGGCATTGGAATATACCTTACTAGTCTAAAGAGAACTGATTTTTTTTCAAGACTTCTAGATTGCAGTCTTGAATTGTTCATTTCTGCAAGCATTTATTTAATAAAAACTTGTGAGAAAACTTCCCTTTCCCAAATGTACAACATTATTTAATAAGAATTAAAATAAGGGATGAAAAATGTCTCAGTAGGCGTTTTGGAATCAGTAAACTCAATCAACCAACTAACCAGCCAACTAAAAACAAAACAAGAAAGGAAGATCAAGACTTGACTTGAACTTTCTAAGAAAATGCAGAAGCAGAATTACCACTTTTTCAGGGTTGAAAGGTGAGAATTTTCTTATGACTACTTCTCTTAGAAGGAAGAAAAAAATGCATACATCTTTGCAAATAAACTTAGAGACTACAGTCAGCAATATTAATGAACAGAGGGAAGCTTTCTGTCTAAACCAACAATGACAGCTTCATGGGAAAAATTATTTTCATTAAATTTTTTAAAAAATTATTTATGAAGCAGTCACACAGGATTTAAAGCACACATCAGACTGATTTGTCATGATTCTGACTGTTTTGAGTAAAAACCCCATAGTATTCCTGCTTGTTGGCTTTATAATTACTTGGTACAAAGAGATAAACTGCTGCATATGCTAGGATGAATGCACAGAACTGTGTCAAATAGTAAAGGCGCCAAAGAAAGAAAATATTAAAATACTGCTTCTTTTGGTATCCTTGGAGAATCTGTGGTGGTAACAAGGCTTGTTGTTTCCTGTCTGAAGAAATACTACATATATAGGAGACAGATCTCTCAATATTTACTCTGTGAAGATTTTATTCTCTTGCACTAGACCAAATCATAAGATTTTAAAGTTGAAATAAGGGTTATTCCAGACACTCAGTCTCCCTGCCTGGCAGCGAGGACTGCATCAAGCTCATCTGTGCTTGTTCATTTGGGAAGCATGTATGTAGGAGATGCAATCCAAAGGGATTCCTCTATCCTGACAACCCTCCAGCACTCTTCAGTCTGCAGCTGAGGTAATGATGGGACTGCAGGACTGTCTGCCTTGTAGTCATGAGCAGTGATCATGGTCAACAAGCTGCTGAGTCCATCCAGTGATGACACAAGTAACTCTGGTTCCAGCTGGCTGATCAGTACAGTTAATTAAAAAATTGCAGGTAGACCTGTTTGGAATAACTTCTGGGTAATTTCACTTACTTTCTACACGTGGTCAGTTGTGTGGTGGCTGAATTTTGAAATATCTGGTGTTTTGTAAATTAGGTATATGATGAAATTTCTTTTCCCACCTTGAACAACTAAAAAACACAATCCATAAGAATTTTAAATTTCAGTGGTTTAATTTTAATTTCATATAGTTCAATGGACATGAAAAGAAATTAAAATTGTTCATCTGAGAATCCCATTTTTTATGCTTAGCCTAATGCTTACAAAAAAATGAAAGTAAGCATATACCTGAAGAAAAGAGATAAGGAAAGAAAAAGGGTGTAACATGAAAAAGTTCATATTTACAAACAGCATTAAAAAATTAATTTCAAATGTGCTGCTTCCGATGTGCTTTGTCTAGTCTAGACCATTATTTTGATTGTTAACAGATCAGTGACCACATTATGCAGACAAGTTAACACTGTTATCTGAATTTCATTTTTTCTTCAGTTTCTCTTTATAAGAAGAGAACTATATGGACCCAATTAAGAAAAAATCCCATTTCACACACTGTACTATGAAGCAGCCTAACTACTCAAAATGAATATAAGTTAATTAGTATAGGCAAACCAAACATTTAATCAATAACAGCACTGCACTTTTAATTCTTTTTCAGCCTTGCTGATATTAATTAAGTGCATACAAACTTTACAGCTCAATCCTTTTTATGTTGCTTTTTCTCAAATTTTTAAGTCTAGAAACCAACTCATCTGTATTCATAGCCTATGTGCTTTAAAAGTAGTTGGACTTTGTTCAAACATTCAAAAAATCATCTCTGAGCTGCAGCTCATCATAGAAGACTCAATTCCTCAAAGGAAATTGTTCTGGGAAAGTTATAAGCAGACAGAACAGGGATTTTTAATGGCAGTTGATTTGCAGTGTCGAGCTCTCATCTCAAAAATGTTTAGACATGTGAGTACGTCATTAAAGACAATCTAAAATTTCAGTGTTGCACCAACGATCAGGATGTAGACAGATTGTGGGCACCTTTGTGATGCTGTCCTGAAATCTGTGAAGGTTACATGTAGGCAGCTCACTTTCAGGTAGTATGGTCTTTAAGTATGGGCTTCAATCTGATTATCAGTCTTAAAAAAATAATATTGCCTTGCCCTCAGGAAAAGAAGAATCTTATTTAACTATGTGTCAATTGCTCTTTAGTGTCTGGATAAAGGCAGTACAGCCATGGAAGGAGCAAGGGTTGCAAGTCTACCTTTCAGGTACCTGGAGACCTGAACTGGATGCCTGCATTCCAGACAAAAGGAATTAAACTGCAAAGGGTAGGGTGTTCTCAAAAGCCACCCCTATCCCCTCACCAAATGAGAGCTAGATAAGCCAGGTTAGCAGGGAGAGGCAAGACAGAAGGGTGAAATTCAGGAGCAGGCAGCAAAAGCTCTCACAGTGTGTGACCTTGAATCCTTGCCCTTTTCACAAAATGGAGCAAGAAAAGCAGCTTTTTAGTTTCTCGGTGATTAAACGCCACATACTGAACATGGGAGACTCAAATCTCCCCTCTGCCTGAAGGAACTAACATTTACATCTCCCATAAGAACTCTCTAATGACTCAGCTATATGATATAATACCTTGGACTCTCACAACTTTTTTCCCCATTAAAGCTCTACTACTCTTCCTTATGTGCTTAAATATTCACCACAGCAAGAGCCAAGCCCTGTTTTTTCTCCATGCCCTGTTGATTGTCCTGACCAGTGGGCTCCACACTCAGGTTACAACATTAGCCTGAGCCTTTCGAGTCCTGCAAACACTTCACCACTCCAGGCAAGCCAGACCAATTTCAATGCAGTGAATTGAGACACCTCCTGCCTGCTCATGGATGCCTCTGTTTGGAGACAAGGCCATGCTGCCAGGAGTTGGGAATACGAGCAGCTCTCCAGGCATGGTGCACACCCTACGTACCACCAGGCTGCTGGAGAAACAGGGCAGAGGGTGTGAACCTGCCCCGTCTCTGGAGGAGTGCAGGACACCCCACCTATTGACCTCTGGGAGTCCGGCTGGAGAGGGTTCTGCTGCCAGGAGAGGTAGAGCAATGCCAGTGGTGGGGATCCACTGGGCTGGATCCATCGATCACTGAGATACCTGCCAGGCAGCTCTGTGCAAGCCAACACGCACAGGACGCAAAGGAAAATCTCCGGGCAGATGTGTGTGCATCGAGTGTTTCTGGAGAACAGGTGGTTGTTGTTCACAGAAGGGGAGAAGCTGGCTACGTTTGGGATGGGATGGAACGGAACGGGATGGGGTGGGAGCAGCCTCATCGTGGAGGGCATGTTGAGCTTTGCTGCCTTGCTCTGAGGATGCCGGCACTGGAACAGTGAAGGAAGGTCGGTTGATTTCACCTCCATCCCATTTAGTACATTTAGTATGTTTTGAAGGGGGTTTTTTTGGTGATTTTTTTTTTTAATCAGTGCTTCGGTACGGTTCGTCTGGAGCTTTCATGAGAAGCTGCTCCACACACACACACGCACACTGACACACCGCATGTGGATGCAGATGAACGATTCCACCTGACCTGCGGGCATCGCTGCCCCGGCACCGGCGGTGCTGAGGGCGCCTGCGGCGTGGGCGGCGACCCCGGCCGGGGACGGGATGGAGCGGGGCCCCGGGGCGAGCCGCCCGCCCCGGGCACAAAGGGAAAGGCGGCCCCGAGCAAGGGGGATGCGCGCACACTCCGCTTTCCTCCCCGTGCGCGGGGGAAGGAGCGGGCAGGAATATTCTGGACCGAGGGAGGGGAGGAAGGAGAGAAGGTGATGAATAACTTGAATAAATCTGCAGCGGAGCTGAGGAGAGGGGGAGGGAGGCGGCGGCGGCAGGTCATGTGAGGCACAGTCATGCTGCGGGCAGAGAGGGGGCACCTGGCGGGTACACGGCGC